>JAAONU010000010.1:20866046-21466046 GCA_012932295.1 Cyclina sinensis
TCTAGATACAAATATTTTCCGTTTGCTTTATAAAGCATGGACACTATTTATTTCTTTTTTTATATATATAATCATATCAATCGTGTTCTTGAAATAACAGTTGGTGTAAGCTAGAAGTTTAACAAATGTTTATGTAAGTCTTTCATTATTTGATTCAATGTCTTTGACGTCAACGGCAACGCTGATTTCGGTTACTGTTCTTACAGTTGAATGTTTTAAGAATCACAGAACACTACATTTGCATATGCTTATTCATTAACCTGAAGCTCACAGAAACTTATATATTTTAATATTTGCAAGAAAGGACTCGGAAATTGTAGACCATGATCGACAAACATCGCTGAAGAGGAAATTAATATTTGAAACCACTTCCTGCTCTTAAAAGCCGCATTTATATTTTAAGTTCAGTTTTCAAAGAGTTAGGTAATATGTTACAAGTTACAAATAAAAAGCATTTTCCAATTTCCTTTTTGGGTGTTTAAGTATATGGCTGGTGCACATGCAACAAGACATTAAAAAGAACAATAAAAGTAAGAAACATTTTCAATTTACGGTTGTAGTTTTAGTACAGTAATATATAGTACGTGTTTTAGTGCTTAAGCCATATAAGTAGTCATTAAATCAACTTGAATTGAATAATTTGCCAGCAAATAGTAATATTCTGTCTTTTTCATCTGTACTTTTGTGCTTGAAGTAAAATTATTAAGATGCCTGCAAATCGGTAAAGCAGTTCCTTTCTAAAATTGATTCCTGGAAATAGATGATCATTTTGATGTTCCAGGATAAATATTTATGGATTAGCCATAACCTTATGATATGAAAATTCCAAATAGTTGACACAATAAACATAAGTAATTGTTACTTTTTCAATATTTAGCATTATCAATATTTATTTCATAAGTAAAAAATGTAGCAAAATAACTACATATGAATCTTATGCATTGTAATTTAATTTCCGAGACGCAGGTTTAAAGCAGTAAGTAATTATTAGAATTATCTTTTTTGTAATCCGCTCTGTTTAAAAGAATGTGTACCATCATTAAATTTGTGGATTTTACCTTTCTTGTTTGTATATTTTACTAATTGTTTCTTAGACGTCAGACGTGGAAGCGTGTTCGGAAATCTTCAAAAAAAAAAAACCCGTAAAGTAAAACACCTTGCGCATATGCAATAAAAAGGTAAATTAAATCTACTTGTTTTTTTTAATCATACAGCCTTCTTTTAGGATATATTTATAAACGATCTTTATTTCAGTTAATTCATAAATGCCTAGCGTCCACAAACTATACATAGGCAAACAGTGTAGAATGCAATGTTTGCATAAAGGACTTTCTTCCCTAAAAAGTTTTTACCAGAAGCCCCTTACTTGATAATGGACTCGTCCAACTAACAAGGCTGACATAATCCATTGGACATAAATGGGTTAAATGTTCAAGAATCCTCCTATGGAAAAAACAAACAAATAAACAAAACAAAAAAAACGGCAAATGAAAAGAAGTAGATTGATCGTCTATCTCGGTCACCTGAATGTAAGACGTTTATTAAGGACAGTATAATAATGGGAAATATAATGATTATTTCTTAAAAGATATCAGATCGCTTAAAATACAAGTAACTATTAAATACGAAAGAACGATAACAAAATGGGACATGTTGCTTTCATAATGTCAGAAAGCGTACCAGTATCCATTAGTTGTATTGGTTCTTCGCAGTAAATACTTAAATCTAAAGCAAATGGAAAATGTCGAGTTTAAACGTACCGTTCATACGTTTGGAGATTTTGAAATTAATTTGACATTAGAGACAATAAAAATTGAAGGATTTTGAAGCGGTTGCATTAATTTTGCTTCAAAATTGACCGTAAATGGCTGACAAGGTATTTGCTAAATGTCTACTTCTAAATATGTTTTGTTTTTTCCCAACGGTCCTAAAATATGTAAACAGTGTAAATACAAGTTGTTACAAAATGGGTCGGAATTTAACTGAAAGGTCGAGTGAAGATATGAAATGTTATGCCCAAACGTATCGTTCAAATACTAGGTAATCTGCTGTTACATTCTTTAACCGATCTGTCGTATCCAAAAGATAGATTTTTTTTTCTATCAAATATTCAGCCATCCAAGCTGACTTTAAGTGCATTTGTCAGCATGCATCTGGTGAATCATGTAAGAAATTCGGTCTGCAAAGAACTAATACAGAAAATGCCTTTAAAAATTCATTTTTCTGTAGTCTGAATTCATTAAAAAAAATAATTTGAAAAAATCAGTATACGGAAAATTCCAGTAACACTAAGACAAAATTCTTTTCCACACGCACTTGCACAGTTTCGCTTATTACATATCTGAGTAGCCCCTTACAAATGTGTACTTAAAGCTATTCACTTTATATTGTTTTGTGTTTCTAAAGAAGTGTATCAGAGGTTTTATTGATATTAATCATTGAAACAGTCAACAACTTATCGATGAATTTAAAACCGTTGAATGTGGGAAAACCTAATAGTTTCTTGTAAATTTATAGGCTTTGCAGAAACCTTTCCTTTCATTTCAACAAAAGGTGAAATATCCAGACAAAACAACGACATCTCTCTCATCATTACATGAAGTGGCTGCAGGAGTTTTTTTGTTGAGACAATTGTAAATGGTGTTGTTTTGTCGCTAAAATGAACAATAAGTTAAGAAACAATATCATATCAGTTCACTGTTATAGGTGAAGTACCGTAACCTGTAAACTTAATTGTGTTATTTCTGTACATCAGAAAGTAGACATTAAACATCCTTGTCTAAAACACATTTGCCACGAAGCAGAACTTATCTTTTCTTTTTGCCACTGTTGTACTTTTTTTTAAATAAAACTCAGTAGGATGCCTACAAATCAGTAAAGCAGATTCCTACTAAAATTGATTGTTTAGAACAGTTAGTCATTTGCTATACCAGGATTAACATTTCAAATCAATCTGGCATTTGGGTTGTTCACATTGAAATGCTGTGTGCGACCAAAATGGCCAACTTCTTATTATGAATATTTCTCTAATAGACATAATAATTAGAGATCAATGACAACTGCGCCTAGCACGCTGGCATTTTACAAATTTCTAATAAGTTTCAAATACATGACAAAACTGGTTACCTCTCTGCCGTTGTATTTTTATCTCTTGTTTCCACGCTGAGAAAAGCTACTTTTACATGTCGTGCAGTCTAATTTTAACTTTGCTGTCAGCTGACCCTCAGATGACGACAAAATAATTCAACGTCTGGGGGCAAAATGAAATTATATTGAACATTCGATTTAGATATGAAATTTGAGTCCCAAACGCGTCGTTCAAATACAAGGTAATCTGTTATTTCCATAAACTTATTGCATCTGTCGTATTCAAGAGATTGTCTAATCTATCAAATATCCAGCGAACCAAACCGATTTCAAGCGCATCTGGTTTGCTTAGCCATTATTGTACATTTTTCCATCCCGATCAGGGTCTTCCGACAATATGATGTAATAAGTGGTATCTGCTTAGGAAGGACCAAGGATTATGTTTGTTCAATAGTGTGAACTCAGCAATTACAGCAGTCAGCAATACAGCAATTACAAATCATTATTTGACATAATACTTAGTTCACATTACCATTGTGAGACTTGTGAATTTGCTGCCGTTTCCTTGTGAGTGTTTAATAGCACAGCCGAAAGCAGGGGGGTGTACAGATACCCCCTTCCCAAATTCGTCTCTACTTTGTGCATGTGTATATGCTCTTAACGAATCTCATGTTGCCCTTGTCAATACATATTTTGACATTTACTGTTTGCAATGTCGGCAGTCTGTTATATCGAGGTAGAATTAACTGCAGCAGAACTAGACACTTTTGACATTTATGTACATATGTTTGAAGGAACGGATGATCTTTATTCATGAAAAAATCATTTCTGAATATGCCTTAAGGAGCAAGCTTTGCTCAAGCTTATTACTATTTTCATAATATTGACATTACGCTTCTGCTAGCAATTATATTTATTTTTCTGCATGGTCTACTTTATGTATAAACAATATGGCTCTGTGCTATATTAGGAGGTATAAAGATATTAGAAAATCTTACAGGACATAAGGCAGACAATACATCTTGTATGGTTTTTTTCTAATTTGCAAAATAGATACTAAAACATGTTTATTCTTATAATTATTATTATTATTATTATTATTATTATTATTACTGTTATTATTATCATTATTATTATTATTATTATTATTATACAATTGTTACAGTCTGTTTTGAAGAGTTGTTAAATAAGGCTTTAAATAAGATTTTAGAGAAATTAATAAATGGCAATTGAAATTTCAAGCGTCCGTATTAAAATTAACCTAATCTACGCTCATTCTAGTGCATGTTTTCCTATTTTGTTTTAAGGTAATACTGTTAGAAATTATCTTATGTAAGACTGAAATAAATCAAAATTTACAAAAAAAAAATGATGGATCGAAGGTTTAAATTTCTTGTAAACTGGTCACGTGCCGCACATGATTTTAGTACTGTAAAATCGAGTTTTTGTAGACCACGTTTGGTTTGACCGCTCACGGGATTTACAGATAAATGTTTATGTTTTACATATAGATGTTTATGTCTTGGGGAATAAATTGTTCGCCTACGTCAGTATTCTGAAGTTTGTGACGTATAATTAACGAAATGGCATAGGATTCTCGAAACGGATAGGTCTGTTGTATACATTCAATGAATCTTTAAAAGTCGGACTCTGCATTTTATTTTAGATTTTATTTTTATATATTTTATATTACTTGTAAAATTTCAAATTGTGGTTACTGAAAAGTAGTTCGGCACAGTGACTGTTATAGAATCTATATCAGTCACACTGTGACTGATATGGAATATATTTCACTGATAGAACTCAGTATTTCATTGGTTGGCATAAAATAAAATATGATATGTAAAAATTTGTTTGTTTTGAGTAGATATGGAATATATCTCATCGTGAAGTGATATAATTAAATATTTTCACGAGCGCGTAGCGCGAGTGTAAATATAGAAATTGTATCACTTTGAGATGAGATATATTCCATATCCACGAAAAACAAACAAATTTTCTATTTATTTTATGCTAATACCAATAAACTTTTAGAACTGTTTCTTTTCTTACACGCGTATGAATACATGATCGTGAAACTCAAATTCAATACACAGTCCGCCATCTTGAATTATACATGACACATAGAAACATGTTGCATTCTAACGAGTTATTTAGTCTACACCTAATCACCAAACATAGAAATAAACAAAGATCTACCTGCATATTCTTCCTCATTTTCCTTCTTTTACTATTCACATTTTGCTGCTTACAGGGCATTCATATAAAATATGCCATGTGCAATGACGAATCAAAATTCAGCGCCAATGCAGAGGTTCATCCTAATAAATGCCCTTACAAGATCAAGATTCTTCCATAGGTTGATCAAGAAGCAATACACGTCATCACATTTTCAAATAGCATAAATCCAGTGTATTCGATTTAAGATTTCACGTGAAATGCCATCCTGTGTTTATGTCTTGGGGAATAAATTGTTCGCCTACGTCAGTATTCTGAAGTTTGTGACGTATAATTAACGAAATGGCATAGGATTCTCGAAACGGATAGGTCTGTTGTATACATTCAATGAATCTTTAAAAGTCGGACTCTGCATTTTATTTTAGATTTTATTTTTTATATATTTTATATTACTTGTAAAATTTCAAATTGTGGTTACTGAAAAGTAGTTCGGCACAGTGACTGTTATAGAATCTATATCAGTCACACTGTGACTGATATGGAATATATTTCACTGATAGAACTCAGTATTTCATTGGTTGGCATAAAATAAAATATAATATGTAAAAATAATCAGATACATCAATAATTGAAAATAAATAATAGTTTGCTTATTGTAACAATTAATTTCACTAACTTCCAGGTGGATTGTTTGTTTTTCTTTTTTCTTCTTTGTTCATTTTGACTGCTTTTTTGAACATGAATATTCTTTTACCAGAGATTAAACCAGTTACAAAGCTTATCATTTGATCTAGGAAATCCCTTGTTTTCCCCTTTTTGTCGTTTCGTAGCAGAGATTTTTCAAGTACTCTTTTTTTAAAATACAAGTGAAGCAAACAAACTAGATATATAACCCTAAATGTAATTGTACACCTTTCAGGTAAAAAAGTTACGAATCTGTCTTTTGATTATTTGCCGCACAAAATAAATAAGATTTCAGAAGTCAGCTGAAGAAACTGTGGGAGAAGTAGAGCGGTCATTGTATTTTTTTTCTATAAGATCTCTGTGTAGTATTTAAGAAATGATAACTTGAAAAAAAAATTAATAAAACTTTCAACATCACTAAAATGCAAGAGAATATTTTTATGAGAAAAATTGATATACGTTGTTTCCATGTCAGAAACCTATTTGGGATATGCGTTCAACGAAATAAATCCATAAAATGGTCAAAAAATAACTATAACTTGTCAGTTTTGTCTTCCAATTATAACAAAAATCTCATTTGTTTAAAGACTTTGAAATTTATTTGACATTTGATTGTAACGTTCTCCTCAAAGGATTTTAAAGTGACTGTATTTGCTTCGAAATTGTCCACAAGTGGATGATAGGGCATTCGTTACTTGTCTGGATTTTCTTCTAGTATGCAGACTAGAATCTATATCCAAGTACAAGTATTCCGTAGCTTTCCTCTGCATTTACCAGGAAACACATTTAACCAAAGCTATGAACACAATGTCTGAAGCGATTACAAATGCCATTTAAGTATTATTTGTTTGTCGTCTTGCTCTGGTGATCAAGGTCAAGGTCACGGACGTTTTTTTTTTTTTTTTTTTTTTTTTTTTTTTTTTTTTTTTTTTAATATATCTATTTCGATTTTTTCATTCTTGTACAACAGGAAGCGAAGATTACTGATTGCAAAAGCCTTAAATGTTAAATAATAGGGAAAAATTTAAAGGGTCACACGTAGCCACTGCCATAACAATGAGCTTCCAGTTTCCGTCATTTTCGTTCAAAACTAAATCTACAGCTTAACAGATTTTAGAGGAATGTATGACGCGCTTGAATGTGTACTGCGGAAGATTTTGAAATAAATAAATTAATTGCATAGTTCTGATATATAATTACACGCCTTTCCATGTGAATAAAGAAAGCATATTTCCATTAGAGTTTTAACAATTTCAGTAACAATGAGAGCACGTGGTATTGCAATGATGTTCCGAAAGCAACACAATAGTATACTTGAAAAATACTCATTATAAAATTGAGTAGAACGCAATAGTATACTTGGAAAATACTCATTATAAAATCGAGTTGAACGCAAAACATTTCGAAATTCAACAAACAGACTATTTTTTCTTTAAATAGTTATAAATGGAAATAAACTTTATTGAATTAAAAATTAAAGCTTTGGGTTTGAAAGAAATCATTTATCTCCTTAAATTTTACCTCTGAAACATGAGCGTGAGACAATCTGAGAACATCAAATTAATTATCACTGAATAAAGATTTGCAACTCAAAGAGACTGTGCAACATAGGTCATGCGATGCTGTAAAAAAGCCATAAGAAATTATGAATTTCATCAAAGGCTTGTTAAGGGTCTGTAACTCATAAGACACGTATTATAGATATACAAAACGAGTAGAACAACAATGTTTCAAAAATGTAACTCCCTGAAGCTGTGATATATTTAACTCGTGCATAAAAATGGCTAGAACAACCAATACCAATCATAACCATTCATGTGATAGAGTTGGTAGTTTATTTACAGAGGGTGAGGTCTAGTGATAGAGTTGGTAGTTTATTTACAGAGGGTGAGGTCTAGTGATAGAGTTGGTAGTTTATTTACAGAGGATTAGGTCTAGTGATAGAGTTGGTAGTTTATTTACAGAGGATTAGGTCTAGTGATAGAGTTGGCAGTTTATTTACAGAGGGTTAGGTCTCGTGATAGAGTTGGTAGTTTATTTACAGAGGGTTAGGTCTGGTGATGGAGTTGGTAGTTTATTTACAGAGGGTTAGGTCTAGCGATAGAGTTGGTAGTTTATTTACAAAGGGTTAGGGGTAGTAATACAGTTGGTAGTTTATTTACAAAGGGTTAGCATATAACTCTATCACTAGACCGAACCCTCTGTAAATAAACTACAAACTCTATCACTAGACCTAACCCTCTGTAAATAAACTACAAACTCTATCACTAGACCTGCCCCTTTGTAAATAAACTACCAACTCTATCGATAGAATTAACCCTTTGTAAATAAACTACCAACTGTATCGCTAGAACTAACCCTTTGTAAATAATCTACCAACTCTATCACTAGTGTTTATTTACAGAGGGTTAAGTCTAGTGATAGAGTTGGTAGTTTATTTACAGAGGGTTAGGTCAAAGAGTGGTCTTCCTTAGGAACAATGATTGTTTAAACTGTCCACCGGATATGACTCTGACTGTAAGAGGGCGTTAAGCTCCACTTAACTAAACAAAACCCACTGAACCGTGAGTTGTAGACATCATGATTATTTAAACACTGTTCGGACAAAAAATGAAATTATACTGAACTGTCGAGTGATGATATGAAATTTATTTCCCAAAAGCGTCGTTCAGTTACATGGTAATCTGTTATTTCCATAAACTTATTGCTACTGCCGTGTACAAGAGATAGTTTAATCTATCAAACTTTCGATGATCCGAGCCGAGTTCGTTTGCGGATAATCGTACATTTGTCAGCATGGATGAAGGTCATCTGAGTTTATGTGGTAGGAAATGACATCCGCATCGGCAACTTAGAGTCAATAGTTTTCTTTCGAATTTATCAAATCGTTGAAAAATGAAAGAAAAAAAAAGAAATGTTTTGCATTTATTAACTGTCAACGATCATTTGACTATTACAGTTATCATGTCTAATTCATTTATGTTTTTTCATCTCTGTGAGGAGAAACTATTGCGGAAATTATGTGGCTACTTTCTTGAGTCTTTATCAAGTTATTCCATTAGCATAACGAGTTTGTTTTAAGAGCAAATAATCAGAGTTGAATGAAATAAAATCAATCAATGAAAACGAAATAAGAGTAAATCAATTTTTCACTCACTCACTCATTCATTCACTTACTCATGCATGCACTCAGGCATGCACGCAATCAGTCAGTCAGTCAATCAATCAATCAATCAATCAATTAATAAATCAATCAGTCAATCGGTTTTTTGTCTTTCTGTATGCCAGTCTATCTATCTATCTATCTATCTATCTATCTACCTATCTTTCTTTCTTTCTTTCTTTCTTTCTATCTGTATGTCTGTCTGTCTGTCTGTCTATCAACCAACCAACCAACTAATCAATCAATCAATCAACCAATCAGTCAGTCAGTCAATCAATCAATTAATCAATCAATCAATCAATCAATCAATCAAATACCAATGATGGAAAGTCTCTATTACGTTTAATACTTTTTTATCGCTAGTCTGTATGAGCTAGCCATTTATTATCTCCAAAATCTGTGATTAAAGCTCACCTGATCTTCAGGAGACGACAGGAGGATTGTGTTATAGAAACATGGACAAACTTATGTAAAACAGTTTGTTGAAGATAAGATATTTATTTCCCATCTGAATAGAAAAGATTTATGGCAATATCTTATTTTACATAACAAGTTCTTCAGAAAAAAGACTCACACTCATTTGAATTCATCACAGTTCAAAGCGACTAGGCAGATTCAAAAGGTGCTCTTGTTTTTATATGATTCACAACAAATGTTCATGTAAACTATACCTGTCCATCTTGAGTCTGAAAAAAGGTGATAAATTCGTAAATGATTACTGATTTATTACCAACAGGTGTTTAACTAATTCTTAGTTAAAATGCCCTCTAACAGTAAAAGTCATAGTTCAGTTTATCTAAACATCGTCGATGGGAATAACCAGTACTTTGTAAGGAACTTCCGATTTCTTACAGTTGGTATATGGTAATGGTCGGCAACAGGATTCGAACCTATGACAATCAGTCAGTAAGAGGTTGAGTGACGTGAAGTCACTTATTTTAACCACTCGGCCAGGCAGACGAATCCATATTTTTCTGGTATTTACATATTCGTAGAACACGAAACAGAAATCTGCGTACATCCTGCTAGAATATTAGTTCAGTGTCTTTATGAGCTGTAGGCGAAAACAAATCAACAGATTTTCTACCTTGATAAACATTCTAATTGCCTTTTTTAACAAAAAAAAATCTAATAAATCATAACCGTTAATATATAACATACGCATCCGTTAACATTTATGCCATCAATTTTTCCCTTGTTTCCTTTTTTATTTTATTATCATCCTATTCAAAAATTGAACAAGGAATTTAAGTTTGTTTTGCCCTTGAGGTTAGTTTTCAATATTCCCTGTCACTCCAGGATATATATTCATTTTTTTCAGTAGCTTTGTTTTCAGTTAACGAGGCATACCCGAAAAACTAGGGTATTCCATTTTCTTTAAAATCATATAAAATTTTGATGACATTTAATATAATCAACAATTCTAAGTTCAAAAATTAAATGTCTGTATAAACATGATAAATAAATATCTGTATAAATATTAGTCTTTGTATAGCGGTGTTTCTGGTCCATTTTTGACTGGACAGCCATTTATTCCAAATGCGCACTTTTTAGTTCTTGAATGTTTGAAGGAAAACAAAATGAAAATTGAAATGTTACGTTTTGTTTTTTAAATTATCTTTTTTTTTCAATTTATAGCGAATTAGCCAATAAAAAATGGATACCAAGTATATCGTCGGTTGAATTGTAAGTTACCTCCCTTTAAATGTTATTTTCCTATTGTATATTAAAGTGCTTTCCACTTCCTAAGTGCGTTTTGTTGAGTGTTTTACAACGTCGCTTGTTTAACTCATTTTAAAGATGGTTCATTAATCACATGCAAACACAAACACGTACATTTTAAAACATGAAGATGAGAAATGTTTGACAAGCCTTAAGAGGGTTTTCTGAACGCTAAAAGCAATACATATATGTTTGCATGCTTATACTCCCATTAGTGTTATGGACTTTCTGGTTAAGGTCTGGTGCACAGGTTATGGATTACTTATGAGTACAATAGTTTTGTTTACGGTTAATGTGCAAATTGATTCCACTTCGGCGCCGTGGATGTTGATTTCTTTCTATAGTACCAGGAACATTAAAAGTCTTCTATGGGTACCAGACGATAACATGTTTTTCTGACAATAAAAATATTTCCAGACGGGAGGTGTATTTAGTATCTGCATAGGAAATGCAGCTTCATTGCATCTTCTAACTTAAGTTAATATAAAGTTATGAAACGTATAATCTGTCCTGAGCCAGTTTCAAACGGCTAGAGTTTACACATGATCCAATACATATTGCTTCTGATTGAGGCAATTGTTTGTGATTGATGATTGAAGCTATCTTATGTTGTTATTAAATTGGAACACCGCCGGGATATGACAAAAAGAAGTTGAAACTAGCGTTAAACCCCTATTAAAATATTGTCAGGCGTAGGAAATGACACGTGTTCAACTGTTGTTTATATGGTACCTTTCAAACGCAGAAATGTATTAGTCTAAATTTGCAGGCGCCAAAAATTAAATTTTTACATCAATTTTTTGTTAGGTCCGTTTTCTGTTGTCACACATTTGTATGCAAGTATATTTTCAAACGCAAATTATGAAATTGGTTTACATGGTATGTTTTCTTATGTGAATTTCTTTTTGTCTGCAAATTACGTTTGCAAGCGCAAAATATTGCTTTGGTCTACACGGCGCGATTTCCAGCGCCGGAAAAAAATGATGAATCATGAAAATATGAAAATGTTTTTCTCTGTGTAAACTATTATCTTGGAAAATGAATTGCTGATTCCAACAAACTAGGACTTTTTTTCCTGTATTTCGAATAAAAAGAGAAAATTCTGCAAACACGTGTAAAATCCAATTTAAGGCCGAGTATCGAAACATTTTCTTAGTCTAAAGTACTTTTTGTATTTCATTTGATTTTTTGTTTTTACTGTTTTTTTCGTTTATTTAATGATCTGTTTTCATTTTTTTTAAATTTTTATACAACCGCGTCCCTTTTTTATTCAAAAATGTAATTAAGAAATATGTTTTTTATGATAAGTGTTTGTTTTTGTATTATTCTGTTCGTGCCTAAACATTTAAATGGCATTTTATTGGTTATAAAATGCTTTTGATTTTATTGGTTATAAAATGCTTTTGATTTTATTGGTTATAAAATGCTTTTCTTTCATCGAAATGTAATGATTCTTTTTCAAGATATTAAAAAGGCCAAAGCTTCAGTTTGTACTAAATTTGGATTCCAGTAATAGTAAAAGATGTAAAGTCTTCTAACATTCCTACTTTTGTCGTAGAGAAGCAAAGTTTTATGCGTTCGGTAAGATGCGTTTTACTGTTGGTCTCGTGTGACCATCACGTGACTGCGAGAATCATTGGATATAGAACATTTGAAAAAATACGTTACACTTACGGTCCGTAGAAGATAAGGAATTCATTTCCCCAAAGTCTCGTTCAGATATTGTGTAATCCCTTATTTTTCATAGATTTATTCCTGAAGCCATATCTAGGAGACAATCTATCAAGAGCTTCAACAGTACAGGCCAATTACAAACGCGTAGCGTTAGCACATATTTACAACAATGATGTTGTTATTAATTATGAAGACGATGATGACGAAAATGATGATTATAATGTTGGTAATGATGATGATTATTCTGTAAATAGTAAAATAACAATAAACAGAAAGATTATGATGAAGATGATGTTGATGATAACAATAATAATAATGATATTAAAATGATGATGATGATGATGACAACGACAATTGCAATGGTGGTGATGCTATGTTGTTGGTGATGGTGATGATCACTATAATTTTGTGTTGAAATGATGATGATGATTATTATTATTATGATGATGACGATGATGAAGGTGATGATTAGTTATTTTTCGTCTAGAACTGTGTTATGTTGTCGTTGTTGCAGTTTTGATGTTGAGCTCAGTGATAATGATGATGTCATATCATGATGATTATTCCTCCTTGTTTACGATTATGACAATCATAATGATGAATATTTAGATGATTATGACATTTTTTTCGCTGCAATCGCTGTAGTGAAGGACAAATTTCGATGTTTTTTTTATTTTAAGGATTGTCCGACCTTAACCTCAAAATACGTCATTTATTTTCACAATATTGAAATGTTAATTATTTATTTCTTAGTTTTGTTTTCATTTCAGTTACTTTTGTTTTAAGTATAGCTAAGTATTAAGTTTGGCTTACACTACAGATATCTATACAGCTTACTGTCCAAATTTGATACCGTGGTAATATTACGGAAATTTAAATCCATAACATTTTCGAATTTTTAACTTAAATTTTAACTAATTCAATAACTAGTCTTTTACAATTCACAATTCATTAACGTATCAGTGATTACAGTTTAAAACTGATGACAAGATAAGAAAAAGTTCAGCATTGTGAGTTTGTCTTCAATTCAGTCGCTATACAGGGAAGTCCTTGTAACCGTTGCGAAAGTAAATAAACATTTGTGAACATTCGCGTGCAAACACTAAATGATGTTTGAATTGTAAACGCTTCCGTATCCACTTATGTAGAGCATATAAAAGGCTTAAGTGTAATAAAAAGTCGTTTTCAGTTCACACTTCGTAAAAATTACCAAAACAAGACGGTAGTCGTTTTTTTATCAAAATATAAAAGTTGAATTAATTCCTGTTTGCGAAAATCAATAGGTTGACATAATTATGAATCCTAAATTTTGAGTTATCAGTTGACTGGAAGTCAGCCATTAATATTTCGAGATTTCTCTTACCATCAAAGGAATAGCTTGACGTATAATATTGCCGAAGGGGAAGAGAGGGAGGTGGGGAGTAACTTTGAGTCTTTATTGTGTATGTTAACCGTAACACAAATGTAACAGGCTTAAATGCACCTTGCTATGAGACAAAACTTAACTAGTTTCTAAACCTCTAGTTTCTAATACTTGATTAGGTCGTATGCTTCTGGTACGGATGAAATCTTTTGAAAATTCGAGCTTTGACGTGGGCTGTGTCAATTATATCAGACACTCTATTTTGCAGGAAATATTTGATTATTTAGCCTTTTAAACTTTATTTTAAAGTAAACAATGAAATGTCAACGAAAAATTCGTGCATGAAAACTCTAGCGGATATTTTTTTGATAAATGAATAAATCTATCAATGAACAAATAATAAGATAAATTTATTCATATATTAATGAAAGATAGAAAGAAAGACTGAAAAAAGACAGAAATTAAAAACGAAAATATATAAATATATTAAAAAAGAAAGAAAAAAAGGGAAAATGAAAGAACGAAGGAAGGAAGAAAAAAGAAAGAAAGAATAAGAATAGAAAACTTGATGTTCGAAAGATGTCTCCTGACGTAAAACAGACATTATATTGTGTTGCTCTGTCCTGTTCATTTGACCTGTTAAAGCATAATTACGGAAATTATCGGGTCGTGATATTTAAGATTTAAGTTAAATCTAAGGATAACTGAGGGAATAACTTATTAGCATAAATGTCATAGAAAGCTGTTGTGTATATAATGAACTACTCATGGATAATTTAATAAGTTTGAGTAACGGGGAGATGGGTTTCTATTGCTGCTTGTTTAGTGCAGTCGGTTAATCGAGATTGTGTGTGTGTTTATTTCTCTCATTGGACTAGAACGGGAAATGTTAGAATCCATTCAGCATTTGGGATAATTAAAATGCTCAAAGGAGCCATCGGGGCTGAAAACTAGGTCAAAAAATGTGAAATAAGAGAGAATCATTTAAGGGAAGTTACTGTGCAAAATGCGTCTGAAAGTGTTTGTAAGATTACTCTCCCTTATCTCATTGTGGAAATTGTCTAAATCGATAACGAATCTCACAGTCAATATTGTTGTGTTCGCGCCGAAGAATAATTCATTTGGTTACAGTATAGAGCGGATAACTCCTGCGATGGAAATTGCAAGAGAAAAACGTATATTACCTCCCTTTGTTGAGCTAAAACTGTTCTTGCGGGACTCCAAATTCCCTGATGAAACAGCTGTTGAGATGGACGCTATCAATTTTATTTGGAATAATATCTCACATGTCTTTATTGGACCAATCTATGATTTCCCTTTGAGTCATTTGGCACGAATTTCGGCCGCGAAGAATTTGCCGGTCATTTCCCCTGGCGGGTTGAGCCGAAGTTTCGGCGCGAACAAAACCGAACATACCATGTACAACACTCTGGTTAGACTTGGACCGACTATGAACACACTTTCAAATATAATTAGCTGGATAATATTTCACTCTTTTAATTATAAACTTTTAAAAGTTTTGACCGAGAAACATGACTCTGAATTGCAGATATGCAAAATATTTCACAGTGCCTTCGATGATCACTTAAACAGGCTGAAAAATAAGGGTGTTCTCAAAATACAGTTTGATCTTCACCAGTTTCCAAAGAAGTACAATCCCGAAGGAATTTTGAGAACAGAAGTTGGTGTCAATTACTCAGGTATTTAGTGTATTTCTCAAAAGAATGTATATAAACAGAGCTTTTTAAAGATTATAATTCTCACAAGTTAGGTGATCAGCTTATAAATAACAGCAAACGATTGAAAAAACAAAACAAAACAAAGAAAACACAAACAAACCAAAAAAAAAAAAAACATCTATGAAATGGAAAATGGCTGACACCGGTAGTTTCTTTACGGTGTTCATAAATATTCATGAGCGTGACATTTACTACCGGAATCTTCTTAAGTATGACAGATTCACTGTTTGAGACGCTGGGATGACAGTGAACAGTATTCAGTCGGTGAATAATGTAAAAATGATAAAGAAATATAGTAAAAAGAGTCGTTTCGTTCAGATATAACTTTAGATAAAGGTTGTTAGTGATTTTTGCGAGGAATTAATTCATTTCTCTGATCTTTTGTTCCTTTTGTATCTTTTTGTTTGTTTGTATGTTTGTTGGTTTTTTTATGGGTTGGGTTTTTAGGTTCTGTTTTGTCCCTTTCTTCTTGACCTCTACTAAAGTTTAAAAAAAAAACAAATTTGCTGACCACTTTTATTTGATTCGAGGAAAAAATGTTTTTGAATCATATTTATGTTGCTAACAATATTTTATACAAATATTACTTATTTATTCTCCGGGCCATAACCTTTCTATACAAGGAATGATTTTGAAATACCTTTGCATATTTGTTCATCAAGATAAGACGGTTTGCCACATGCAAGACGTGAGTGTCTTGTTCAAAGGTCTAGGTCACCGTAACCTGTCACATTATAGACCATGTCAAGGCCATCACTTCTATATACATGTAAGGATTTTCTCTTACGAACATGAAAGTCCACAACAGAAAGATGCAATGCATCTTAGAATACACAACCCAGAGCGGGATTCGTAGTCCGATCTCCCGCGTGACACGCCAACGCTCTAACCACTGAGCCAAAGAATCGATTCCCTGACGCAGTTGTCAGAGGTTGTATTTATACAATAATATGAAGGTGTGCATTAGACCGTAATATTTCAAATATCATGTTTAAGTCCTAGGTCCATAGCTCAAAGGTCAAGGTCACAGTGACTGGTGAGATGTCAAAACTGTTGATGATAGACCTTGTCTGGGCTATAATTCTCCATACATGGAAGGCAAATATATAACCTTCCTGGTTATTTGCCTTCTTGGTATTCTGTGACTTCCTATTACATCATGCCATCAAATAACATTGCATCATAAGCATGTTTGTTCAATCGCTTGCTGTGCAAAAATTCTGCAATAACCCATTTTACTTACAAAGCCTTCGTTCCTGAAACCAAGCGGAGTTTGGGGGTAATAGTAACTTATGAGAAAAAAAAGAAGATAAATAATTATACATAGATACACAGACAAATGATTAGATCAGTAGATAATACATCAATAAATACAAAATAAATAGATAAATAAATAAATAAATAAATAAAAGATGATATTAAAAAAAATATTCTGAAAAAAAAAACATCTGTATTGTTTCCCATAACATTTATAATGAACTTGCTCAAAGTGTTAATACAGTAAGGGACACAATTAAATCGTATAATATTGTTTCGCAAACTTTTTCATTAAGGGTCTGCTCTCATTTTTAGAGCACGAGTGTTCAGTTTTATTTATTCATTTGCTTTCAATGGAATACCTGTCACAGAACGACACCAGTTCATTCGAAGGTTACAAGGTTTCATTGTTAGCATTGCTGGAGGCGTACTGCAACATATTAAAACGAAAACAAAAACAACAACAACAAAAAAGGCATGTTGCCAGACAAATAGTCTTCAGTGGATAGAACACCATACTTGCTAATGCAAATTATATCACAAACAATAATGCATTTAGAAACTTCTAAGACAAGGCAAAAAAAGAAAGGATGAGTAAATTTGTGTTCTGTAGACATTAAATAAATAAAACTGACTCTTTGATTGGTTAATTTCTACTGTATATGCTTGGCAAGTCTGCTTTTCAAATAATTATTTATATGCACTGTGATTTGTTTACGGGAATTATGACACTATCAAAAAAATATTGGAGTGTATATTAGGTCTAACGATTCTTTCTTTTTTTCAGGTTATTCCAATTAAAGCGAAACTATAAACTAACATATTTTTCTTTTTTTCTCTTTTCATATGATGTTTTGTCCACTCCGTTGTCACATTAGGTAAGTCACATTTATTTATAGTTATAGATAAGCTAGTATCTGCAGATATCACGAATTTTTCGTGCAGTTTACTTGATACAGCCTACGTAAGTAACCTCAAGAATGTTTTGGTCTTTGCAAGGTAGCAGAATGTTAACAGAGTGGCTGACCCTTTATAATATTGCTACAGCAATTTCAACTGGGCTTGTGAAAAAACACACCGAGGCGCCATGTTATGTGAAAATTAAATTTTTTCCTTGTTTATAAAGCAAAACAAGATGGGATCCTCATTTTTTTTACAAAAAAAACAATATGAACACAGATACAGGATCTTCGGAAACAAATTCAGTATGAGCAAATTTGTTCCGGAGAATCAGGATATACAATGAATCCCCGTGTCTCCGGAAACACCGAATGATTGAATGTTTTGTTTGGCCTTCAGGGTTTTGCACTAACTCACCCGGTTGTATCACCCGCTAAAGCATTTACTCGACCGTGATTTATACGCATTCCGGTAATTTCTTGGAGTTTTAAGAAGTCAGGTACGCCTTATCTTTAACTACTGAGCTGTTAGTTTACCATTTTTATAACACCTAGTAAAATAGATAAGGAAGGGTATAAAAGTTCATGTACGTGATGATTTCTGTAGATAAATTTCCATGGTTCATAATGATACCACCCCTTACGAACGTGCATTTAACTCTCGTATATATACGAGGTAGAAACATGATGAATGCTTAGTCAATAAATAATTTAAATAGGTTGGCCACGTGCTTTGAAGCCGTTTCAATAGCAGCCCTCATAAATCTAGAATATTACTGATATGTTTAATTCCAGTTTTGCCACATGTAGAATAGCGAATATTGGTATTGTTGTGCATTATGTATAAGAAAGCTGAGCTTGTGAACACATATAACCTTAAATTAGTTATTTCCATAGAAAGTTATTGTTTATCTTTCTGCAAAGAAAGAGAAGAAAAGGCGAATCTCCTGACGTAAAATCTACTGCACTACAAAAAGACGCATTTTTGTGGCCTCATTTGACCGTAGTGTTAACATTCGATTTAGGCAGTCAGATTTTGTTTTCTCATCGTCGGAAACCCACGTTCGATCCATTCTGTTTCACTCTATGTATCTACCGTGGGACAATTGGCTGGTAAAATTTCGTACTCATGAATAATTCATTACCTACTTTCATTGGTTTCCGTAAGATTTCCCTTGCGGAATCTCAGCCAGTGAAATTACTTGTTACAATTTGCCTTCCGCGTCTATGTTTAAATCCTGGGAAATACGTCTATTTTAAGTAATTTGTCATTATGCCTACTCTCCACACTGAAGAGTGTCTATATGTAATGCGGCATCTCATTCGACGAATAGTTACATCCCTTTGCTAATAAATATTCATGAAAACGAATAATCAGCAGTCAATTATCCCACGGTACATAATGTAGTTGTGCGGAATATGTACCGGGGGTCACCGACGATGTTGTTTTCTATGATAAACACGAAATATGTGTGGTTATACTCTACCGAAAAACAACATTTAAAATCCGTATTTTTGCGACGTCCTTTGGGCAGAGAAGGACGTTAAATATAGTATATTTAGGAAATAGATTTTAAGTTTGAGTGATATACCGTCTGATATATCACGGTGTCGAGTTCAGATGCGTAGTAATTTAATCACGAAGGCCGTAGGCCTGAGTGATTAAATAATTACGCATATGAACGAGAAACCGTGATATATACGACGGTAGATCACGAAAATGTTAAAATCTATTTCCATTCTAACACGTACGTATATTTATAAGGGACGTAAGTATGTGCACTATTTAACAGTGGCGTTCTCAGTGACGTCAGCGGGCGCGCGCTTGTATTCAGCGTGCTATACTGCCTGATATATCACGCTCAATTCCTTCTTTGTTTATTGTCGGCAAATTGCGGATAGTGTTAGAATATGCGATATACCGCAGCACAACGCAACGTCTCATCATGTAAGAATTAAAGTAAGCATCATGACATCATGGTATATTTGCGAATAAACCACGGTACAGGATTCAGGTGCTTGTTATTTCAAAACTCATGCTAAAGCCCTCATGGCTAAATACTACTTATTTGAATTTCGTAACATGGTATATTTGCAGATATACCATGCTTTGAGGTTGTTTGTTTCATAAATGAATGGTTGTCTTTGAAAGAAAAAAGCTGATGAGGAAAAGTTCCCCGTGTGTAACTAAAATTCTTAATCGCAGAACAAATTCTGGTGTGTCTTTTACACCATTTGCCAGCGCTGGCAATGATTTTAAAACCCAAGTTGAAAGAGCTATATCTCTACATTGCATGATAAAACTCTAACAGTACATTGTTGCTGATAGTTTATAATTAATTCATTGACATTATTATTCATACACTTTTCACTTTTTTCACTTTATTCTTGCATTTCCTTTGGAAAACCTTTTATTTGATCTCAGACGCCAGGAAAATGTTGAAACATTTCAATAATCAATGCAAATCTATTCATACCAACGTGGAAGCTTTCTTTTATAGAATAAATGCGTCTTGGGGAAATGTCCTTGAATAATTCAATATTCTAACAATTTTTTTATGTGTCAAAGTTTCTTATCTCAAATGATGCTATCTATCTTCAGAATATTTAATCTTTAAGTTCGTATTTTGATGAAATGAACATTAAACAGTATCCTCTTATACCACAAGTTAACAACAATATTAATGATGAAAATTCAAAACGAAACAAAATTGAGAATGAAAATATAATAATAATACAGATGATGCTGATGATGATGATGATGGACATATCAAACTTCTGAAACTAGTTATATCAATGATAATAATGATGACGGTGGTGATGATGATGATGATGATTATAATTATATCAATGATAATAGTGATGACGATTGTGATGATCTGTCATTAGAAAAATTCGGTCTATACCTGTGGTTATTTTTTAAAATAGTCAGAACAAAATAAGAACACAAGTTACTTTAAGACTTTTAGACTCACATAATTTTAGTCGTGAATTGATTTAGGTGTGCATACTCGAACACAAAAAATGCTAATGTTAATGCAGGCCATCCACAGACAACTAAATGCTTATAATTAGAAATGAACGATCAGTTAAATATGCTTCCAGTAAAAATTCATGTATGTGTCGCTGATTTTATTTTTCCAAATCATTCTCTGCTAGTCTTCAGCGTGACAAACTGTATAGACGTTAACAATGTAAGCTTAGAGCGCTACGGCACCGTTAAACCAAAGATCAGATTTATATATTTTGGTCACATTTTCTCAGAATTCTTCGTAAATTTTCAATTGTTTTGCAGATTATATTTTGACTAAATATTAGTGTTTAACAAAATTCTCTGAGAAGGAATTCATTTCTATTCAATAAAAGTGTGAATGAGCTACTTTAAGAGAGGTAAAAGAAGGGTAATCTTAAAATAAGCGAAGACGTTATGTTTTAGTATGTCCCCGAGTTTTTAGTTTTTTCAACGGTTGCTGCATTTGGTCCATTAACAATTACAGGCATTTAGACTGACACGTTCCAAGGCTTTTATCTCGACATTTTACTGACATTTCTTACACGAAACTTTTAGTAATCTAAATGACAAGATCGGTAATGTTTAAAGACCGGAAGTAGTAAATACGTCATGACGACATCACGTGACATCACGTGAAGGATATTTACATCAAGAAAAGACAGCTAAATGGATGGTAACGATTTTGCAATTGCCAAAAATCTTTGAAAACTGGCACAGTTCTAATATT
Source organism: Cyclina sinensis (assembly GCA_012932295.1). Taxonomy (NCBI): domain Eukaryota; kingdom Metazoa; phylum Mollusca; class Bivalvia; order Venerida; family Veneridae; genus Cyclina; species Cyclina sinensis. Next base: position 20,887,553 of record JAAONU010000010.1, read on the forward strand.
ATTTGTTAACTGAGCAGTATAAGTCTATATCTCAAATAATAAGGGAAAAGGCCAGTATAGTCCGTCACAAAAAGTACAAGAAACTAAGTTTAATAACTGTTGTAGGATTGGCTTCATTATAGCAGTTGCTTATAAAACGTATTTTTAAATTATTTATTTATTTTATTTATACTTTTATAGACATGATTTAATACAAAAAGATAATATCAACAAATACAAATAAAATATATACATGTAAAATTACGCGATTATTTAAAAAAACATAGGAGAGCACACTTTAAGGGTCCTGTAAAAATTTCCGATCTATGTGTTGCTCGGTAAAAGTCTGCAAAACTCCACTGAGAACAAAATAAAGATGAAAAGGTCATAAAATGACAACGGATATACGTCAAATAAACAGATATTTTCGGCAACGAAATACGGCAATATCTTTTTAGGTATTCACCATGTCACATTGTGATAAAACACTGAACTTACATTCACTGCTCTGTCGTATGTAAATCCACATCTATGATTCTGGCCCCGTTCTGATAGCCTGAAATATTTAAACTTACGGTACAGCAAATCAACGTTAGGACTTCTGAAAGAAGAGAGGGGCACTCGAAGCGTAAGGAGATTTTATAATTTTCAGCTTCATAAAAGGTGATACTCTTTGATTGCAATGTCCTAAAACAGATATACCAATAGCGCAGCTACTTAGCTATTAAGTTCATCCAATCAAAACAGCTGTTACAACTTTGTCGTTTGTGATAGTTAAAAATAGACTTCTCTTTAGCGATTAAACTAGATCTTATAGAATTACAAAATACATGCAAAGTCGAGTCAATTCCTGAACGCTATGAATGCATTTGTGTGAATGTAGAATATTACACTACATGCCTTCCTTTCAAAGCAATACCTGTATCCTGTTAACAAGATGAAAACAAGATCAGTGACAATGGTCTAATGGAATAACTTTTCACCATAATGTAACACTCGACAAGATAGGATTTATTCATGATATACCGATAAAAACATGCAGATTCTGGCATTGAAACAAAGTGCTTCCACCAATGGAACCAAACATCGATCGGAAATTGAGTTCTAGAAGTTCCCTTTGAAGATATATATGTCAAATGCTGGTAAAAGTTTGTAATGTAATGATGGGAATTCATACCTTCACAGTATTATGATTTTTTAGTAAGAGTTTGGATGCAGAGCGAGTTTTTTTTTAAGCAATCAGATTTTTGCCAAATGCATTCCAAATAATTTATCTGTATTCGGTGTCATACACGTTAAGAATATACGAATTATTACATTTATTGGATTTCAAAACCAGTGTACTTTAAAGGAATTTTCACATTTACAAAATCATTAAAATTTATACAAAAATGATAAATTGTTATGCCTGGACTGAATGACCTTACTGTTTCTGAGTAAAAGCAGACGTAAAATAAATGAACTCTAATTACACTTAAATGTGTCATCACGTAGTCCCATGTACACGTTTCTGGGTATAACAGTAAAACTATGCACACGAAGCTGTGTTTTTTTCTTTACGTTTTGCCTCAGGAAAGCCATTATGATTAATTTAAGATCTATAGGGGTGATGCCACTAAAGCCACCTCATAAAAAAGGATCAGGTTCGTCAGTAAGTGATGAAATGAAGAATGGATGATGAAATGATGATCCGAACCTAGATCCTTTCCTCGCATCTTTTGCTATAACTTAGACGTAACACAGTCTGTCAACTTCTGCTGCACCGGGTCTATCATGTTCCTAATCAATTTTCAAGATTCCACGGGTGCTACCGACAAATCCCTAAAAATGGTCATTGAAAATAATAGTAATCAATTTTCTCATGCAGTCTAAAAGTACACGTATCTACCTTAAACCAACCATGTTAGAAACAAACATTTTTATTTAAGAATTACATTAAATCTCTTTTGGAAAAGTGTGTATATGGAAATTGATACTTTTAAAATAAAAGAAATCTGAAACTAAAAGCTTTTAGTGTGACAGTTTAACCGATGTGTCTGCCATAAAAAGTAGACGGTCTGTGACCGTTTGGTGCTCACTAACTCTTAAGCTTCCGGTATAAACACATTAACATCCGCGGTCAATAGAATTAAACGACCGTGGCCACTAAAGTGCTAAAGAATTATACAATGGAGTTGAACAAGTGAAAAAGTTAAAACGAAAAATACATATAATTATATGTAGTTTGCATTAATGTTGTATTCTAGACGGCTTCGTTACCATTCCATAAAGTTCAAAATTCGAAATAAAATACACTGACGGATATAAAAATCTGGGGCTGAGCTTTTATGAACGCATATTCATAAACATTAGACCTTGTATCTAGTACAAATAGAACAGATCTTAAACAAGAAGTCGATGTCTCTTTTCCTGTTGTTTTATGTGTTTTGTTGCTGGCGCAAGTTGTATGCAATATTTTTGCTGAAATTGCTTGATAATGATGGAAAATCACGTGTTTAATCATGGTAAATTTGATAAAGTTTTACATGTAAATGACTGCAAGTAAGTTAAATGCCCTGTTTAAATGCAAATGCAACTAGAACAATTGTAAAAACTGGGTTTGATTTCATAATATTGCTAATGAAACCTGGCATTTCCATTTCTTATCTGTCCTGTACAATCTTTTTCCAAGAGGTTTTAATCAAAATGTGTCTTTCTGTGGCATCTGGATAGGCAGATATGCTGTTTGATTACACTGAGAATCGATTTGAATTTGTATTATTGCTTCAATAGCAAATGTGGTATGTCGATGCAGAAAATTTATTGTAGTTCTTTGAATGTCTTTAGGATCATTTAAATCCCATCCAGTTGATGAGGACGTTACTTAAGAGTTAACGTCTTGAATATATGATCCTACGGAGCCCCTGAAGTGGCATAATACACACTTAGTTTTGTTGTTGTCACTTTAATGTTAGTTCGTTAAAACGAAATAAGATTTCGCTTAAACGAATTCATATTTCAGTTTAAACGAAATAAATTGTCGTTTAAACGAAATAATAATCCAATAACCAGGTCAAGGTCACAGTGAACTTTAATAGCAAAATGGTTTCCGATCAATAACTACAGAAGGCTTAGACCCAGGTTGTTCAGACTTAGTGTATTGGTTGGTCAGTGACTAGTACATGAACCATTGTAGTTTTTTCAGGTCACCAGGTCAAAGGCCATGTTAACAGTGACTTTGAAAAGCAAAATGATTTCCAGTTAATGACTATAGAAAGCTTTGGTCAAGGTTTGGCAGACTTTGTATATAGATTGGCCATGACCAGTTGATTACACCTGTAGCTTTTCAGATCAAAGGTCAATGTCACAGTGACCTTGTACAGCAAAATAGTGTCCGATCAATTACTATAAAACACTAGCGCCCAGCTCCTCAGATCTTCATAGGTAGGTCGATCATGACAATTAGACGACTCCTGTAGTTCTTAGGATTATTAGGTCAAATGTGAAGGTCACAGTGACCCTGAAAGCAAAACAGTTTCTGCTTAATATCTAGGGACTCCTTGGTTTCCAATGAATAAGTGTAGAATGCTTGGGCCCATATTCCACAAACTTTGTATATAAGTTGTTCATGACTTGTAGACGAGCCGTTTAGTTTTTCAGGTCACCAGGTCAAAGGCCATGGTTACAGTGTCCTTGAATACCTAAATGGTTTCCAATCAAATTGATAAAGTATGGAAATGAACATCTAACAAGAACTCTCTTCTGAATATTGATCCCATAGGAAAGCTGAAATTGTAATTTTGAATTGTAAATACTTGAAAGTATTTTCACCTGAAAGTTTTGTAAAATAGGCTTTAAACAAATTATCTTAAGTGCGTTTAAATCAAGTGCAATCTAGAACTATATCATTTTCATTTCATAAATGAATGTTGTTGTTTGTGGTTTTCTGTAATTTGGTCTACGTTCCGAAACTGAACGTAATTGCATTTGACTGAAATGTTATTGCGTGATCTTGCTAAATTGCATACTTTGTTTCAACGACTGCCTTTAAGCAAGAACTGTCAACATTTGCTGTCATTGGCCATTTACTTTTAGTACTATAACACTTACAACTGCTTTTCAGTATAATGCATAAGGGCTTATTTTCATGACTCGCCAAAATACGTTGTTATGGTCCAGTGCCTTTAAATGTATAAATTCAACCTCTGACAGTCCCATCAGGGAGTCGATTCTTTGGCTGAGTGTAACCTTTAGATTTCAGTGTGGGACAGAACCGAGTTCGAAACCCGCCCTGGATGGTTATTTCTGTTACCAACTTTCATGTTCGTAAGAACGTGATTTAATGTAAGTTTATATACAGATTAATGTAATTTTAAATACGGATAAATTTTGTCTGCGGACGGACAGACGGACGGACGGACCGACTGACCAATGCACGTGAATTCAATAAAGCTCCCAGATATTCTATCTGGGTATGATTAATATAACTCCCGACAAAATTTGATCGGTTTTGAAAAAATATCGTCCGATTATGTTTGAACTTTTGCTTCTTATAAAATATTATCAAGAAGTTAAGTCGAGAAATTATACCATTTGACTTTTCTCACAATCAAGTAAATGAGAAGAATACTTTTTTTCTCTTTTATATCTTTCCTGTAAATTATGATATTGCACTATATTCGTAAACAGTGAATACTAAATAGTGAAGTTATTTTCTTATCAAATCAATATTTTGCTCTCGAAAGTTTGGAGACGAGAATTCTATTTATCAAAATACATTTTAATTGGATATGGAGACAAAAATGATACACGTTTAACATTTCTTTTTGATAAATATGAAATATTTTTCTAAAAGGATATCACGATATCACAAAAGGATATCACGATATCCCTGTAAAGACTGTTTAGGTTCTTCAAGTGCAGTGATGAGTGATAGGTTAGCATTGACAGACACTTCAGCGAGATTAATGGCTTTTAGTTAGATTCTTCCGTCGGTGTTTTGAACATGATATTCGGGACCAACAATCTAAATCACCATGGTATTTCAAAGATTGGAAATAGATATTTTTCAGCAAATTCCATTTAATGTAAGGAGTTCGTAAAGAAATTATAAGCAAGTGAATGACAGACGACGTAGATTTAAGGAGACGTAAGTGTGGTTATCTTTATATCGTCTGCTGAAAATTGAAAATAGACCCGTAGATGGGAAACTATAGCTAAGCACTTCGACTCACATCGTCTTTCAAATATGATTTTGAACAAGGCTCCATATCTGGGTGCTTTCTATGGGTGTTTTTGATATGTTATGCTTTCTGAGGTTCCCTTTATTGTTATACCAAATAATCAAAGATCACTTTGAGTCCTTTTTTTCTATGAATAATTGAGTGGCGGCGTGGCCGAGTGGTTAACGCGTCGGACTAAAAGTCGAAGGATTGCTAGCCGCACGGGTTCAAACCCTAGTCAGGGGCAAGCCGTTGTTTCCTTGAGCAAGAAACTTTACACTCATTGCTTAGTACTGGTTAGTTCCAGGAACGGATTCGAGAGTGTGTCTATAAGCTAAAAGCTTCCTACACAATCGAACTAAAATAAATTTGGTATAAACTAAACTAAACTAAGAATACAACGAAATATGCCTTTACAACTTCCGTTCCTGAAATATACAATATCTGCTTTCATCCATCCATAAGAAAAGAGAAAATTGTGGCAAAAGTCTAATTCAACTGATTCTCAGTAATAAAGTTTGCCACGACTGGATATTATCGAAATATCATTGAAACGCGCAGATCGGACGTTGAATCGGTGTAATGTCATACAACAATCCAATATTGATAGGAAATTGAATATTAAAAACAATCTTCCTGTGAAGTTCAATATACAAAAAGTGTCTGAAATGATTGTAATGAAAGAAAAGCCTATCTCAGTGCGGGATATGCTTTTGTATGAAACACATTTACACCATAATTTCTCATTAATAGTGGCACAGGATTTTAATAAATGTCTGCCTGAATGTATTTCTTTTTTGAAAAAAAAATGTCGGTCCGTTACGGCGACGATACTCTCACATAACTGTCTCTACATTCTGCACCTACCTGGCAAGACACCCTTTAAACAACGTGTGGATGCCACAACACACGTAAATCCATGCCATACTAGCACAACAAGAGTAGCCAAGACTTGAGATAGTCCGTCTTGCTTGCGATTCTTGACGACCATGCCTACACCGCTGTCTCAAAGCTACGCCAATCTCTATCATAAAGCCCGACACACTGCCTTTGCGATCTTTTACCGCGAACTCGCTAAGGAAATTTCGTATTCAAATCTGTCACGCTGTATTAAGCGCAACTAGTTGACAACAGCGTTATTCTGATCTTGAAGACCCCATCAAGACCTTGCAAATATCTTTAAGATTCTGGCTGTTTTAGTTCATTCATTACTACATAACAATTGTGAAATCGTATAAAAATATTCAAGAGTGTTCAAAGTTCCTATAGCGCAGCTGCGGCCCATTGCGAACGTTCCTGCAAAATCTGAAATGATAATTTGATCAAACCTACCTTCACTTCTGCTTCCCTTATCCTCTCTTATTTTATAGATTTAGAAAAGATTTGTCAGATATCAGTGCATACAAATGAACAGCCTTTGTATTAGCAACAGTATTACTCTTGAATGTTAACCTAAAAGATTTTTATCGAGTAGGTACAATACTTTGCTTCTTTCAGCAAATGTTTGTATTTTCTCAGCTTAGAATGCCTACGACAAAGAGTGTGGCCGTGTGACTGATATAGACAATTCAACTTTTAGTTGATCCAGCATATCTATCTAACAAATTTAAAACTAGACACTGAAGCAAGTTACTAGTAAATATATAGTGACCACTAGTTTTCTCTTTGTAATTTCAAACGTTACATTTGTATTATAGGTGATAAAGATATAAATGTTCTAAAGTTGTTAAACTAAACACTTCTCTCCCATCAAATGTTTCAAATAAAATGAAGCGGTTGTAAAAATATTTCAAATGTTCCCCTTCAAGTTGTATGCTGTACAAAAAAACAAATCCCATAACCCCATGTTCTAATTAAGAATAAATCAAGGGAAATTGACTGAAGGATAATTATGGGAAAGTACTATAAAAGTATTAAAATACACAGAAATCAGTAGATTCGCCTGTTGTTAGGTTTCCCTGTGTTTGCTGTTAAAGAAGACAACAAAAGCTTTTTACTTGATAGTTTATTTACAGTCTGCTACTAAAGATATATGACCATTGGATGTTCTAAGGCGTATCTTTTAAAACAATAAGAAATTTAGCGTAGAGAATTATGTTTGGAACAATTAACCGTTGCTTTGCCATTATGCAAATAGATTTGCCTGTCGTTGAAGGTTTTATTCCATGTATCTTGAACTTGGATCTTTGTCCTGAAACTCTAGTTAATGACAAGAAAGCTTTCAGAATTAGTAAGATACACATGTATACAAACTTAAGTAAGTTAATTGTTCGACCCCCGCTTTGAGGAAAGTATTCAAAATTTATAAAGGCCTCTGTTGCATTGCCAGTTTTACTTAGAACCTTTTTTCTAAAGTTAAAATATTACAGTAACTAATACATCATTGCTTTCTTACTTCTTATCCACTCTCTCTAAAATCTCTTAAAGCAAACTTATTCAGAGATGGTTCGTTGATGCAAAAACGAAAAATAGAAAATGTTTATTCACCTAGAAATTCTAGCTGTAATTGTGAAGAACATTTATAAACTAATTTGCTGACTCATTTCTTTGTCACAAAAACACAACGCAGTAAAAAAAATTTACACACTTGTATTCGTAAAAAAAATTACCCCGTTAGTCACGGGGTAGATACTTCATTTATATTGTTGATTTTGATAACATTGTATAATTAGGCTCAGTGGTGTAGATCGCCGCTCAACATTTTACTGACCGAAAGGGCATGGGTTCGAATCCTGGTGAAATCAAATTTCTTTTTTCAGTTTTCATGGTGTATAAAAGCAAAATGATATCTTTTTTTCCATAGTATATAAACTACAAGTAAATTTTAAGGAAAAAAAAAACTCAGCTAAATGCTGCGAGTCAGTCGCTTTAATTAAGATGTTGTTTTGTGTGACATTTTGATTGAGAGATACGCATATTGATTGTACAAGGATTTTGTCAAACTCCGCGCACCGGTTACGCTACGCTCAGTAACCACTGCCTACACACGAATCACGTGATGATGGTCTTATCACATGATTGTGTCAAGATGGCGGAGACGCCAAAGAAACCGTTGAAAAATTGTTTCATCTGTGATAAACAGCCGACACTATCATTTGAGCTCTGGTGTCAAGTCTGCCGATATGATTGACAAAATTTCATTTCTGTTAAAGAAGAACTTTAGTACAGTAGTATTGATGATTTGAATGATTTCTTTTTCAAAAGCGGTCATATTGTTTTGAAATAAACGGTGCGATATTAAAAATTATTCTCATAAAATTTATGTTTCCGAAATTATTTTATATTTGAGTTCACATCTAACACCATACAGTCTTGAAATATTAGCAAAACTGTGTTTACTTTTTTAAAAAAAATCAAAATTGAAAAAAAAAAACCATATCGTCAAAAACCTTGACGAAAATGTTGTGACGGCAGAGATCTAATCCTGTAAGGGGTGATCACTGCGTGGGAGATTGGGATTTTGTATTTATTAAGAACAACAAGTTTGTCGACGTAGATGCATTATTATGAAGATTGTTTTTATTCGAGAACTGAACAATTAAAGAATGGACGTTACTATTGCCTGCCATTCATATTTTACAACGTTTCACGGTGTTTTATCAAGCCAGAATTTACGTTTTTGTTGGGTATTGTAACTTTTTTATGAACTAAATAAAATCAAGGTGAGATTTCTCAGCGCAGTTTTCGCGAAAGAAATCTGAGGCAATTATTTAGAAATTATGTGTAATTATTAAGATGAAGATTAATCGTAAATCAAATTGACTCAAAACGAGAGAAATGAAATTACAATTAATAGGATACTTCTCTAAATTAAACAATTATATCACCTATAAAGCTAAGGTATGATTCAAAATAAAATATACCAAAATTAATCTAATTAGAACTTAATGTATAGGAAGTAAGCAGTAGCAGTACGCAGCAGTAAAAAAACGTGAAGTTGGCAGTAGCAGTACGAGCAGTAGCAGTAAACTAAAACGTGAAGTTGGCAGTAGCAGTAACAGCAGTAGCAGTAAACTAAAACGTGAAGTTGGCAGTAGCAGTACGAGCAGTAGCAGTAAACTAAAACGTGAAGTTGGCAGTAGCAGTACGAGCAGTAGCAGTAAACTAAAACGTGAAGATGGCAGTAGAAGTACGAGCAGTAGAAGTGCACTAAAACGTGAAGTTGGCAGTAGCAGTACGAGCAGTAGCAGTAAACTAAACCGTGAAGTTGGCAGTATCAGTACGAGCAGTAGCAGTAAACTAAAACGTGAATTTGGCAGTAGCAGTACGAGCAGTAGCAGTAAACTAAAACGTGAAGTTGGCAGTAGCAGTAACAGCAGTAGCAGTAAACACAAACGTGAAGTTGGCAGTAGCAGTACGAGCAGTAGCAGTAAACAAAAACGTGAAGTTGGCAGTAGCAGTAACAGCAGTAGCAGTAAACTAAAACGTGAATTTGGCAGTAGCAGTACGAGCAGTAGCAGTAAACTAAAACGTGAAGTTGGCAGTAGCAGTACGAGCAGTAGCAGTAAACAAAAACGTGAAATTGGCAGTAGCAGTACGAGCAGTAGCAGTAAACTAAAACGTGAAGTTGGCAGTAGCAGTACGAGCAGTAGCAGTAAACTAAAACGTGAAGTTGGCAGTAGCAGTACGAGCAGTAGCAGTAAACTAAAACGTGAAGTTGGCAGTAGCAGTAACAGCAGTAGCAGTAAACTAAAACGTGAAGTTGGCAGTAGCAGTACGAGCAGTAGCAGTAATCTAAAACGTGAAGTTGGCAGTAACAGTACGAGCAGTAGCAGTAAACTAAAACGTGAATTTGGCAGTAGCAGTACGAGCAGTAGCAGTAAACTAAAACGTGAAGTTGGCAGTAGCAGTAACAGCAGTAGCAGTAAACAAAAACGTGAAGTTGGCAGTAGCAGTACGAGCAGTAGCAGTAAACAAAAACGTGAAGTTGGCAGTAGCAGTAACAGCAGTAGCAGTAAACTAAAACGTGAATTTGGCAGTAGCAGTACGAGCAGTAGCAGTAAACTAAAACGTGAAGTTGGCAGTAGCAGTACGAGCAGTAGCAGTAAACAAAAACGTGAAATTGGCAGTAGCAGTACGAGCAGTAGCAGTAAACTAAAACGTGAAGTTGGCAGTAGCAGTACGAGCAGTAGCAGTAAACTAAAACGTGAAGTTGGCAGTAGCAGTACGAGCAGTAGCAGTAAACTAAAACGTGAAGTTGGCAGTAGCAGTAACAGCAGTAGCAGTTAACTAAAACGTGAAGTTGGCAGTAGCAGTACGAGCAGTAGCAGTAATCTAAAACGTGGAGTTGGCAGTAGCAGTACGAGCAGTAGCAGTAAACTAAAACGTGAAGTTGGCAGTAGCAGTAACAGCAGTAGCAGTAAATAAAACGTGAAGCTGGCAGTGGCAGTAACAGCAGTAGCAGTAGGAAAGTCTTAAAAGTCTTGAAAGTTTCAATGAAAATAAAACATGTTAAAACATCAACAGACCCTCCCGAGTCCATTGCGTAGTTCTGCGACTGTTTCTGGCACTCTTGCAAATTTTCGTGAATTTTAGTGCCAATCCGAAAAATGTCATTTTTAATGTCTAGGGACCCTCCTAAGTCGATTTTTCCGGTCTGCGACTGTTTCTGACACACTCGCAGACTTTCAGGAATTTTGGTGCCACTTGGGAAAATGTCATTTTTAATGTCTAGGGACCCTCCCGTGTTGATTTTACCGGTCTGCGACTGTTTCTGACACACTCGCAGACTTTCAGGAATTTTAATGCCACTTGGGAAAATGTCATTTTTAATGTCTAGGGACCCTCCCATGTTGATTTTATCGGTCTGGGACTGTTTCTGACACACTCGCAGACTTTCAGGAATTTTGGTGCCAATCGGGAAAATATCATTTTTTATGTCTAGGGACCCTCCCATGTCGATTTCATCGGTCTGCGACTGTTTCTGACACTCTCGCAGACTTCCAGGAATTTTGGTGCTAATCGGGAAAATGCCATTTTTAATGTCTACGGACCCTCCCGTGTCGATTTTACTGGTCTGTGACTGTTTCTGACACTCTCGCAGACTTTCAGGAATTTTGGTGCCAATCGGGAAAATGTCATATTTAAGGTCTAGCCATCCTCCCGGGTCAATTTTACCGGTCTGCAACTGTTTCTAACCCTCTCGTAGACTTTCAGGAATGTTGGTGCCAAAATTGAAAAAATGTCATTTTTTATGTTAAGGTACCCTCCGGTGTCCATTGTTACGGTCTGCTACTGTTTCTGACATTAATGCAAACTTTCAGGAATTTGGTGCCAATCTAGAAAGTCTAGCTACCATCCCGGTTCGATTACACCGGTCTGAGACTGTTTCAAACACTTTCGCAGACTTTCAGAGTTTCCTACTGCTACTGCTGTTACTGCTACTGCCAACTTCACGTTTTTGTTTACTGCTTCTGCTCGTACTGCTACTGCCAACTTTACGTTTTAGTTTACTGCTACTGCTGGTACTGCTACTGCCAACTTCACGTGTTAGTTTACTGCTACTGCTGGTACTGCTACTGCCAATTTCACGTTTTAATTTACTGCTACTGCTCGTACTGCTACTGTCAACTTCACGTTTTACTTAACTGCTACTGCTGGTACTGCTACTGCCAACTTCACGTTTTAGTTTACTGCTACTGCTCGTACTGCTACTGCCAACTTAACGTTTTTGTTTACTGTTACTGCTCGTACTGCTACTGCCAACTTCACGTTTTAGTTTACTGCTACTGCTCGTACTGCTACTGCCAACTTCACGTTTTTGTTTACTGCTACTGCTCGTACTGCTACTGCCAACTTCACGTTTTACTTAACTGCTACTGCTGGTACTGCTACTGCCAACTTCACGTTTTAGTTTACTGCTACTGCTCGTACTGCTACTGCCAACTTCACGTTTTAGTTTACTGCTACTGCTCGTACTGCTACTGCCAACTTCACGTTTTAGTTTACTGCTACTGCTCGTACTGCTACTGCCAACTTCACGTTTTTGTTTACTGCTACTGCTGTTACTGCTACTGCCAACTTCACGTTTTTGTTTACTGCTACTGCTGTTACTGCTACTGCCAACTTCACGTTTTTGTTTACTGCTACTGCTCGTACTGCTACTGCCAACTTCATGTTTTAATTTACTGCTACTGCTGGTACTGCTACTGCCAACTTCACGTTTTAATTTACTGCTACTGCTCGTACTGCTACTGCCAACTTCACGTTTTTGTTTACTGCTACTGCTGGTACTGCTACTGCCAATTTCACGTTTTAATTTACTGCTACTGCTGGTACTGCTACTGCCAACTTCACGTTTTAGTTTACTGCTACTGCTCGTACTGCTACTGCCAACTTCACGTTTGATTTAAATTCTACTGCCAACTGCTACTGCTTACTGCTACTGCCAACTTCCTATTAGTTAGAACTTAGTGCTTTTTTATGAAAATTATCATGGAAAGAGTATTATCTTGTTGGAGTATTTCGAAAGAACAAGTTAACATTAAGCAATACTGGTTCAAAAATGTGAATGTATCGCACTTTTTTTCCCTATCCATCAATATTATATTTTGGCTATCTCATATTTAGAAACCTAAAACATGTTAATACATTTTTTTAATTGATAAAAATAGCTTTGGGCTTTATTTGATTTCTAGACTAGATATTATAAGGATTCTTACCATTTTTTAATGGGATATTTGATTTAATTTACAAATAAGATAAACAACGCCTTCAGATTTTTTTTTGGCTGTAGTTTTCGAAGAGTTTGCAAATTAAGCAAATTAAGCATGTTTTCTACAAAATTCTTTATAATTAAAAGAGGATATGGTTATACACTATACCGTTGTTCGATGGCTGTTAAAGCTTTTTGGTTTCTTTGGTAATTGTTTAAATAATGAAAAGCGGTTTAGTTTTTTTCTGATATACTTATCTTGTTTCTGTCTAAATATGCCTTTTTCTAGATCTGTTTGTTAATTCAGCTTTACCATTGTTCCACCTGTTGATTCATTTTTGCTATTTTCTATAAAGAAAAATAAACATTTATTAATAACAGTTTTATTAGACCGTTATTTGAAAACTAGTCTGCCGCCGTCAGTTAACGGGCGTCAATAACGATCTCAAGTTAAAGGTGGTCAAAAATTAAACTGACAGATCTACCGCTTCTATAAGTGTAGTCATTTAATCTGAAAATGATTTGAGGATACTTCTTATCTGAAAAGAAAATCTAAAACATAGCTGTCACAGTGGTATTTTTAAATTGCATTTACGTAATATATCATTTTAACACATAGTGCACGTTCTTTGGAAAAGAAAAAAAAAACAACAATGAAAGACTGGTTTTGAGACGTTTATAAGAGCCGCTCGTATTTTACCCAAATGAAAGTATTTAAGCCGTCAAATATAACACTTTAAGACGTAGTAAATGTTTTCAATATATTTGACCAGACATATAGATTTTTATCATAGATACTATACTTTTGTTCGTTTCGTCTATATTTATTCCCAGCCTCAATTACACACAAGGATATACTTCACTATTATGTAATGAAGTTGTCTGCTCTATATCCTAGTATATTAACTGCAGTAACTCGATGACAATTTGATGGCATTTATGTATCATTAGGGAGCTATTGGGGAATTAAACCTCAGCCACGCTCATTGAGGATGCCGCAGCGAACAGATTCCATACTGTGTTTCTAACCTTGTCATTAAGAGGCAATATTGGCGATGAACAGGTTGAATATATTTCCGTTTGTTTTGGACAATTTACGCGTCTAGCCATTACATATTTTCAACACTCGTCCGGAGTTCGTGTATCATGCAAACTTTTCTTCCTCCATATACCGTTATTTAGGAAGTTTTCGTGCTTGTAAATATTCGGTTAATGAAGTTTACAACTTTGTTGTGACATTTAAGAAATTGTTTATCGCAATGATAATTTGCAAATGGCCAAACGGAACGCCAATATTTTACATGAATATAATTTGAATATGTCCAAAAAGACAAGAAGATTGTGAGAATATAGTGTAGTAGCAAAACCATGCCATACAGGTTTTACATAAAACGGTATTTGATAGTGATAGGAACATAATGACCGTTATAAATATGAAATAAATCGCTAATATATGAGCTGTTATGTAACGGAGGCGATCGAAAGAGGTGTTGTTGTTGTAAATGATGTGACATTAAAGTTTCAAAGTAAGATATAAATATTAAAAAAAAATCCGCCTCTGTATTTCTAACAATGTAAATGTTCTTGTTTTTTTTCAGTAAAAAATAAGTTTGTTACGCTAAAATCTATATAAGGCATTTTGTGTATGGAAAATCTATAACTTAAAACGACATGAGCTTCCGTCCACTTCGCAACTAAGCATAAAATAGTGTTAGCTAACAGTTTCATCTATCGATGTATTGCTTTTTGCCTGTCTATAGTAGTAAACATCCGGAAAATGTACTTTAAAAAGTTTTACTTTGACGAGTAAACACCCATATAATCGTCTGCTGAACTTCTTCCATAAAAACATATTCTTAAATGTCCTGCCACTTCTTATCCTATAAAAGGGTATACTTTCTGGATAGATACGCGAAGTCAAAATTGTTGATTGACAAATAATATGTTATGATATAAACTTAAACTCTCGAGGAAACAAATCGTTAAAAATTTCTTACAGATAAACGACATTGTGTCACAAGTAAACTGACAGAATTCGATCTCATTTCGTTCCAAAACAGTCAATGTTCTATTTCCTAAACTATCAATATTCCTGTCTTTGTCGATTCCTCGACCATTATTTATGATTATGAAATATTTAAGTAAGCATTAAATTTCATAACTAAAACATACGACTTTCACATTTGACGTATAAACATTAAAATTTGTATCTATATTGTGCTGAAAAAATTAGAATATTTGTTGTTTTTTTTTGCATCCGCCGTGTCGTTTATTTTATATACATCAAGTGTCATGAACAAGTATTTATAAAGGTATTTCAGTCCAGCAATACTCCAAAGGCAGTCTTTATACCTTCGTTATGATTCTATATTGTGCATTTTCGTACAAAAGCATATATTGTCTGTTTGTCAAATTACCGACAGCCTTTGTACCTTTATCTTAATTTGAAATGACGCATACTACTAGAAAAAGAAAACGCACAATTGTATTAGGTCTAGCTTTGTCATTATGGACAAATTACTTTTATTTATTGATTCCATTTTGAACAAGATGTGTCAAGTTTGATTGTCATTTGCCATTCGCTTAAATTCGCTGATAACTTTTTCTAATGAAATTCTCTGATAATCTATGTTTACAGTCGTCAGAATAAAGGTTGAAGAGTTTGAAATAAGTACAACTTTAATGAAAGTCTTTTTAAATATTTTTTTGATTGAATAGTTTGCAAAAAAGCAACATTTTTCTCCTAACACGATAATAAGACAATGATTTTTTCTGTTTTTTTTTTTTTTTGTTTTTTTTGTTTTTTGTTTTTTTTTGTTTTTTTTCTTCTTTTAGTTAAGCCATCAATTAAGAAAATGTGCATTTATTGTTATTTGAAAGAAATCGACCAGAAGTATTAAAATTAAACCCGCAATCCAAATATTTCAAAACCCAAATAAATTTAATGTTAGCAAAGTCACGAAATTATCTTATCTCTCCACGGGATCGTAACGGGGCGCATTTTCTAGAGAAAAAGATATTAAAATGTCTTTATAATGCCTTGGAATACATAACTATACTTCACGCAATATACAAATGGATTAGATATGCATTTTAAGTGTCCACAGATGTGACATTAACATTACATCTGAAAGTGTGTGAGAGTTCAGAATTATAGCAAAACATTGTTTCCGTAATGGTTTGAGTCATTTCTTAAGTCTTGCATAAGCCTGTGAAGGTCGTTATGCATTCCTGGTTTCCTCACAAATATATAATAAAATCCGTTGAAGATGTCGACATAACATTAACATAATCAATAAGTAAGTTGCATACATTTATTCGCCTAGATATCATTCACAAAATGTTATTGGCATTATTGAGTTCAAACAAAATTACTTTGAATTCAACACAATGTTTATGGTAACTTCGCTTCCTCCCTTCGGTTTCTGAATGCTAAATATCTCACTTCATAGCCTCTATCCGACTTAGTGTTTGCCCCTCCTTTTTTTCACTTTTTTAGTTGGCTTCCTTGTAAGGAACATACCTCTCCGTGAGCAAACTACTCACACATGTGCGCCGACAAACATGCGCAGACAACGTGTTTTGGCAGGTGCGCTTTTGTACAAAAAAGTAGAGCGCTCTTCACGAATAATTGGAGAAATTGCAATTCTTTATAGATAAGTTTATAAGAAATTCAAATAGTTCTGCTTTCTGTTTGGTTAGAACCTAAAGAAAATGAATGTTACACAATCGAAAAAGGTGAAAAAATGACACTATATACATACGGAAACGACTTATAATCAGTAAGACCCAAAGCTGCGGAACTCGATGTTTCCCAATTTTGTGAAGTAAGATGACTTTTTGTGTAGCATCGGCTTATAACTTTTTCTCATTTACTAGTTGAAAATTGCAAAATTAAATTCTCAAACGTCATTGCACGTCGACGCCAGGGTAAGATAAATGTTGAAGAAAGGAGGAACAGACCTTGTTTGTTTATTTGTACTTAAAAAATTGTTTGTAACTAGTAACCCTTTAAAACAAAATAATCCCTTAAAATAACACTTTTTTGTTCTTTATTTGAGAATTCTAACACATTTGAGGCAAACCACCTGATAACATTGTTTAACAAATCCCTGAGCCCAAATCTCATCCTACTTTCCGCATGTTTAGAAAACGATGGATGCTTTTCTTGCCACATAATTTGCGTGATAAGTTTCTTAAAATGTATATTAAGGGCAATGTCATCAATAACTTTCTTAATATTTCACTGACACACTCGTGTTTGAAACCAATAAATCTTAACTTGCGTCTATATCTCTACTGACTGGCAAACGGGAAATGGATGGTGACGTTGTAAATATATATATTTCATCTTGAGGGAAAAAAAGATGTTTCTTTCTCTCATAACGCTAGAAACCAGAAACAAATACGATTATTACATTTTTCAGTGACACAAATTGCCGTTCATATGTATGGTACTCTCTCTCTCTCTCTCTCTTCTCTCTCTCTTGTGCTTTCGATAGCGTTTTAGAAAATGGTCACCATTTAGTGACAAAAATACATTATTATTTCTAAAGTGCATTAAAACATTTAACTGTATAGAAACGATTTATTATAAAAGAAGGAACGGATAGAATTTAATGGAATAACCATTGTTTGACACCATTGACGCACAAATATGCTAATATTCATTGAAGAGAACTTTCACACGATATTTTTTTCATTATTGTTCCCTCTTTTTTGCATCTTATATGTTCACCTGCTTTATATCCATTTGGTTCATTCATTTTACTTGATGACCAGTTTGCTAGTTTATATTCTAGAATCTTTGAAGAAATAAGCCATTATTAATAATAATATGTTTTGGATTTACATACAATTTTCAGCATTAACCTTTCCAGTTTGAAATGGAGATTGTCGAAATAAACTGTCGTCACGAAAATGTAAAAGGTCAAAATTATTATTGTTTCCACTTTAGCTCATACTGATTGTGAAACATTTCTCAAGCAATTAAATCGATGTACTGCACAATCAGCCTTTATAATATGAAATATAACAAATCTTCCTAATGTACAAATCATATATTACTGTTTGATTACTATGAAATCAATAGTTTGCCTCATACGTTATTTTCATTGATTTATTTACAGAAACTTGTTCAAATGGGTTTGGATGGTGGGGGTAGTTCTAAAGTAACAAAATAAATGAATAATTGGATTGGTATAAATGATTTTATTTCTGTTAACAGTTTTCAAAGATTTGTTGCAATAACTTTTACTTTTTTTCTGAATAAGCCTTTCAGAATTGTTGGAAGTTTACCTTTTAACATCATTCTCGTTTTACAATATGCTACATTTGGTTTCACAATTAAGAAATACATAATACAAAAGGGCAGATGATAGAGGCTATCAGTTTTAAGATACAGGCTAAAAGTGCAGAAAAAATATACCCAGCTATATAGGAATGTTTAGCACATATGCTCAAATAACGTATTGGAATATGCTAACACATATTACGACTTGTGACGTAAAACAGATCTTATGATCAGGTGATCTGGCCAATCTTTTAAGGACATTTGATGGATTTGTTACGTATAATAACCCACTAAATTCATGATTTGATATATTACTGCTAAGACTTATCTCCTAGCTATACTAGGTAATTCTGTTCCTGCGATTAGCGTCATTGAACTGGCCATAATACTGTCATCCATAAGGTCGCTACCAAATTCAATATCTTAAGTGAAAAGAAAGATGTGTGTTTTTTTTTCTTTTATCTGATGAGCATTTTTTTAGTCATCTCTGGTGTAGGAAAGACACATGGTCTTTATATACTCCAGCTTTGATGCTTTCCTGTAAACGTTCATATGTTGTGCATTTTATTGTAATTACCTCTAGGGATCTGTCTCGGCTTAGCATGAATTTGTATAAAGAATCAGACGTTTTACATTAGCTTAAATGCAATGATAAAAGATCTTTAAAAAAGCCAGTCAAATGCCCGAAAAGTTTTATTTTATGATTTGGAAAACAGTAATATTTTCGCGTTCTCTGCCGAAATGAGATATCTGGACTATAATTTGTTGTGATTTCTAGTATTGATCAATACAGGAAGAATAAATGTAGTCCATTTCATGAAAAACAAATCTGATCTCTTGCCCTAATGCTTTATCTAACCGGCTTTTTTTCGCATTTAATATCTATTTGGCTATGACATTGAGTCAGATTCCTAGATGCTATTTGCATTTCATCTTGATGTTGTGGTCGGGACTCTCTCATAATGATCTTTGGCAATGGTTAAATGATTGTGACAGATTTGTAACGACGCCTAGTTTCTTCGAACAGTATCCACTGAATAAAGGGTTGAGAACTTTTTGTCCGATGCAGACAAACGAAAGCAACACAGCGTAAGATTTTCTTGATATGCCATTTCAGTAGAAAAAGAACCAGTATTGTTATGATTAATCAACGACAAAAATAGATGTGTATTTTGAATAAACCAAATGAATACTTTTCCCGGCGTATCTTACAGACTGTTGACATGGATGTGTTTTCCCCTTTTCGGATACGTATTTGTTCTGCTTAAATCACAATTTTAAAATCCCTGATGCATCTTTCATACACAATAATCTCAAAGAAATCACTTTGGAAGTCTTCAGAATGTTTACTGAACGCTGGCGTGAGGTAAAGAAAATTTCCCGTTTTGTCATCGGTTCTTTAAAAACATTTTGTAAATTAACACACGATTTTCACTACACTACTTGATTAGGAAATGTCTTTAAGTGTACACGAGATTTAAATTGAATTTTCATATCACTTCTTTGAGAAAATGTGTTTAATTCAGCAATCTAATGCATTTATTGTGTTCCAATTTTTAAGGCAAATGTTTTCCTTTTTTATGAGCAACCGTACATAGTTTCTGATTAAATTATTCCGATATACGTCTCACCATGAAGTATATACAAAAATCTGCTTCATCAAGTTATGGACTCCAAGGAAATCTTAAGGACATGAAAGTTTGATCGGAAACTTGTATCTATTGTTTTAGAGAATACTTGAAATATTGAAAGAACCAACTCCTACTAAATACGCCCAGACATATATGACTTGATCTTTACACGATTTTCATTTATGCACAAGAGTATTGCAATGACATTGTAAATACTGCGGTTCTGATAAATATATTTATGTATAGCTTTATGTTAAATTTGTTAGCAAAGGTACCCGTCTCGTTTCATCACTGAAGGTGGCATGTTAAGATTTTAAGTTTCAAACAGTATTATTTGAAAAAAAGTAGATTATTGTGCGACACCTATTCAAAAGCATTTTTCAGGCTCAGGCACCAACTTAGAGAGTCTGGTTGAAATTCATCATACAATTAACACAAGAGCTCTCCAGTTAATGTCGCTGAAACCTGTAAAAGAGCAATTTTAAAGATTTCATTTAAAATGTCGTAGAACAAACATGAATAAAATTGTTGGGTTTATGATTTGAAATTTTGTACAAGTTGTATATGTTTGAGTTAAGTCACTGTATATTTTTACGCTAGATACATAGAGAATAATAGGTAAGTGTCTTAATATGAGAAAGTTTATCTGGCAAGGCGTAGGAATTTATCGGGTGAGCCGAAGACGAACCTGATAAATACCGCAGCGGAGCCGGATAAACTTTCTCATTTAAGACACTAACCTATTATTCTATTTATCCTGTCACATCTGGCATTTGTCAATGTAAATTTTTAGGGCTTTTAAACTCCAAGTAATTTATTGACAATCTTTAAAGTGTTTCAAATGTCAAGGTTATCCGTCAGGTGAACATTACACAAAAAGTAGTTCCAAAATTTCGATATTTTTTTTCCTTAAATGACCATGCTATATTACAAGATCTAGATATTGAAATATTTAATTTTTATTCAAGTAGTCTCTGTTTGTAATAACAACCATTTAATCACTTCCTTCTGATTACTTATAATATTGTTTATAAACACAAAACTAGTCCATGACGTCACCAGTGATGACGTAGCATGTGCCGTATAAAGCAAAATTTATACGACCCCCCTTTATCGGGTCGGATATGAAATAATTGACAGGATAAATAATGTTAATTGGGCTTATGCCTCATGCATCGTTTGTAATAGTTTGCTTAAATAAACTTGACCAATTATTTGATCGAGCCATTAAGAAGTGTCGTCGCTAACGAACTGTCAAGAACGATTGTTATTTATCTTCTTATAGATTTTTAAACTAGCTTTTTATTTTCGCCTGTAAAAGCCTGGTTATATTGGCACAAATAAATTTTATATCAAAATATAGTAAAGATTGTCATGTCTGAAAGATGTTTTTAAGGGTATTAAAAACTACTACAACATCACAGTCACATGTTTCCAATTATTCCTGTGAATTCTATTGATAGATTTGCTAACTAAATAGAATCATTTTGGAATAGCGTATACGTCTTTTAAAAACTATTTATTAAGATAGAAGTGCGAAATGATGTCGATAGCATTCTGCAATTTGCATTTTGAATATTTTTTCTGTTTACGTAGGTGCTTCGTTTTTACACAAGTTGCAAGTTAAACGTTATCAAGTTGTCTGCTCATTTGATTTTATCTAAATTAGATGTAAATTTATATGTATGTGGTATCCTCTGGGAGTCTTATCAGTATAAACATACGTACATGTTTCCATGACAAGCCGTTGATGTCTTGTGTTATTGCAGTTTATTCATAACGTGTTTTTCGTTTTAAAGAATATTCAAATAAACTTTCCAGTGTCAATATTCAAATAAAAATGTTTACCTAAGATGCTTTTTTTCAGGAACTGTCAATTCGACATGTTTCAGATTTCTTTTTCAAAGGTACATGTTCTTTCTTCCAAGATGTCTGAATATGTAAACACAAGTTAAGACTTGTCAAAAATTTCAAATCAAATCAAATTTTGAAAGAAATAATTCAAATTTATCATCCTAGTAGACAGACGTTATGATAATTAATCTAATAGAAATGTCTATGTCTGTATTCTATATATATTAACAGGATAACCATGAGTTTTGTTTGATATTTGTAGTTTTCGGTATGCTTCCGGCAGTACTGAATAGTCTGATAAACCTTTGTTTAGGACCTGCTTTGAGACAAGTTTAAAGGCGTAAAGAGATTTCCATCGCCAATCTTTGACTGCGATTTATTCCTCTAGTATTAACAGAGTAACTACGTACCAGCATATCATAGAGGTATTTCAAGAGAAAATTACCTATTCTTTTTACAGTGAAATGCATTCAAATGCATTCAAATTTAGTGTTACTTAATCTTGTTTTCTGAATCTTACGGGAATATAATAACATATTTATTTTCACCTCGTGTGATATATTGCAGGCATTGGTTGTTCAATTTTCAATATTTTCAACGGCATTTGATTGATCTTTTGTTTTTGATAACGTATGTGATAACTTGATAAATGATGGCAAACGAGAAAATAAAATAATTCCTCTTGAGTTTCAATACAGACAGTATTGACAATCTAATAATTTCAGAACAAAAGTATAGAGAGCTCTAGATAAGCTTAAGTTATGTGAGTATCTATTATATTATGCAGTTCACAGTTCTACTAAATAATTTGCGATGGCAAGAATCAAAGGAAACTACAGTAACCTTGTTTATGTGAAGACTTTGTAACAGACATATATTGCTTTATCAACACGACACTATTGAAATTTGAATGAAAACAGTGGCCATTTTCAGCAGTTAAAAGGCGCCTCTTTTGATTGTGTCCTACAGTTGTGATTTCTATACGGAAAATTTGTCCTGTAAAAGGATAAAGAGTGAGAGCAATAACTGTGGAATAAAGTGTTACACTAACCGTCAGGAGACAGTGCTGATAAGTAAAGGTTTTCTCTTGAACTGAATGATAAATCTTTTGCAAATGTCTCCCTGTTGAACAAGTCTACATTGACATCATCTCTGTCATTCAAATATACTATAAATTATTAAATTTTGCTGGAAAAAGAGTTTATTAAATAAAAACAAGAAAAAAGAAATACACTTCCTGTTGTTGTGGCTAGAAGTACAATTATATACATGTATTTTACAAAAACAACACGTCTGAATTTTGTTTTCCTTTTTTTTTTTTTTTTTTTTTTTGGAGCTTATGCATACGCTTACTTTAAGCTTTAATTCACAAAATTGAAGATTTAATTCCACATAGCGAATACCGAATACTAACAAAACACCCTCTTCAAATCAAGTCATTGACAAAGACAAGAAAAGCGTGTGACTGAACGACGGCGGCAGCGTTAGTTTGTACTCGGGTTTCAACTAAAATAAATACTCTACATACTGAAAAGTTTGTATAGACAAAGTGAAAGACTAGTTTGTTCCTTTGCAAATACAATAGTAAATGCTGTTATAATGTCGTCCCCAAAAGTGTTATAAACAGACGGAAATTCTCAAAGACAAATATTGAAATTGTATTAAAATGTCTGTCTCGGCATAGCAATATAATTTAAAATTGATTTAAGTGTACACATGGGTGGCGTATTTTTACGATCATGTGACATACAATAGAAATACTGTTTGAAATTTAAAAAAAACTAAATATTTGACTTTATATAATTTTATGTAATCATATCATAATAAGACTTGTAAGTAATGGTTACAAAAATTAGATTTTCATATAGTGACACTAAAATATTTATGTGTTCTCATGGACAGGTGTAGACAATTTATGAGAATGTATAAAGAGCATTTTTGATAAATAAATAAAGTCCAAAACATCAGTTACATCAACAGGAAACTGTCATTTCGAAAGTAAGTTTACGAAAATATTCCATTCTTAAAAGATTTTCAGTTATATTGATATTGTAGGAATGAAATTGTTCATGGTTTGTACAAACACTTGGCAAAGTTCGGCTAGATATTTACTGCAAAACCATTTTGATGAAAAGAAAAGCCAGTCTGATAGTGATGTTATCTTCAAAAGTGACCCATGGGAAATTGCATTAAACCAGGCTCTTTAGAAATGGATAAATTTATACTCTTACTGCTGTAAAGTCATAGAGGTTCTCTGAATAGAACATTAAACGTGTAAATCGTATAAATTTAGCGTGTTTTTATGTTTTCTTTAAAGTTGCACTACCATGTTCTTAAAGTTTTACGTTTATGTAAGAACTCATTTAAATTGTGCAGATTGCAAGAGATAATGATTTAGAAAATTCTTGTTAAAGTTTGTTCAACGTGCCTTAATTTGATATTTGTATCGATAATTTGTCTTTCCTTTAATCCTTTTGTCATTGTCAGAGATGTATTTCTTTCGTATCAGGCAAAAGAACAAATAACTTTGAATATCAAATCAGTTTAGTGCGACTACTGATAAGAAAGGTAAACAAATTCTGGATAAAACACAATATTCGTGATTAAGTTTTGCATTATCGTTGTTCAAAAAAAATACTACAATCTAAGTCTCCAGTGTGCTTTTGCAAGCTGTCATGGTAAACAAATGATTGCTTTCAGTTCATTATCAGTTTTATGAAACTTCTTAACGACTACATGTTTTCCAGGCGCATTGACAAGTACACGTTCAGAAAACTACAAGCTACAAGTATTTGAATTAAATGTTCTCCCTGTTTCTTGGTGAAAGTTATTACTCATCAGATGATCCAATTTATTTATTGTTTTTTTTTCAGTAGCAAGGACTTCAATGCGATTTAATTAATTAATGAAACACACAATTTCTGTTTGCAATGAACATTAATACAAAATGAAATCACCACAAGAAAGAAGAATGCATGAAGTAAATTCATCCATTTAATCAGTAGATTTTCTGTGCTGTGATTTGTTTCCGTAATTCTTGTTTGATTGTGTGATAACAAAATTAGCATTTTTTGTGTTTGCTTGCTGTTTTTTTTTTTTTAAATATTTCATAAAATTTCATTCAACGTTTTTGCATCTTATGTATATGTCGAAATTTGCCAGATATTTGTTGCAAAAAAAATCCATTCCTTAAAAGATAAAGAGTTTTTTTAATAGTATCTTACAACTGGTGGTCTTCCGCTTTGATTTCATTATGATTAAACTTTAAGATAGATTCCCTTTTTTGAGGTCCAATGCGGCCAACCCCGTTTATTCCGCAACAAGTGGAATATATATATTTCCACAGTCTTTTAACAAGTATATTTATGCGATATAGGGTTTTATTTTATCTTACTTGGATAGTCACTTTTTTTAAAGAGATTTATTCCCATAACAAACAATTATTTTACACATATTATGGTAGTTTAAACAATAGTGATCAGATATTTTAAAAAATTAAAAGCATCCAGAGTTTTGTGTTATAATTGCAAATAATAACCTTTTGTCGTTTGGTATAAGTTAAGTTTATACATTTTCCCATTTCTCAGTTTGTTTGGGATTGCTTCACTGGAATTGGTGACGTAAAATAAAGTTTAAAATTGGGCATAATTTAACTTAGTTTATTCCCTCTGTTATTTAATGACATTTTTATGAAGGAAATCTAAAATTATTTAACTTACTTACTCGCTAGTTAACGGCTAAATCAGAATGAGGTATACTTATTTGTAAAGTTTGCGTCGCAAAAAGTTGTCTCTCTTTGCAGACGAATAATTCCACAGAGCGGTATGACAAACTGTTGGTATACAAAAAGGAATTGGACGGTGATTTGCAATGTGGTTTATTCCTTTCTGACTTGATAAAATCATATCAAGTAATAACTATTATTTGGCTTTTTTGTCCTGCTAGTATGGACTTCTAAAATCAACCCAGACACACCATTCATTATTAAATGGTCTCGCCTGTAATTTTGCCAGAATTATTGCCCGATAATTGAAACGAATGGACATTTGTTATATATTGTAACTACCATTACCAACTCAGTGACTTTAGCATCAGACATGTTATCACTAGCGTCTTTATTTTAAGATGTCACATATCGGATGAAAATATCTGTTAGTCATATCGAATACTTACATCGGGTTATCTCAGAATTATATATATTTGCAAGAAAAAAAAATAAAGTCTCATGAAATATTACACAAAAGCGGTGATTAATTTCTTTTTATATATATTCAGCGTCGAGACTTTGATAGGGGGAAGTAACCAAATAGTATGGTCGTAAGTAATGAGAGTTGCAAATATATGCTCGTATTGTTAAAAAATTGAAAGCCATTAAGCAAAGCTCACTTTTACATTCTGGTTATTCTTTACGTGTACACAGTATCCAGACGTATTATATTTTGTTTAACGTCAAACTGGCATAATCTGTAACCTGTAACTGTAGCTGATTGAGACGTTATTTCGTGCACTGCTAAATTGCATTATGTATTGCATCAAGCTTTGAACAAGAACTGCCAAAAGTGATTGTCATTCGCTCCCAAGTTGAAATTGCAAACTACGTTTCAAATTGACATTTCATGATTGCTTGCATTCCACTCCACTGCGGTGACAAATAAACAGAATTTGACGTACATCGATGCAGTGTTTTAGGAAATTAATGAAAAAAAAGTAATAAAAAAGGCAGTGGTTTGTTCCTACGGTTGTTCAGAGGTAACATAGTTTGCTCTGGTTTTGATAATATATGACAAAATGATAACAATTTTTTTCATTATGTTTGTTTGTTTGTTTGTTCTTAAATTAAAACAACACATAACATGATTCAGTCATAATAAAGAAAGAGTTATTTGTGTATGTATTGAATATAGTTTAACGTTTGTTTTAGGTAAACTTTATTTAAATAATGCACCGATAAAAGAAGATTCATTTCTGTAACAACGTTAAAATATCATCACGCATTGTTTAAAGCGACTGTCTCACAGATGGGCCGACGATGAAAAAAAAAAGAAAATGTTCTTACATCTTGAATTTTTTGCTGCAGTTGTGAAAAACATATTTAAGCTATGTTACTGATTCATTTTGATACAGAAAAACATCAAAATATAAAGTTTTACACACTTTTATCGGTAAAAAAATTTCCTCGTTAATCACGGGGTAGATACTTTAGTTATAAGGTTATTTTTGACGCAACCTTACAAGTAGTGGTCCAGATCGTCGCTCTACATTTTACTGATCGAAAGGTCGTGGGTTCGAATCCTGGTTAAGTCAAAACTTTTTTTTTCAGTTTTCATAGTGTATAGAAGCATAATAGTATGTTTTTTTCCATACTATATTAAATTCTCTTAAATTTTAAAGAAAAAAAATCAGCAAAATTCTGTGGGTCAGTCGCTTTAAGCTAGGGCACAAATTGTTAATTCACCACAAAATTTTATATAAATCATCCGATACCTTTGGTCAGTTGCCAGTTCCAGTTTATTCAGGAACTTATTAACTTACTGTTATGGTCTGTCTACTTGCTGAGTGATTCTTCCATGGAAAGACATATTTCAATTTATCTAATGAAATTGTCTGCTCTATTTCCTTCTGAAGTTAGTTCTTGTAACATAAAATGATTTATATACCGTTTGGGAGTATTGAGAAAATTACGCCATATTCATGACGAATTGTTGATGTTATTACTAAGTTTATCAGCTAACGACTACAAAAGTGCCTTGTTACGTGGCAATGTTCAGAGACATACTCTTGAGTTTAGAGAATTCCGTTGTCTTTAATTTCATGCTGATGTAAATGATATCTGTTTAAGTATTAACAAATATCCAGGTGTAACTAAAATATATGATCAATAAATAAATCGAATGCATTCATATAAGTAACTCTGTAGAGTTTTGGTTGGAAAGGCCATTGTTATAAATGCGCACTCCGAGTGTGTTAATGCCTGGGGAATTGTTGAACAAATGAGCTTTTTTTTCAGTTTGTAGTGATAAAAAATCTTTACTGTCTATGATATTAAGTTAAATGTAGGGTAGGTCTCTTTTAAATGTCAAAAACATTATCGGAATGTTTTTAAAAGATAACGCTTATTTAAACCGATTACTTTTCTTATAGTAAGACCAAGTGAAACTCTTTTAAAACAATAAAAAGATATTTTAGGGAACCCATGCTGCCATGTACGCAAACAGATGACAGGTGGCATCATCCTTGTAAACTTAAAGATAAACTGTTCTTGCTTGCATAAGCAAAGGCGCTACATAATTGAGTGACAAATCCGTAAAGCAGTTGTAAATACCGTGCGATATCTGTCTAAATTTTAAAACTGGAACAAGCGATCTCTGGTACGGGTTTCAAGCACTCTGACTTTTCGACCACTGCTCCTCTGCGTGATAGAGATACAAGTATAGAACCTTATTAGTTTTCGTACAACTTGAACAAGACAAAGAGACATTGTTTCTATGACGTTGTCAGCGTTGCAGAACCCTTTGAATATCCTAAATCCGAGTAGTATGCGGTACTGTGATAGTTCTTTACGAATTGAATATGATTTTGATTGTTATAAATAAAGGATAATTGGCAAAAACAAAACAAAGAAAGGAAAAGGAAAGAAAAACTTATTGTCTCTTGTGACGTTCTTCAATAATGTATAAACTTGGCACGCAGGCAGAATTAAAATCAGTATTTTTATAGTCATTAGTTTATTATATAGGTATACATTATATCGAAAAAACTAAAATTTATATTACCGTATTCAAAATGATTGTTTTTGTTTCTCTTTTCATATCTTGTGCTTTCTTCGATGTTCGCAATTAAAGGTAAGTCTTTTTATAGTGCAGTATCGTAATCTGTAGTATTTTTCAAATGTGGTATGTGGTAAGTACTAGTAGACTATGTTCACGTTAGCTGGACATATGCGGTAATACTTTGCACTTAAAGCGACTGTCTCATAGATGGGGGCCGACGATGAAAAAAAAGAAAATGTTTATACATTTAGAAGTGCTAGCCGTAATTGTGAAGAACATATCTAAACTAAGTTACTGACTCATTTTTTGTTACAGAAAAACATCGAAATATAAAGTTTTACACACTTATATCGGTAAAAAATTTACCCCGTTAGTCACGGAGTAGATACTTGAGTTACATTATTAATTTTGACGACACTTTATAACTTACCTCACTGGCTCAGTGATGTAGATCGTCGTTCTACATTTTACTCACCGAAAGGGCATGGGTTCGAATCCTGGTAAAAGCAAAACATCTTTTGTTTTTCATTTTTCATGAATATTATGTTTTTCCCATAGTGTATTAACTTTTCTTGAATTTTAAAGAAAAAAACAATTTCAGCTAAATTTTGTGAGTCAGTCGCTTTAAGTTGACAGAAACTTACCATTAAAGAGGCTGTACTCCAGATTTGACATAAAAAAATTTTCCATAAATTATATATTTAGATGCCGTGAGATTATAACAACATAATATTTTACTTCAAAACTGATTATAAAAGTCAAAATAGAATAAAAAAAATATTTTCGCTCCAGCCTGATTTGAACTCTGGACCCTCATGTTAACAAAATGTTACCTGCGCTTTTACTGTCACCACCATCGCCGCATGTGATATTACAGATATTTACTTTAAATCTTATACGATATAGTTATACCGTAGCGTTACGGTATAGCACTTTGAAAGGGAAAAAAATCAATTTATAATGTAATTATTTGACTTATTTTTTGTCAGTAAGTTATTTTTTAAGCATTAGTCATAAATATTACAAGAAATTTATAATACAAGAAAACTTTCTTTTTTTGTCATCTGGAGCACAGCCCCTTTAAGTAGTTACTTAACTTTAACGAACACATTTATGTTTTAGGTGTAGCTACTTCCTGTTGACTCATTATTTACACAGTCTCTTGTTCTCTATGTAATAACGAATTGCCACGACTTTGCATGGTCCATTGACTTACCTGTGGACCTTTTACCAAGCCACCTTGGTTTATGCAAAGATTCCGTAACTATTTAACCTTTCTAAAATAGAACATATTCTACTGTCTTACATATTTTTTCTATTACTTTTTGAGTTAAATTGTAAAAGGGCATAAACATTTGTTTCTGCCCTCAAGACATTGTCAAACGGACAAATGAGATGAAAGTTACAATCTGTACACTTATTACATGACTCTGAACAATGTTTCTTTGTATGTCTCAAATAACGGTGCAATTTTGAAAGTGCGCATGCCATTTTTAAAACTATGAAGTTGAGTTTGAAATACTGAGATCGAAACTATGTCTAAATTGTTGTCTTTATCAAGAATGATTTCATCTTGTTGGTGCGATGCCCGTGCGGTCTAAGGCGTTCTTACTTTGCTTTGCAAGGCGGTGCTGCCGTTCGGTACGGGTTTGAATCCCACTGGGAATTTGTTATAATGTAATTTTCGACGTTACATGGTTCCATTTTTTGAAATTGGTCTCGGTGATTTGATTTAGATGTCATATATCTTTTTTGTGTCGTTTTCTCTGTTTTAGGATTACTGATCAAAAATCTTTTGTCTAATTCTCTTGATTCATATGAACGACAAAAAGTGACACAGAATTGGTTATACAAAACCGTTGCATCAGTTCGTCTGACTTGATTTGATCTTCGATTTTTGTTCATGTTAGATAGGTTCAATGAAATTTCAACGGAAGTGTATTAAATACATACATATATTTAGCCCTAAGTTACGAAAATACGTAAGTTTAAACCCAGTACCTTTTCAGCTGATTTTGATATTTTTTTAAGTGTAACTGGTTCAAGGACTTCGGAAATCTAGTGTATCAAGATTTTTTTTTCTTTTTTTTATGTTAACTTACTACTTCAATATTTTTTGCAACTGCTAAAATACATTTTTCTGCTGTTTTTTTCTGTGTGGAAAGAAGTCGATATTTTATATTTCTCGAGAGAATAATCATCTCTTAAAACAACAAACGTTATTGAAAAAAATATATTAAAGTGTTATCGTGAATTTGAAGCCAGTTCGTAAGCTGACTTCGATTTCAACTTCAGACCAGACACATATATAGCTGCAGTCAATATCTTTAAAATATAAAAGAGTCGTACTCAAGTGTTTTGTCTTAGTTCCTGTATAGAGGTAAAATCTCATTTTTTTATGATATTGATGGAGATTTCTTCCTCCAATTTGCATACAATATCGTATTAATGCTACGGTGTTTTTCAAAATGATAGCGGAAATGCGGAAATGATTATGACGGCTTTATAATGACGGCATTTATCTTCGAACACTGACTCCTTTGATTATGGTTCCTTATAGCTTTACAACAAAATTATCAGAAAGTCAAACAGAAGAACATAAGGTATGCAGAGAAATATTTAAAGAAGGAATAACGCCACTCCTTATTAAATTTTCTTTGTGTCTAGAATTAGATTATGTCCCTCCGACGACATCCCTAAATTAAAATTATAATCACGTATACGTTTCCAGCCTCTAGCATAACCATCTGATTTATTCAAAATTTTCACCTATTGAGGTAAACACAACTCTGGTGATAATTTTATTTTATCAATATTCAGTAAATTTTCTTTAAATTTTTCGACTGTATAGCTAATACCCTCATATACTGAAAAGCAAGTGAAGATTTCATTAATTCTACATAAATTCATGTTTTAATTGTAATTGTTAAAGGAAAGGTTGTGACCTGTGGCAAATGGCTTCTCTCTCGAAAAAGTTACAACAACAGCTCTATTTATAAAGACTTATATTAATGCATTTGTTTAACCTGTTGTATCTCAAGTTTTCGCCTTACACCTAAATATTATGTAATAATTAATATAAAACAAGTCATGTTTACTTGTGGGTTTAAAGAAAATTAAATATTCTAAATTATCGAAAAGTTGAATGTAACATTTCCTTTTCAAATCAAAATGATATATAGGCTTGTTTTGAATAAATGCTTTGTGAAAATAGTACAGCGAGTTTGTCTGCATTCTTTGTCTGTAAATTCATCAGTCAGAAACTTTTATTTTATCAAATAACGTCAGATCCCCTTCTCCAGATGAAGACAAAAAAAAAGAAGAAAAAAAAACTTGAACACTTGAAAAGTAATTCAATAATGTTTTGTAACACAGACTCGCATAATATTTTCACGCATCCCACAGGTTGTCGTAGACAGTTTATTTTTTAATTATATTCCTGTGATCGTTAAGAAAAATATTTAACTTAATTTCCTTAAACATAGTAATGTGTCTAAGGCAAGACAAAAACATCAGATCACGATGTGAACAAAACCAAATTGTTTTTGACTGCCAATCATTTGCCTATTTTACTGTTTCCAGACATTCCCCAAGTTTCTGCGCATTTTAAATGAAATTAAGTGTACTTTGTGCAGAGATATTAAGCGAGTGATCAATCAGCATTTGCCGCACAACCTTGTTTAATATTTTCGAAGATAACTTTACTAGAGGTCTTCATTATTTTTGTTTACAAATTTTGTAAATAAAAGAAGTTTTTTTATATATAAATAAATTCTGTTAAAACCATTCTTGTACAAGACTATTGGGTTAGCTAAGATTGTTATTGTTAAAGAGTTTTTTCATGTTTGTTTCAAATGAAAATAATGTTCCAAAGAAGCTATAGCACAGCTCAATATAATGGTATAAATATGTAAGTCAAACCTCTATATTTAATGAAAAGACTACAGCCCGGGTTTTCCTAAAAATGATAATCAAATGTTTGAAAGTCAGTATATTAACATACATTGATTATGGTCTTTTATTCCAAAATGTGTTTTATAGCTGTACTGTTACCGTTCCAGCAAGTTCAAAGATTTTTCTTGGATTATTTCAGTTCATTTTTCCTAGGGGTTTATCCATTTCGAGCCTTACTCTGAATTTATATTCCAAATTTCATCGATCGCTTCAATAAACCAATTCAGAATTTATAAATGTAAATACAGTCCCAGTGTGAAAAAAACAACATTTTTATCTCTTCGCTGAGACAAGTTAAAAACAGCTATCAGGGAAGAAAATACTCAGTCAGAAAATCTGACGTTTATTTTCAATACTGTGTCAAACGCCTGCGATTGCAAATAAAATTCTGTATTCTTTATTTTATTTTTTCTAAATGGTTTCAAATTATAGTTTAGTTGCAATGATTGATAATACAAAACAAGTTTGTCTTCAGACTAAATAGAATTTATGCAAGTTAAATCATTTACATCTTAGACTGTCTTGTGATATGATGATGCGTCGCCGTTCATTGAAACTAAGTTCTGCAGTATTAAGAGATAATCCAATAAAATTTTGTAAAGTGTTTTTAGAATAACTGAAAGCGATATATAACTTAGATAAAAATATAAGTAAAATTATAAAACATGATTTCTCTCAATCTTTTATGGTAATTCTGAAGTAGAAAGAGTAATGGATTCCCTCTCGCTTCACTGACTGTCTTGACTTGAAAGCATTTTGACATTTGCTTCAGATAGGAGATTAAGAAATCCTATATTGAAGGCATTGTTCATTTTGGTCACGCACGAAATATACCCTTTTATTAAGGTATAAAGCAACAATTCATTGACCCTCTATATCTTTTAAACAAAAATCAAAGTTTATATAACGTTATTGAAATGAACATTGATCGTAGCATAGTGCTTGGAACTTAATTTCTATATTTTCCTTCTTCCATCATTTTCTGTTATTATTGTCATGACTATAAATTTTACCATCAGTTCTGTAATGGAATAATTGCTTTTTTCGATGTTATTTCCTTTAGTTGATAGGTTTACAGGTTTTGTCTTCGTATTCTAATATTTCTTAATCACCCTTACTTTTATTAAGAAACAGGAAAGGTTTTGCTAATATTTATGACATCTGACAGATACATCAAAGTTCCATGTTGACAACAATTGATGCTGGCAGATATTGAATATTCATAAAACTCAATGAATGACAATTGCTGATTGGAATCACAGAAGCACGGGGAATGATTAAGTATTTGCATTCCAATCTAGAGTAAAGGGCAAATCTATACAAACTTTAGTAGAATTGTACCATAGCTACAGACATTTTTCTGTGGCCATTCAGACATTTTTAAGCGTTGTAAATTTAGTAAATACCACAGGCACATTAGTACATCTTCATGACGCAAAAGTTCATGATTGCAATCAAAGCTGTGATCTTTTGTATTTCAATGTGAGAAAGCGACAATGTTATGATATATTTTTTATGCTGATGAGAATAGAATCAGATAAATCCGTACTGTTTCGCTTTCACCTTTCAATTTGTGTTTCACATTTACCCTGATAACTGTTTAGAAATGAAGTTTGACTTGATATTACTTTTCATGTAGTCTGATATGCATTGAGTGGAAGATCAAAAACTACAAGTTAAACAATCTACAGGAATTGTTTTAAATACACAAAACGTTATGAATAAAGTTCGAATGAAAATAATAATTGTGATGCACATGCGATGGCGGGCTGTTATCTGAAGAATTAAAGCAAAATCAACAATTTATTTGTTTTTGTTCAAAACATAATTATAAGTGTATTTGTGTTCTTTTGATAGGCACAATCTGACATTCAAAATACTTCGAAGTTATACGTGTTCCTTTTTGTCTTAATTACAACAACGACATTTATTTGTTCCTCTCTTGGAGTACGTTTAATAAAATCTTTCAAAGGAATTGAAGATTATACAGTTTATAATAGTGATTGAAATGTCTTGATCAGAATGCATACTATTTAAAGTTTTAAGTTCATGAAGTTCAACGAAATTGTAGATAAAGTTCAGATATTGTATTAATTGGTTTAAGGGTAATTTGTCTTAAACAAATAAGTGAAGGCAGCAAGTTTGACGTTGTGCACTCTCTGATTGTCACAAACAACTAACTGTTATGACTGCAGTATAACCTTTTGATGTCATATGCGTCACTCAAAGTGATTTCCAAGATCAACAGAGGTCGACCTATAGTTTCCCAGCCACGAACACAAATATTTGAACGTCGAGTTTCAATTAAGATTTCTGACAATACAGTAAATATTTCATTTGATATGATCACGTTTTCTACGAATTGTTTAAGACAAGATGGTTTCCATGTATACCCTTGTGTATTCGAAACACATATTCGATTTACTTTATCAGCCCTTATGTAAATCTGGGATATAACATTTCTCTTTATCAGTATATTTGACATTTTTCACAATGACTTAACAATACACATATATATTTTACAAAATTTGAAGCAGATTACCAAATGTTTTAAGATAAACAACAAAACGTGTAACATTTTTGTTTCAATATTGTCGTTGAGGCATTTGTCCTTTGAATCTTCTTCGTATAAACACTAAAATTATGATCAGGTCTTTTGATATAACATTAAAAAATAGCGACAAAAATGTACGATTAATATAGGCATTGATTAATAATTGCCAAAAAATAAGTATTTTCTTAAATATTATTTTCCATTGAGCGCAAATGATGGGCAGTCGCATTATACAGTGTTACACTTATTATTATAAGAAATTGCTATTAAAATAACGAATATAGGAAAACTGGTAACATCAGTTTGTGTCAAACTTGAACGATTCTTTTTTTTTCCTGTGTGGGCAAATATTTCGGGCTCTTTACCGTCAGTTTAGATAAAACGTTTACAAAATATTCTATAACTATCAAATATGCGTTGTTCAAGATCAAACGCTTCATCCAAGTTTCACTGGCATTTTATTTAAGTGTGTGTCAAATGGTTCTCAAATCAAAACAGACAGTGCGCCAAGATTCAATCACTTTAATTAACTTTAGGAGTAATTTGTTGAATGTTTAAGGCAGACTCTTGATGTTTAATTTCTATAATTGTAATAATTGAATTTGTAGGGGGATCCCTCCCTTAAAGCGACTGACTCACAAACGGTGATAAAAGAAAATGTTTATACATATTAAAATTCTTGCTGTAATCGTGGAGAACATATTTAAACTAAGTTACTGACTCGGTTTTTGTTACAGAAAAACATCAAATTATAAAGTTTTACACACTTTTATTGGTAAAAAATTTACCCCGTTAGTCACGGGGTAGATACTTTAGTTATAACATTAATTTTGAGGCAATTTAATAAGTAGACGCCGTGGCTCAGTGGTCTAAGTCGTCGCATTATATTTTACTGACCGAAAGGTCGTGGGTTCGAATCCTGGTTAAGTCAAAACTTTTTTTTCAGTTTTCATCGAGTATAGAAGCATAGTATTATATTTTTTCCATAGTATATTAAATCCTCTTAAATTTGAAAGAATAAAAAATTTCAGCAAAATTTTGTGAGTCAGTCGCTTTAACTTTGCTTCTGATACTGATATGATTGTAGAAGATGGATTTAAGAATATTATTGTATGTTTTAAGAATTGAACCTCTAGATGTGTCATTTTAAGGGAGAGCTATTGAAAACCGTGAGAGTCTGATAACGGCAATTTGAACGGCAGTGAGTCACAGGAATAATTTCCTTATCTAAAGAGCAATAAATGATCAGAAAAAGGTATATTTTACCCAACAATGTTTTTAAATATCGGCAGTTATTCTTATATGACTTTGGGCAATTGTTCTCTGAAAACTTGCAAGCGCGTAAGACAGTTTTTTTTTCATCTTTTATAAGGCTTATTGTTATTATTCGGAAAATTGTTAAATATAAGTTATTACAGGAGAATTTGTTTAATTTCACAATATATTTCTCATTTTAGGGGGAATGTGTTCGCCTTTCGTTTAAAAGCACACAAAAATAACAAAACAACGATGATCTAGGTGAACAATTCTTGGTTGCCGTTGTTTTACAAATATTAATTATTCCTTTGAAATGAACTGAACGATATATGAATTTGTGTTTTTGTCACCATGTTCTTAAATGATCTGTTATTTCTCCCAGAACAAATATATTACAACAAAAAATAATATATTGATAAAACATGACAGAGGAACAGTGCGATTTATTAGAAAATGCAAAACGAGAATTTCTGACAAAACTCGTTGATAAATGAGGTTTTGAAAGATATATTATTCTAAAGGACGTTCAAAATGTATTTAAGCTGCAAAACAACTCTACTATTTCCAGATCTAGTCTTGTTTTATAGTGACTGTTTTACGTTGTTTATGACAGGGGGTATATAGAAAAGTTGATTATTCCACAGTGAAGCAAACTGTAGCATTTTGAGGTAACTATAATTTACAAGCTCAAGGAATTTTTATCACTTTAAGCTAGTTATATGAAAAAAAAATAGAGGATATTTGTTTGTTTTTGTGGAAGATGAGAATTTATTTCATCTCGTGAACACCATATGTTGATATTTTCACTCGTCGCCACGAGTGAAAATATCAACATATGGTGTTCACGAGATGAAATAAATTCCCATCTTCCACTAAAAAACAAACAAATTTTCTTTTTATTTTATGCCAACACATCAAAAATGGGTTTTTTTATAAACATTTTTAATCAGGGCCTTCAATAAATTCCCCATGGTGAGCCCCAAATCAGTTCATGCGTACTTTGGATACTCCGCACAAAAAAAGTGCAGACAATCTCCAATACATATGATAACTTTACATCTGCTGAAATAAACTGAATACACTTTCATCAAATACTATTTATTTTTGTCTACACAGTTTATCAATATTTATTGAATTTTGCCATACATACTTTAATTATAAATTTAAAGCGGATTAATACTCAATATTCAATAGTTCGGGCACAAACATGTATTATCAAAATGGTAATTAACTGATTCAAAACAGTGTATTATCACTTTTATCTCACTGATATTTCCTATATTTCATTGGTAGGCATAAAATAAAAATGATTATTTGAAACTTGCACTTACCAAAAATACAATGCGTTCTGTATTTTTTAGTGCATTTTGAACATACTGATGACAACTGAATTTTCTTTGCGTTTGTGTAGACTGAGGGTATATGAATTGTAAGGAGTATCTGGTATTCGTTCAAATTACTAAAATACTAAATTGTTCATCAGTCTGAGAGCTATTATTAATGTCTGTTGCGTTTGATAGTTGATTTCCTTTTTCGCTGAGATCAAGAGGTATTCAGTGTTTCTCCTACATATTAGTTAAATGGAAAGGCTCAGTCAATTTTCACAATTCTGTATCTTATAGACAGGCAAGTTAAACATTCTGTTTAGAACATGTTTTGTTTAGAACTTTAAAGTGTTTGAATATTATAGAGTCATTATAGAAATTGTCATGACTTGACGGAGAAGTTGTAATGACTTGGCAATGACTTGTAGATTTGCGACAAACAGGAAGTTAGACTAACAAAGAATAACAATTTAAACCACAAAAAAACACCTAGTGAATAACTGAGATTCTTCCTTCTGGTGATCTATATGGTTTCAAGTTTTTGTCTGCATACGAATACCGGACTTCAAATCAAAACTGAAATTTTAGATTCAAAGGATATGTAGAATGATCTCAAGACAGTATGGGCAATTACGGACACTAATCTAATACATATGATATCTTATACGACCTTCCAATATGCATATCCTGTAAAAAAAGAAAAAAAATAGAAAGAAAGGAAGAAAGAAAGAAAGATAGATAGATAGATAGATAGATAGAAAGAAAGAAAGAAAAAGAAAACATCATTTTAAAAAGATTCATTTGATTATTACGTATAAGTATGTGAGAAAAACTAGGCAAAGAAAATGTTTTGGGATTGTTTGTGTTTCTTTATAGAACTCAGTGTATTTCTTAAAAATCCAGACAACTTTGCTATTTATGTAAATAATAACATATCGTTTTGAATCTTATTTACATGCTTATCTGGGTTTTGTTATTCACGTCACATAAAATACTAGAATATTTTTTTTTCAAAACTGCTGTGCTGTGTATTCAAAATGTCAAAGTGAAAGTATTCGGATAAAATATAATAAAAGATCATTATATTTGGCATTATGTCAGGCCACTTATCTTCATTAGTATCAATAAAAATTCTATAAGCCTGTTCTATCCATCACAAAAGCGTTTTACTGCTGACATCTGAATGGATTCACGCAGTTACATAGAAACACGACATGAAATTGGATGTGACGTTATTTGACCCGCCATTATACATTTCTCGACTCAATAGCATTCAAGCGCTTGCCTTTGGATTCCTTGACATGTTATTGCACGGGTTAAATCAGAGGGAATTGTATGTGCTAAGAAGTTTCCGATTAATACCAGAATCGAAAGAGTTTGTCCTGAATATTGTAAATAAGTGAAACAGTTTTTATACGACTTGTTTGTGCTTTCGTACATTTGTTATTCTGGAACTCTTGATAAAGAGATAATTCCAAAGCTTTCATCGATTAAGATTGGAGTTAGAAATGTGAAACCGGACGTGTCGTTTTCTTACATTTTTTTTCTGTTTGAGAGCAAAGGCTTAGCTTTGCGTCTATCGGGATCTGATTTTGGATAATTCAGTTGTTATTTAAAACTTTAATGATGGATACACACTAGCTTGAGTTATAAAAACTATGCTCCAAGGTAACATACGAAATAAAAAACCTTAGATACATTTAAGACCTGCAAAATATTTAAGGAACGTTTTTTTTACGATACACCAAAAAGTTATTGAAGTTCAAAACTTGAATAATATATATATAGAAATCTTGTATCAAGCAAGTGATCATCCGTTTATTATTTATTTACAAGTACAATCATAAATTTCCATGTAGCCTTTAGCAACAGTAATTGCTTTTCTTAAACTTCAGAATCACCAGTTTAACAGATTTTCATTTCCGTTAGTTGCTGCGGCTGATTTTGATTTATTAATGTTTTGTTTTAATTAAACTGTAACCGCCATCCATATGTAATTGCAAAAAAATGAAATCACAGCTGTACTTATTAATAATTAACTGTGTTATTAACTAAGATGACCAGCTGTGGTCTATTACTGATAATAAAGATACAAATTTTAAAAGTTCAACACAACGTAACAAGTATAAATCGTCATATTAAGCTAAAAGTATAATACAAAATCGATATAAATCTTTTTGTTTTTTCTTTTAGTGTTAGTTATGAAGCCGTCTCTCATTAATCTTTTTTTTATAAATATATCTGTAGAATACAATAAAACACCAATATTTTGTTTAAGCATTAAGTAGTTTGACTAAAACAATTAAGCGCCATGATGCTGCAACAAATACACGACAAAACAAAAAAAGGTGATATGATGGGCATTTGATACTTTATAAAACCACGAAACAGATCTATAAGTATGAGCATTTGCATAAAAGTAAAAATGATTTTGAATTCGGTTACAAAAACTCTTCGCATAAAAGTACTTATGTGTTGACAACAGCGTGACCATGTTAAGACAAAACTGAGACTAACATGTTACATACAGTCCGTTTTTAACTGAAGCTTACATCGACAGGAAGACACCTCCTTGCAGGTTATATTAAAACCTTTTTGTGACATATAGAAGTAAAAAAAGATCTTGATTTCTATGAAAATCGCAGTTTCTGTACCGTTATAATGGCACTAGTTATAATACATATTGTTAGCATGCTAATATATAGGATTCCGTTTTATCAGTTTCGTATCAAATTATAACTGTGACAGGACAATAAAAGTTCTTTATCTTCATCTATATATAAGTTCTTTATATTTATCAGGTAAGTGCACACGATTTGTCTGAATCAAAAAGCTGCAGTAATCCAGTGCCTTTAATCTGTTTTTAGAGAACTGCCAGCAGACAAGTTTCAGTGCAAAAATAATGGGAAAGATAGTAACTGTCTCTGTTTTATTACTTTTGTGTAAAGTTTCAATTTTATGATACCGTCATCTCTAATAAAATATCTATCGGCCTAAACGTTAAATGAAAAATAAAATGTACCCAACAGCTGTGTTTCTGTACTTGCTTATTCTTTCTTTGAAAAAAAAAAGTTTTTTATTCAGGGTTCAAAGAGTCAGGTAAAAGAAATTGTGTAAAATTTATTTTCATTGCATCTTAAAATACTCCAAAAGCTTAAGGAAATCAAGCAAACAAATGAATGTCTGTAGGAAAAGTTCTACTTGAAAAAGGATATTGCGTCATAAATGTTCACAGTAATTATATAATTGCCAAAAAAATGAATATGCTTCATGTTTTTCTCTATACGAATACTAATAATGTGTAGCCATCTAATCAAAACGTATCTGTCAAAGAAAAAAACTGTTGAAATGTCTTTTGTCTTCATGGATGTAATAACAAGTTGTCTTAAAATGACATATGGATGTTTTTAACATTTATTTATCTATTTGAATGATTTTGCAGATAACTCCTTTTTTTCAAATAAGCTTATGTATTCAGTATAGTAAAAGAAAAAAAGAACTCTATGTTTACTTTAAATGTCTACTCGTTTACTGAAATGTATGAATCAATGTACACTGACTTATTCTTGACAGCAAGTTTCTGTGAAGTCAAATTGTAACGGGTAAAATCATCGCTCTGCAAAACGAGGTTCACAAATCCTTTTGATTTATTAGACAGAAAAGCATCTGACAGAACAAACCTAATATAAGCGACCTATTTTTTGTTAATTTAAACCCGACATATCTTGAATAGTGCTTTGGGCTGTTATGAAATGAGAAAGGTCTCCTGCACTGTAACTTAATGGCATTCTGAGCTTTGATTAGTGTCTCATGCTGTATTATAGTCATGGAATAATGCTATCACTGTTCCCTCTCATGAAAGCTGATAGCATGTGATTAGTAAACGTTCAAATGTACCATATTTGGTTTGTACTGTATACTAAAAATAATGTTGATTGTGGCGCCTTCTCTATGTCTGTATCCAATCAAGACAGTTTGAAATGCTATATTCAATTATTTTATCAAGTTGTTTGGTCATTATTACGGTGGCACAGAGGTGACATGCACAACTTTTTTTTTAATTGCACTTCTCTTTTTTTTATCTCGTTCCCACGAGATACTAACTCGAGGGAACGACTTAGTATCTCGTTCCCACGAGTTACTAAGTCGTGGGAACGAGATAAAAAAAAGAGAAGTGCAAATCTGAAAAAAGAATCGCATTTGAAAAAAAAGAGTTGCGCAGTAAAAAAAAAGAATCGTGTTGTAAAAAAAAAGAACAGCGAATGTAAGCTATGTTGAGGGAACGACTTACTAACTCGTGGGAACGAGTTAGCTATGTCGTGGGAACGACTTACTAACTCGTGGGAACGAGTTAGCTATGTTGTGGGAACGAGAAAGCAATATATTGTGCAACACTTTTTTTTCCAAAGCAATACATTTTTTTTAAATTGCACTTTTCTTTTTTTTATCTCGTACCCGCGACATAGCTAACTCGTTCCCACGAGTTAGTAAGTCGTTCCCTCGACATAGCTTACATTTGCTGTTCTTTTTTTTACAACACGATTCTTTTTTTTTACTGCGCAACTCTTTTTTTTCAAATGCGATTCTTTTTTCAGATTTGCACTTCTCTTTTTTTTATCTCGTTCCCACGACTTAGTAACTCGTGGGAACGAGATACTAAGTCGTTCCCTCGAGTTAGTATCTCGTGGGAACGAGATAAAAAAAGAGAAGTGCAATTAAAAAAAAAGTTGTGCATGTCACCTCTGTGCCACCGTACATTATGACTATAACTATGAATACTATCACGTGATGCAACGTCATAGTTGCAGAATATTCAAAGAAATGCATATACATATTCGAATTTTAAGCGTTTCAAAAATGTTTTATTGACTTAGAAAAATTATTGAATTAAAACAGCTTTTACTATTCAATTATTTTTACTCTCTTAAGACTTCTGAAATGCAGTTTTAAAAAGCATCACTTATCATCGATATGAAACTCTTATAAATTCTCAGTAGCCAGGTTGTTAAAAAGTCTTACAAATTTTCTATTGCAACATTGAAATCAAACTTTCGTATCATCCATTAAAATAAGTCTAAAATAAAGGTACACACTTTTTAAACCTCAAATATTGTTTTTATAGTGTTGTAAGTTGCCTTAAACAGTAATTTGTGAGAAAACAGTGCTTCAAGAAAACATTGACTTTTTTCAAGTTTTTCGAGAAATCCAATTTGAAGTAAAAAAAACTTACAGTACCAGCAGTATAGTATGTACAAAGATTCATCTTTTTGTCAGACAAACATGTCAGTTAACCTAAATTTCCATTGCTTTGTTATTTGTTTGTGTTTTAGTATCCATTTAAGTTGATAATTATTTCTAGAAATACTTGTTACTTAGTTTGAAAGGGTATATTTCTAATTAATGGATGTATATAAAGTATGTCTTTCTTTCTAGTTGCTTCAATGAAAACGTCTTAAGAAGGGTGTTTCATAATGAAAAAAGATATGTGAAATTCTATCTAAACTTTAAAATTGTAAAATCTAATTCGAGAAAAAAAAACCATAAAATGCCATAACTTTTTAAGTTACTAGTTTTGCGAAGTTTTTATTTTGATAAAAGTCAATCAGGAATACTTTCTTGTAAGCTTTATGCTTCAGTCACACTATGCTACCAGTTCGTTTCTTACAACCGCGTGCAGACGATTTTAGGAGCAAATACTTCTGCGAAGTTGATAAACACTCAAATTGTTCGCTTTTTATATTCATTCAGATATTGTAAAAAAGTTTGCATGGTGATACATTTTGAATTACCTATTCATTCTAAGTCCAATATTCACATGGTGCATTGCTTTGTAAGTAAATAGAGCTCATATGAATAGAGTAAATCACATGACTGAAGACATT
Organism: Cyclina sinensis; assembly: GCA_012932295.1. Taxonomy (NCBI): domain Eukaryota; kingdom Metazoa; phylum Mollusca; class Bivalvia; order Venerida; family Veneridae; genus Cyclina; species Cyclina sinensis. Next base: position 20,930,907 of record JAAONU010000010.1, read on the forward strand.
ATGCGTGATAACGAGTTTCTGTTTTAGAAAACCATTTGCTCATATCGAATGTAAAGATAGTACTAAAATAAGTTTTAATGATATTTGTGTCACGATATTCACGAGTATTTTTATTTAGTAAAAAACACATTCATTTATGAAAGTAATGCCTTTATAAACTGTTAATTTTGAATTAAGTATCTAATTCTGGTAAGGGTGCTGTAAATCAGGCGTTGAAAAAATATTAAATAGAGTGCAAAAATTTGTTTTGTGTTTTCAAGTTATAAAGCAGAAATTGCGGATTTATAGTAACTGTTATAACAGTTTTTTCATACATTTCAACGAAAAGATAAAAGCATTTAATTCATACAGAAAATGCCCGAGATGTTTTATATCAATAACTGAATAGCAGCCAGTGTTGAAAAGATATTTTAATGAGACTTCAATATTTATTGGCAAAATAAAAAGCGATCATTTTGATTTAGCCGAAACAGTTTACATCAAGCTGACATGTTGTATTGGATAGAAATGTTTATTAATTTTACTTGTCATGTCTTTTTTGTCGAATTTATTCATTGCTTTTCCTTGGATTTGATCACTATCGAATAACTGTCACCATTATTTTTACCACAACAGAATTGTGACGAAATTTGTCTTATGAGAAATCATAATAGGCAAAACATGTAATATTGCTTTGCAAAACATGTTCTCGAAAGTCTTTTGCTCGATACGGAAATGCTAAGGAAGATTAAATTTTGAAGTGGGAAATGCCTACTTCTTAAATTTATACTGGGTGTGAGTATGAAATGTAGTAAAATTACTAAATCAATGTATATCCTGTGCAGTTTAAGAATTCCATAAGTCAAGGGATGTAATCAAGCCAGTTTAAAAATACTTTAACCATAATTATATAATTTATTTATTATTTTATTTGTGTGCTTGCTTGTTCATTCATTCATTCATTCATTCATTCATTCATTCATTCATTCATTTATTCGTTCGTTCATTCACGTACGTATTGATTGATTGATTGATTGATTGATTGATTGATTGATTTATGTGATCTTCGTTTGAAAGACTATCTCTGACATCAAACGGTTTCTGTTGAATAATTCTCAATATTTTGTTACTTAAAAAAACTGATAGAAGGAGGTAGAATAATCGAACAACATTTTGTCAAATATATTTGTCATATCATGATAGACGGCACGTCTCAATTGAACCAAGTGATTATATATATTTGATTTACATGTGTATTTGAAATACTTATTTCTAAAATTATTCAGTCATCAAATGGTTGCTTTGATTTTATAGTGACTTTTAATATGAAAAAAGTAAACACGGTACTCGTATTATTAAAGTAATATTTTAAGTGGAATGTGTTTTTTCTCATTCTTTATTCGATATTAGAAGAAAATATATTAGTATCACTCATCGAGATTCGTGAATATCTGATGTCTGCTTGTATCAATTATAGTTCAGTTGACCTGTAATTTGTTTCAAGGTATCCGTTCCATTTAAAGTAACTGCAAAACGTGCCGTAAAAACGTGCTGATTTGCCGAAAACAAGAATAAAAACGATAACATAAGACATAGTATGTCAAACATAATACAAAATAAGTACCTAAGAGTTCTGGACTCTTATTTATAAACAGTTTCTAAGCTTTCCTGCTCTCTCGTCTGTGATATTTATCTCCTGAAGTATTCTCACTTTTCATTTGTTAAATTAGTCTATTGAAAACAACACCAAATGTAATTTTAAGATTGTACTTCAACTCAGATATTTTTTTTAAATAAGTATCAGTTTCGAACATTGTTCTTCTTTAACGTTTTAGTATTCAAGATTCAGAAAAAACATTTCTGACGACTCTATGCTAAAACATCTATTAAGAGAGAACAATTGTCTTTCGATAGTCATTAATAACATCCGGTCTAGCATCTCTCTTATCTGTCCGGACAGATAATACATTAATATTTTACCCTTAATCAATTGAACGCCTCTGACCATCCTTATTGTCTGCCTGTCCCTTTGCCATGAAACTGATACTGATTGGTATTCATAAATTCATTAACTCGACAAATGCACCGTACTAAGCGTACAAAAGAAATTCTGAAGATAAGCTGTTTACTTTTTATTATATCAGATCTTTATGAAATGGCCTTGCCAATTTAAACTAACAGAATTGACGTCTTTATACAATTTATTAAAAAAGGTAATTATATGTTTTGAATGCATATGAATTGATCGACAATGGAGTAAGGAAATTAAATTTCCTTAACTGCGTGTTTTACTTTATTTAATTTCTACATAATCCGTACCTTTAAATCTCTAAGATTTACAAGGTAAAGTTATTCGTAAGATGTAATCTTAGATGTTAAAAGTACATTCCAAGCACATATCTGTTTTTTTATTATTACTGGAATTTATTTATTTATTTATTTATTTATTTATTTATTTGTCTATTTATTTGTCTATTTATTATGTTTGGTTTCTCTTTTTTCCATCCACTTTTTACTCCAAAAAAGGATAAGCAAATATATTCGTAAAGAATGTAATGAATACTCATTATATTTGACATTATGTCATGCAAAAATTTCCATTAATATCAAAAATAGCTATTTAATCAATCCCTAAGGCATAAAACTACCGTTGTCTGAAAAGATTTATTGCACTACCTCAGATGAACGACATTTTATTGAATATGATGTTATTTGACTCCTAATTATACATTCACCGATTCAATAGAATTGCATTGCTTTCTTTAAATTCCTAAGCATATGACTGTATGTGCTAAATAAATGGGAACTTAGACTAAAATATGACTCCAGCTGCTTAAATAATAGAGTGGTTTTTATCCAAAAAAGTAAATAGTTGGAACTTATTTAGAATTCGTTTTCGCTTTAGTAACTTAAGGTTCGACGGACGCTTGGAACGGAGAGTTATATAAAGCGTTTCTCCATCCAGATTAGCGTAACGAGTATGTTTTCCTATAATAAAGTGAAAGTTGTGTAGCTGTGTGCTTAATGAGGATTTACATGGAAATGGTATAATTCCTAAAAATATTGAAAGTGGAACTTTTGGAATAATAGATTATCTAAAGGTACTTACACTTTTTTGATATAAAACCAGGCTTATTTGTACGTGTACCTTGATGCAAGTATTCTAGAACTTTGTTCGCTGTTATAGAAAAGTAAATGCTTTTAATTATAAGACAGCTTAATCTTAAAAGAAATGTTTAACAGTGTAGTTTAAGCAAGTGATCAAACCGATATTGCATTATCTGTAAATTATCTTCCAAATTATCATTATGCAGTTTCTGTTTATTCCAATTTAAACGGAATTAGTACGATTTTAGTAAATTTTGGAAATGGTCGTTACATTTTACACAGTACATTCCACCGCATAGAACGTTCATAGCTATTTATTTATAGTTAGAATTTATGAACAACTATTCAGTTTACTTTTTCTTCCTGTCAGGAAATGAGTGATTATGAAGTTAAAAGAAATCACTACACGAAACAAAAGTAACACTTGAGAAAGGATGGGGTTGCTTGACAAAATGTCAAAGCGCTAAGAATAGATATTGAAAGGTCAGAACAATCTTGTAGAATTACATCATTTACATAACTCAGAATGTCATAAGACAAATTCGGTGACAGTATATTCAGACAATAATGAGGCGATTTGTAGAAAATGCTTTTAACAGAAGAGGACGTAAGAAATATGGAACCAAACATCTGTTTTCATTTAACCCTTAACCTGCTGGAACCGAAAATGATTAGCCTTTGCCATCAGTATAGAGCCAGGCCAGCCTGCACATCCGTGCAGTCTGACCAGGCCCTATACTGTTGGTAGCTCCATTTTTGTATTTTGATATTGAAATCCCTTAAACTTTGAATGGACTGTTCCAAATTCAAAGCTGGACAAATCCATTACAAAATTTCAGCATGTTCAGGGTTAAAAAACTATAAATCAATGTACTTTCCAAGTCCTTTTCGGCCATTGTTTCTTGAATTATATTAAACTTCGACATATTAATACTCCAAAGAAACAAAATAAGATGAGTTGGTCTTGAAAACAACTACTTGTGAACTAATACGCCCAACTCATAAGACCAGTCGCCAATATAAGAATTCAGCAAACTTTTAAAGCGACTGACTCACAGATGGGCCGACGAGGAAAAAAAAAAGAAAATGTTCTTACATCTTGAAATTTTTGCTGCAGTTGTGAAGAACATATTTATACTAAGTTACTGATTCTTTTTTTGATACAGAAAAACATCAAAGTATAAAGTTTTACACACTTTTATCGGTAAAAAATTTACCCCGTTAGTCACGGGGTAGATACTTTAGTTATAAGATTGATTTTGACGCAACCTTACAAGTTGTTGCTGTGGCTCAGTGGTCTAGATCATCTCTTTAAATTTTACTGACCGAAAGGTCGTGGGTTTGAATCCTGGTTAAGTCAAAACTTTTTTTTTCAGTTTTCATGATGTATAGAAGCATAATATTATTTTTTTTCCATAGTATATTAAATTCTCTTAAATTTTAAAGAAAAAAAAATTTCAGCAAAATTCTGTGAGTCAGTCGCTTTAACAAGTATTTGTATGTAAAAGGTTTGTCTTAGTAATTTCTTAGTTTCATGTAACTAATTAATCGGTAACGACATGCCTTGTTTATAAAATAAAACATAAGTGAGATATGTTTTAAAGCTGCTTATATTTGTACGGACTTCTTAGTAAAAAAAATCATAAAACAAATATATTTTATTGATGTTGTTGCGTTTGTCATTTTTATGTTTCAGTTAATATGCAATAAACTTGGCAACTACCACTAAATAATAAACTTAGTTGGCCACAAACCACGTATGTGTCGGTTTGAATATATTTGTAGACGCAATTCGTTTCACCATATGGTGTTAAAACACTAAAAAACACAAACAGCCGTAACAATACAGACATATAATACAGACAAATGATGGTGTTATACAGACAATAAAGTCTTCTTTGACTATGGACAGCCAAAACTGTATAAGAAGAACAGTTTAATCATATTCAAGTGCTGTCCTTTTCATACTGTAGGAGCAAATGAAATTGCGTATGTTACTTTACACTTTTTTTTGGCTTTCATACAACATAATACATAGTGACGGCGTGGCCGAGTGGTTAACACGTCGGACTAGTAGTCGAAGGATTGCTAGCCGCATGGGTTCAAACCTAGTCAGGGTCAAGTCGTTGTTTCCTTGAGCAAGGAACTTTACACTCATTGCTTAGTACTGGTTGGTTCCAGGAACGGATTCGAGAGTGTATCTATAAGCTTTAAGCTTCCTGCACAATCGAACTAAAATAAATTTGGTATAAACTAAACTAAAACATCTGCCTCTAAAGTGACCATGTGATATATTTCATTAAGATATATACAACGCCCTTAAACCAGGTGATATAATTTCTGGTTAAACAAGAAATATCTTAAAAAAGGTGATCGGCGTAGATAAAGAACAAAATAAATGCCCCATATGTGTAAAGTTTTCGGACATTGGCAAATATTGAACGCGCATAGTAACCAAATCGTCCTATTTCCATAGCAATTTAGGCTATAAACAAAAAAACTGTTGCGTTTAATGGTAAAAGTGTCAATATCATATTCAGTAAAATGAATCAAATATATTTTGCATATATTCTATAGATATTTTTTCCATTTAGTATAATTTTTCATGGTCAGAATGTTTGGATATTTAATATACGTCTGCATTGATATTATTATTCCGTTTTTTTCAGAGACAATAATACTAACAATTACAAATTCTGGCCTTAAACTTCGTAACAAAACTCATTAACCAATGGCAAACTTCCTTCTTCAGCTGAAGATTTTGTATCTAACAATTTCATTCGTTACATGTGTCGGTTAAAATCGATTTTAATACTGCTACGCCGAAACAAAGAAAGTAATGTCATTTACAACGACTTAACCCATGTCCTAAATTACAGATAGATGTTATCACATTGATATACTCTACACACTAAATAAAAAAATCCATAATCGTTTCATTCCATACGTTTTCCATTGCGTTGTCTGTAAAAAGAAAATTTATGTTATTTTTTTCAACGCTCAAAAGCATTTCTTTACTAACATGAAATAAATGAACACCTCTTAAAATTACGTTCAGATTCAACATTCTTAGGAACAAGAATTACGCCATGATTGTTCTACTTGAAAATACTTGAAAAGGGTAATTTGTCTAACGACTGAAAATAAGAAATCTAAAAAGTTATTACCAATGTCTTAACAGGTTGAACAGTTTCCATGTAATCGTGAATGTCAAAATAGTTTTGTAAAGACTATGAAATATCTCCAATTATAGTTATTTTGTAACAAAATAACTGCAAATGAATCAAGAATAATATTTTTTGTGTTATTTTCATACTTGTTTTAAAAATTATGCTAGTATATAACACTGCTGGAATAAGACTTTTCATATTTTTTCAAAAGTTTATATTTATGTCACGTGTTAATTTCAAAAATACAGTTTAAACTTACCGCCTTTATTCCTATAAATCTAGAATATTTTAAACAATTAAAATTAGTAATAATAATAATTATAATAGTAATAATAAATTTAATTATCATGCTTATAATGGTTACAATAAAAATATAATAATAACTTTTATGATTCTAATTATTATATATTTTATTATAATGTCTGTGCTAGAAGAAATAATTTTAACAGAAGCTGCAGCATATAAAATGCAATATACTGGTTTTTTAAATATAATTATACTAACTTTACCTGACAAAACTGATACTAATGTAAAAAACAAAGAAATCATTATAATGGTATGTTTGCTACTTTTTATTATCTTCAAGTTCCTGATCGCTTATTGACTTCTCCTGTTTTTTTTATCGAGTCAATTTATATCAGTAATATAACATACATCTTTACATTAGTCTGAGATAACTAAAAGAAAATCTTAAAAAGCGTTCGTCCAATCATCACGAAAATGTTAAATTCATCAATATATACGTTCCTAGATTGTCTGGCGTCCAGTTGGTGAAAATCTCTTCGTTTAAAAAATATCTTTGCGTATAGATTTTGTCACAGCCGTAATTACTATGCTGAAAGCAGACTGGCTTAATAAATCAGGATTTCGTGAAGAAATATATTCTATCGTTAAGAGTAGCGTTTAGATTAATGAGAGCCAGCAGATGTCTTAATATACAAAATCTTCTTTTTTTGTGGGGGGAGGGGGGATAACTTTACAGTAAGGAACCAAATAATGACAAAATGCGTCATAAATCTAAAACTATTTTATAAACCTATAAAAGAAAAGGATATTCTAACAAAATTAAGGTAATGGACTATCATTTTGATAAAAGACATAATAAGAAATACTCACATCGCTTTTGATAGATTTAACACAACCAATGAAGGTAACTTTCGAATGCACGGCGTGATCACTTGCTTGATATAATTTTTGTTCAAGTCCGTTTGACGGTGAACAAGAACATCGAGAAAGGTTTTCTTTGTCCATCTTTCAGAGATTGATTGGAACAAAACAATGTAGCGAATATATGATTAATACAGATAGAGCTGATATGGTGATTGGATTTATTCAGATTTCTATCTGATTCGACTGAATACCAAACTCATTCCAAACGGAATATCAAACCATTTAGGCAGCGACAGTCAAAGAGCAAATTCTAAATGAATGACATTTACTGGCTTGGACACACTAAGTGGTAGATAAAGAAGATAATGGCTTTTTGTGCCTCCAATAATAAACAAGTTATACAGTGAATAGCAGAAAGGAAATAACAGATTCAGTCCATTCGTATGTGTGTGATATTCTATTTGCGACGCAAATGACCGATTGGCATAGCCAGCAGATGTACGAATGAATGTACCCTTACCTTGAGACTTTAACGACTTTTGTAATGGATTTGGAGACATATGTGTTTGTTGAAAATATGGAAACGTGTTGCATCCGTCTTTTCTCTTCTGTTTGTTAGTCGAAAAAATCTATGTTTGGACGTTAGCGTTTTGTCAGTTGGAAATGGAATTTAATTAAGCTTGTTAGACAACATATCAGAAACGACCTGCAAATCTTCCAGAAAAAAAGATTTTGATGATACTAAAGGTATCACTAACAGTGTCAAAATAACTAGTAAGAGAAATCATTTTGCTGAAAAGGTCTGATAATCTCTGTGCCTTTGTTTATTTAAACAATTTAAGGTGAAAGTAACGACTAAGTGTATACATGTATACTGTTTTGTCGCCACATTTATTGAGATAGTAAAAGATTTTGGGATTTTGAAATATGCACCCAATCTTGTAGCATATGTGCATGTTATCTGCAATATTTTATTCTAAGTCTATTTTTCCTGTAATATCAATCAGTTTAATATACCTAAAGGCAGGAAACAAGTTTTCCCCGACAAACCAGCTAAGATAAAGATTTCATTAAGGACCGCTAATATCCTAGTAAATAGGTATGAGAAAAAAAATCTTTTTCATCTGTTAATAAAGTAAAGGTAAATACATCAGATACCGCTGTTCTGCAACAAAAAACTGCTTTATATAAAACAGAATCTTCAAAATGATTTCTCAGTGATAACTCACGTTTGGTGCTGTGCGTTAAATTAATGATCTTGGAGTACCATTATTGTCGTTACTTGAAATGTGGATGTAAACGTTTTATTTGGTGTAACTTATGTAAATCTTGAACGTTACGTGTAAAAGTGTGATTGAGGATAAAACTTGTTCTGAAGTGGAGGTATTTTAACTTGGTATCTTTGACAATCCATTTTAGTGATGTGGCGATTTTCTCGTGGAATACACTTGTATTTTCAAGAGATATTCCGCATAAACAGTTTGGTCGCTTCCCTCGCGCATCAGTAATAACTGAAAAGTAAGATAAATAAATAACACACTGGAATTTACTTTTTGAATGTGGATTAACTGATTGAATTTATTTTAGTATAGAAATTAGATTAATTGGCATCTATTTATATACAGTAAAATGTTTTTACATTAAGGTTGCCTTTCTTTGGGATTTAAAAAATAAGCATCAAAATGTATAATCATTTATGGTGTGCGATAGGTTACATGATACTGCAGCTGTTTGTTCGTGGCTACAGTAAAAATCAAACTCGGATGCACATTAAAATAGCCACAATTATATCGGATAACAAATCTTATCTATTTTCAATAAGCCATGTTCGACCAGCTATAGACTATGCAATCGAACACGTCCACAATGACAAAATTTTACCCGAGTGGATTCAGTTAGACGTCAACTACAGTGACTCCCATTGCAATGCTAAAGATGCCCCGGTTGCTGCTTTTTCTTACTACATGCAAAAGTCTGTAGACGTCTACCTTGGACCGGTTTGTGACTACTCCCTGGCCCCTATTGCACGATATGCTCCTTATTGGAACCTTCCTGTGATAAGTCCAGGTGGTTTTGCTCACGATTTTGGATTTTCTAAAACGGACCCAAATCATAGTGAAGGATTTTTCACCTTGACACGTGTTGGTATGACGTTTAACTCAATGGCACAAAGTATTTTGCATACGATTAAAAATTTTGGTTGGAATAAAATGAATCTGATATACAACCCAGAGGGTCATAGTGAGGTGTCACCACGATTTTGTTATCTGGCAGGAAGTGCTTTGATTTATTACATAAAAGAAATGGATCCTGGTGATGCTCTGGAGCACGATTTTCTCTTGTATACAGACACAACTAACATCGAAAGAATGCTCAAAGATAAAGTTGGAGTTGACTATGCAGGTAAGGGATGCCTTTTATTGAGAATATATATTAATACTGAGAGATTATACTTGTCGTCCAAATTTCAATTTTATAAGATATAATACATAAGACTTGAAGCGGATACGTCTGAGATCAGCTGAGGAAGTGTTCCTATAGTTAATTGTATGATAGTCCAAATGTCAGGATAACTAGGAAAAAGTATTGAAAGCATTGACCGTCGTACTATAAGTAAACCTTAGACGTCGAAATGCTTAAGAAAACCCTTATTTCTTCAATCCGTCAAAGTATCAAAACAGATACTCTTATAGTTTTTAATTGTACATAATTTTAAAATCTTTATTACAAAAAAGCTGCTTTTTAAAAAACAATGAGAAAAGTGTTCTTGACCCCCTATTAAACCTTGACAAAAGAAATCTTTTGGGGAGATCCTCAAAATGGCATACCGTTTTTAGTTGTACATAATTTTAAAATCTTCATAACAAAAAAATGCTCTTTAAAAACATTAAAAAAAGTGTTCTTGACTCCCTACTTAACCTTGACATAAGAACCCTTTTGCTCTGCTCGTGTTACCAGAAAGACTACACCTCTTATCGGCTGTAACCAGAAGAAATACATTCATTGTTGATCTCAACAATCCTGAGTGTTAAAAGAAGTCAGATTTATTTAATGGACACACTGCTTTTTGCTATGTTTAATTCATAAATTCAAGTAAACTTTAGCTAGGAGTCGAAATGACTGCCGTGCGTCAGATATATTTCCTTAAACTGACACAACATTGCAGGAGTGTTGATGTATATTTGTGACTCTTAACATAAGTTTTCAATTATACAGAAAATAAAAAGGACGTAAAATGTTAATTTATTGTTGCCATAAGAAATTAACAAAGTCCCAAAGAGACATATTCAAGGTAGTATTAAAACACTTTGGCACCGGAATAGTCCACAGTGTCATAAGTTTTATAATGTCTAAAAGCATGCGAGACGCTGGGCTAAAATGGGACACACAAGTGTTCTTTGATTATTGAAGACTTTTTGACAGTTGAGAATGTCAGTGAATTTAAACCTGGGGAAATGTAAAAACTTGCGTCTCGACTCTCTCCCCAAAAAATAAATAAATAATACAAAATGAAAAAAAAATGAAAAGAATTTTTTGAAAGGCCGACGTTTGAAGGAGAAATATCATTTAATATAGAAAAAAACTCAGAGTCTTCCATTTATTACAGTACTTACAGTTTAAATGTTTCAATGTGTTGTGTCATCCTGGTTGCCTTGTTTCCTCCTTAGTTTTGCTATATGATATGGTTGTTCAAATTCTCCCATCCAGTTTGATAAAACTAATTACTTTCACTTACCATTGTGGTAGAGGAACTACAAACGAATTATGCATATATCTGAATGTCGAAACAAATTGTTTTATTGAATGAGATTTATTTGTTTCAGTTATAACCTTTGAGCAGCTTGTACGAAGTTCTTTTGTCTTTTTTTTCAGCACAATAAACCCATGTTTGTTGTTGACCCTTTTCGTTCTCTAATGTATGTTGTAGTGATAACATTATCAAATAAATGTCCAGGTCTGTCCTGATATCTTTGTTTTTCTGTTACGTTCATGTCTTCCAATATCTGTCTTTCTTTTGTCTTTTAACAAGCTGGTTAAGTAACAAGTGAGTATTGAATGTACCTTTCTCGATTTTATTAACTTTGAATACTTCATGTTTTTGCTTAAAGGATTTTTTTCAAATGCCTATCTTTGTACATTTAAACATATGCATTAGTGTGACACCTTGGTTTGCGATCTATTAATTAAAAATCTGGAAACCAAGTACTCACCTTTTAAATAAATGTTCGCAAGCCAGCTATATTTGATTTTTCCTTGTAGCATAAAGTCTCAGCTATTTTTGAAACTGGTCATTGAATTAATATTCTTATAGAAATATTGACAGACACTCTTTGATTGATTAGTGAAATTTGCTTTATCATGAAGTCCTGTCTAAAGTTAAAACACCACTAGCATATAAATTATATCCTGGTCAAAGGCAACAGCTTCTAAAAGACCAGATTGTATCGCACAATAGAATTAACTTAATGGACAAGGACATGTCACAGCAACTAGCCGACTAATGATACTTTTTAAAACCCTTGTGATCTTATCATATCTTTGTCTTCTGTTTCTTCTCAACCTCTTTACTTAGAGAATTATTTATTTATACTTACTTAGTTTTGCAAAACTGATCCTTCCTTGCAGTAATTCGTTTTGCATCATTTGACAAAGTCACTTAAGATTTATTTTTAAACGGAATAATCACTCCGCAAAAATATCAATATTCTAAGTGTTGGAAAACCAAGCCATTTGCAAAGGGTTGGTAAGGTAAATATTGTTCCCACTTTCGGTTTCCAAATTCCATGTGTAAAAAATGTAATTTGTAAGTCAGATTGACAAAAATAGTCTTTTTTATTCCTGTATTAGGTGGTTTGTTACGGGGTCGTCATGTATCTTACTTGTTTATTTCCATTGCCTTAGAGGTACATGTATGACCAGTTAATCTCCCATTTCAAACTAGGTCAACTACTGTGAACAATTCTAAAAAAATAAATTTAATTTGTATCCATTGATAATGCCATGAGATAATAGATTGTTAAAGGCATATTTCGGCGAAAAAAATAACAAATATCCCCATTGCAGTTCTCCCAAAGGCATAACGTGTAATAGAATATTGATACACCAGTTTGAAGTAACACGATAATTTAAAATCTAGATTAATTTACTAATGCAGTAATTTATGATTAAAACGTTCACATACCATTCATCACGAACGCCTCGATTTGAAAATATAATATCATGTGACAAGGAGATTCATTAATGTAAACAGACCTTCAGTTTTTGAGCATGAGAATGAATAGAATAACACTTTCACAATCTTGGCTTATTTCAAGTGAATTCAGATGAAATCAGATTTCAAGTGAAAAAATATTTTCATTTTCTGAAACCCACTAATTGTGCGTGTGTGTGCGTTTTAATATCAAATGTTATAGCAACAGTGGCCAAGTTAAATGATGCAAAGCCTGTGTATTTGTTTATCAAAAACTGTGTTCATTAGAAATAGCAATGAGTTTTTCACTTCTATGAAAAAGATTTTAATGACAATAAAACGTCCATTAAGTCCATACACCTTGCTGCAAATTGATTTTATCTTTATTTGTGCAGGGTCACTTTTATCACTTATGTAACTTTAAGCTTCATTTGTACACAAAGAACATCCTAAAAGGTTGTTGATAATAAATATCTGGATTCTAAAGTAATCTATTATACTCGAGGAATTCATTTTATACAGAAATTGATAAAACATACAGATTAATATCGCACGTAATATTTTCTTTCAAATACTGGCACAGGAATTGAAATTCTGATCATAATAAATTGTCATCTAATAACGATATTATGTTGTAAATGCATAGGATTTATTTCAATTTTGAGCAACGCATGTAATTTTAGAATAAATAATCCATAAATAATTTTAGAGAACAAAATTCCTATCTTACTAAACCTGTTAACATACCGCGTAAAGTTACAAATACACTGTACTCTTTTTAAAAATATATACATTAAATGTAAAAGATAGTTGAAATATCTAATATACTGTTTATCTGTTATATACTTGAATACACTTTTTCTTTTTTACGACGCTTATATTAAACTTGTTAGAGAAGATATTGGCACAGTCCAACTTGAAGCCTAAATAAACCTCTTTTGACATCTTTGATTTATGGCATTTTTCACCAGTACTGTATTAAATGTACAAAATTGTCAACACATGCCATAAACCTTTGTACGTCTTTCAGACCAGGTCCTCTCAATCAATATACACAGAAAATTCATTAATTCTCATCAAATACACGAGTGCCACTCTCTACGTTGAACAGCTTCCAAATTACACATCCTCCAAGCTTTGATATTAATTTTACTGTTGGAGAGAAAGAGAGAGCGAGAGAAAAAGAGAAAAAAATGTGGGTATACAGCAATAATAATCTTTACTAAAACCTTTAATATTACTAGTTATTTCTTCTTATCCTTGTTGTTATTGTTGTTTTGCAGGGAAACCACATGCTGGTCACTTTCAGTAGTTAAGGGGCCTTTTCATACAAGTTTCAAGCACAAGTTGACGGAAGAAAATTAAAAGTATTATCCCTCAACTAAGTAGTGACAAAAGACGCTCTAAAAGGCATTCAATTTCTGCTACAGTAGCTTTTACTTGTTAAGGGCAAAAAAAAAACATTTTTCAGTGTTGCATTTATACTACTCTGTTGGACTACGTTTTTACGTCTTCGTGCACAACCTTTGCAAATGAACTAAATGAAGCAATTTACGTTCTGCGTAGAGTTATCGTTGCTTTGTTTGTTTGATTAAGTGTCCTCAAAGCGTCGCAAAGAAAGTCTTTTTTCCAAATAACATCTTATATCTCATGACGAGAGACATACTGTTTTATGTGCAAGGTGACAGTAAGACAGATAGGTTATTTAAACTCTCTGAAAGCGTTTATTGGATAGCCATGTAGTTTTGTCAAGAGTCTGCCAGAGAATTAATCAAGCATGTAATCAAATTCATTCTCTTATGACTTACTTCAAGAAACCGCGGCAAGTTGCTATATTTTCTTTGATTTCCCAGAACTTTTTACGATTGTCACGATGCAGAACAGACATATTAAGGTCTTAATATAATGGTCTGTGTATTTTTAGCATTGAAAACAATATGTCGAAAACTGATCTTACATGAGCATTTAATGCAGTATGGACATTAAGGCCTTTCTGTTTGGAAAGAATTTAGTATTGTTACTTTCAGCAAACTTACTTTAAAGTTAATGTAGTCAGTAGACGATACTACATACACCAACCCAATACGCAAATAGTCAAAATACTTTTTTGAAACTTGAAGATTTCCTTTGGTAAAAATGCAACTAAGTTTGTATTCTTTGTTGCAATTTTGTACAAAAAGAGGAATTTAAATTGAAGACCTGTTGCTTTCAAGCTACAAATTTGCGGATTTTTTTCCAAGTCGGACATTCAGATAACGGACGTGGCGATTTATGTAGATCGTTGTTTCTAGTCGTAACTGTAAATCATTTCGTTTGTATGTTTTAAATTTACACTATTTTGTAACTGTATTACCTTTTTGGATGTAGAATTCATATTTGTTTTGAATGTTAAAAGGTTAAAAGAGTTTCTTGATGTTTTTGTATTCTTTATACTTCACAGTAATCTGCATTTTTTTGACATATTCCTTTCTTTTATTTTTGTCTTCTTTCACAGTTATTGCTGTCTGGTACATTTTCTGACAAAAAAGAAAACGTCTTAATAAATGTAACGTGCAAACAGGCTGATAGCTTGGCAACATGTAATGCAAGTTATTAACTTTTTAACGCTTTGAACTTTGACGGAATGCACAGTCAGTAAAATCGGAAGAAGGAAAAAAAAGAGAAATCTAGTAACAAATTATACGCTGATTGACAGCTAAGCAATATAGCTATCTCAGAACGCTAGAGAGATTTCTAAATTTAGATTTACAATCACCCAAAACGCAAGAATAGCGTAAGAAATGCAATAATTTGTCCAGTAAGCCGAAACGCACTTAACGGAGTGACGAAAATTCGGCTTTTTTATTGAATCATTGCATCTTAACATGACCTTTTTGCAATGGTGTGTATTCCAAACTGCATAATACACAAACAAATATTCACTGTAAGATATTCTTGTTATAAAGTGTATCCTACATACAAATAATAACTCTCTATCAAGCAAACGTTTGGAAAGGCATTATTGTATTTATTGAATCATTTTACAAAACTTAATATTCGCTGAAAAGAATGTTTGGTATGTTTGAAAAATGTTTATATTTTCGAATTGAGTCAGACGTTTGCTTTTTTTCTAGATGACAAAATCAATATTTAAATTAAGCATTACTCCAGATTTTCAGAAGCGTAACACACCGGCTTAGACTTGGCGTCTTAAAGCTGTTGTTATTCAGCACAATCATACTATTTCAACATCTTTTTCAACGAGCTCAACTTGATAGTTTAATTTCAATGTATATTTTCCTTGACAAAGGGCAATAACTCGACCAAAGATAACTGCAATATTTGCGTAGCAATACAAATAAGTCGCAGATAGATCGGAATGGTCATTCAGCATTTAAGAAATACATATAGCTTTTTCAAAAGCTATTATGAGAAATATTAAGATCACGAACCAAGTTTATTTTTAACTTTTTATTTAATATTTCTTCAACCGGATGATAGTTCTACTGTTATTTCATGCTGGAAAACATGTGCAAATATAAGAATTCTACAACGTTTGCATTTAATTATCTAACTTAGTATGAAACATTAATACTTACAAAAATAAATAGTCATGTATTTATGATGTATTAACAGTTTAGCAAGAGGAAATTGCAACATTTGCAACTTAACATACATCAAGACAGGCTTTGACTGATTTGATCACTATCCTGGATAATCCAGTCCTTTCTAAGCTAATATATATAAAAACGTTTGCTCGGTCTGAAACTGCCGTGTCAAAAATGCTTTAACTTCCGGATAAAACAGTATTTTCTTAATTTCCCTTCAAATGGAATACTTTCAAAGACAGCCGGCATGTTTTTAGCTCACCTGTCACGCAGTGACAGTGAGCTTTTCTGATCACCTTTTGTCCGTCGTCCGTCCGTCTGTCCATCCGTCCGTCCGTCCACAATTAGTTCGTTAACACTCTAGTGGTCACATTTTTGCCTCAATTGTCATGAAACTTGGTCAGGATGTTTGTCTCATTAATATCTCGGACGAGTTCGAACATGGGTTATCAGGGTTGGAAAAGTAGGTCACAGAGCCCAAATATAGAAAAACCTTGTTAACACTCTAGAGGCTACTTTTTCAGTCCAAATATCCTGGAAATTTGTCAGAAAGGTTCTATCAATGATTTCTAGCTCAAGTTCAAATATGGGTAATCTGGGTTCAAAAACTAGGTCACAGAGCCCAAAAATAGAAAAATCTTGTTAACACTCTAGAGGTTACATTTTCAGCCCAAATAATCTGGAAATTTGTCAGAAAGGTTGCTTTGACGATTTCTAGGTCAAGTTTAAATATGGGTCATCTGGGGTCAAAAACTAGGTTACAGAGCCCAAATATTGAAATACCTTGTTAACACTCTAGAGGTTACATTTTTAGACCAATTAATCTGGAAATTTGTCAGACAGGTTGCTTTAAAGATACCTAGCACAAGTTCAAATATGGGTCATCTGGGTTCAAAAACTAGGTCACTGAGCCCAAAAATAGAAAAATCTTTTAACACTCTTGAGGTTACATTTTCAGCCCAAATAATCTGGAAATGTGTTAAAAAGGTTGCCTTGAGGATTTCTAGATCAAGTTCGAATATGGGTCATCTGGGGTCACAAACTAGGTCACAGAGTCCAAATATGGAAAAAACCTTGTTAACATTCTCAAGGCTACAATTTCAGTCCAAATAACCTGGAAATTTGTCAGAAAGGTTCTATCGATAAGTTCTAGCTCAGTATTAAATATAGGTTTTCTGGGGTCAAAAACTAGGTCACAGAGCCCGAAAGTAGAAAAACCTTGTTAATGCTCTAGAGGTTACATTTGTAGTCCAAATGTCCTTGAACTTTGTCAGAAAGGTTGTTTAAATCATTTCTAGCTCAAATTTGGATATGGGTCATCTGGGATCAAAAACTAGGTCACATGGCCCAAAAAAAGAAAAATCTTGTTAACATTCTAGAGGTTACATTTTCAGCCCAAATAATCTGAAAAATTGTCAGAAAGGTTGCTTTGACATTTTCTAGCTCAAATTGAAGTATGGGTCATCTTGGGTCAAAAACTAGGTCACAGAGCCCAATTATGGAAAAACCTTGTTAAAACTCTAGAGGTAAAATTATAATTCCAAACAACCTGGAAATTTGTCAGAAAGCTTAATTCTATGGTTTCTAGCTCAAGTTCGAATATGGGACATCTAGGTTAAAAAGCTATGTTATAGAGCCCAAATATGGAAAAATCTTGTTAACACTCTAGAGGTAACATTTTCAGTACAAATAATCTTGAAATTTGTCAAAGAGATTGTTTCAATAATTTCTAGGTCAAGTTTGAATATGGGTCATCTGGGGTTAATTAACCAGGTCCATAGCAACTTTGTTAAAAGCAGTCATTCTCAGGTGAGCGATACAGGGCCATCTTGGCCCTCTTGTTATTATTATTATTACTATTTATTTAATTATTTTATTTATTGATTTATTTATTTATTTCGTACCAATAAGGTCTTTTCCATTTACATTTTTTCCTAAAGTGTATTTTGCGCACATTCGTAGTTTTTCTCACGGGATTTCTTCGACATTGCAAAAATTCTGCCATAGTCACCACAGCAAACAATCAAAGTCTCGATTTTATATCTTATTAAATTATTAGTATCTCATCTAACTGTATTGCATGAATGCTTATGCTAACAATTTACTTTCTGATGCATAATCATTTAAGAAACGAAAAACAATTACTTCTATCAAAACATTTTTTCCGTCTAATATAGACAATGTTTTATCTTACTGAAAAGCTTTAATAAAATTTTCACACCCCTTTCTGTTTATAAAGGGATCTTCGTCTGTTCCACAGGTTTCAACTGGGGACGATAAAAAACATGAGATGGTATCTAGACATTTGTTTTGACTATAAATATAAAATGAAATTAGATTTTATGCACAGTGGAACTGTTTAGTCTGGGTGACAAACGATATATTTAAAATGATAAACTTTCAGATATTTCCTCGTACATTTTATTGGAATTACGATTAAATAATGATATAATATGGCGTTCTGTTTATCTCGTGTGCCCAAACAAAAAAAAATATCTGCAATTACATTATCATATCATATTGTATCATTTGTTGAAAAAAAGTACCCATAAAGGACTCCATTTTTTTCTATTTCTGTTTTGTCTTCACTTATTATTATTTGTATCTCTTTACTTTATGATGATTTGAGTGCAACACGCTAGTCCTGGTCTTATGGAAATGTGAAACCATTTGAAGTATTTCATGAAATTGATACAAAAACTCCTTACAGTAAACACTTCCACTTCTAAAGTCCACATCTAAATAAGTCATTACGACGAATTAATTAGTGTGTTTAGCTTTGCCCCGTAAAATTAAATGAACAAAATTCTTGGTCAAAAGCTAGTGCTATAGAGCATATTTTCTGTTTAACAAATTCAAAGTATTACACAGACAGAGTCATAGTGGAAGGTAATTAAATCACAAGTCGCCCTCATGTTCCCGATAAACACACAAATAACACGCAAATAACACACTTATGACTTTGATTTCAACGTACTTGAAATAAGATAGCAGCTTTGGTATTAACGCACTTCAAAGGGAAGTCTGGTTCTGATGTAAACATATTTGAAAGAGAGTGTTTAAAGTGTATGACATGAGTTAAAGAGAGTGTTTAAAGTGTATGACATGAGTTAAAGAGAGTGTTTAAAGTGTATGCCATGAGTAAAAGAGAGTTTTTAAAGTGTATGCCATGAGTAAAATAGAGTGTTTAAAGTGTATGCCATGAGTAAAAGAGAGTGTTTAAAGTGTATGCCATGAGTAAAAGAGAGTGTTTAAAGTGTATGACATGAGTAAAAGAGAGTGTTTAAAGTGTATGACATGAGTAAAAGAGAGTGTTTAAAGTGTATGACATGAGTTAAAGAGAGTGTTTAAAGTGTATGCCATGAGTAAAAGAGAGTGTTTAAAGTGTATGACATGACTTAAAGAGAGTGTTTAAAGTGTATAAGAGAGTGTTTAAAGTGTATGACATGAGTAAAAGAGAGTGTTTAAAGTGTATGCCATTAGTAAAAGAGAGTTTTTAAAGTGTACGCCATGAGTAAAAGAGAGTGTTTAAAGTGTATGACATGAGTTAAAGAGAGTGTTTAAAGTGTATGCCATGAGTAAAAGAGAGTGTTTAAAGTGTATGACATGAGTAAAAGAGAGTGTTTAAAGTGTATGCCATTAGTAAAAGAGAGTTTTTAAAGTGTATGCCATGAGTAAAAGAGAGTTTTTAAAGTGTATGCCATGAGTAAAAGAGAGTGTTTAAAGTGTATGCCATTAGTAAAAGAGAGTTTTTAAAGTGTATGCCATGAGTTAAAGAGAGTGTTTAAAGTGTATGCCATTAGTAAAAGAGAGTTTTTAAAGTGTATGACATGAGTTAAAGAGAGTGTTTAAAGTGTATGCCATTAGTAAAAACGAGTTTTTAAAGTGTATGACATGAGTTAAAGAGAGTGTTTAAAGTGTATGCCATGAGTAAAAGAGAGTTTTTAAAGTGTATGCCATGAGTAAAAGAGAGTGTTTAAAGTGTATGCTATGAGTATGTGGTGAAGCCGGTTTGGATATGATATTGAACAAACTCCGTTGTTTTAATGATAGCTCGAGTATGACTCGGAATGGTGATGAATACGTCATTTTTCTTTAGTTTTGTCACTGTAAATAAAAAAACAATACATAATCAAGTGATTACAAAATCATCCTTTGATATGTTCACGAGTTGCCTTGTCACGTATATATGCATGGGATTTTATCATTGCATGACAAGCATTTGGTCGAATACATTATGTTGTAATTTACTCGTAAAAATCTACTTAAATCAGTACTGTAACAGTTTTGATTAGTTTGAAACAAATTATTTGTTGAAATTTGACCCAGTTGCCAAACGTGCTTCCGTTGTCTTAGGGCATTGATTCCTAATTATTCGACATGTGTCGCATTCTGGTTTGAGACCATCTTTTGCAATTAATCTTTCTTCATTAGATCTTGAGGGGGTTGCTCATATCTCAAGTTTAATCTTCGTTATGAACAGGCTAATTTTGTAATCATCACAGGAAAATTACAAGCCCTTTCTTTTGTAATTTATCATGACAGAAGAATTTCACCATGCTATTCAATGTTCATTAAGGCAGAGATTGTAGCTTGTGTGTAGACCCATGCGATCAACAATTATTGAAGGAGAATTAAATAGAAAATTGTTGCATGACATATATGAAGATGTACCAAAGAAGGTCAGATAATTTAGGGAAAGAAAGGAAACAAAAGAGTTAGTGTGGCCACTTCGTAATTCGACGTTATCATGATGCTTTTTGCTTTCGTTAAAGTATCTAGACATTTTTTCAAGAATCTAAATAGCTTCTCAGTTTTTTTGATTAAAAAAAAGACAATTATAAGCAAATCAAATGCTTGTCTCCTCATAATTTTTGGTCTCTTAATAAGTCTGTATATCCCCAAAATTATCAACAAAATAAAGTCGTAGCTTATGTAACTGTTGTAATAAATAGGTATAAAATTATTGTAAAGAACACCAAAAAACAAAAGGTAGAAGCATTAAAATGAGTGCAACATTCCCCTGAACAATAGCATGTTTTTGTCATAGTGTAAGAAAATAACTCTCAAACTGTATTTTAACTGATTCGTTTTAAGACATTATTTTCGTCTGTATTTTGATCACGGCAATGTTTTGTTTAAATAATACCATTGTTTTCTGATGTGTTTTATGATGACAATGCGCCAAACGTCTGGAAATGACGACTTCCTGCGACATCAGAACGAAACATGTTTACTTAACGCCTTTATGATATATAGTTTCCCATATTTTCGCAGTTCTATTTAATTTACTTTCTTCGATAAATACTTGTAGGCATGGTTTGATAGATTAGAGAAGCAATCTGAATCACGAAGCCTAGACGGAAGTGAATATGACAGTTGCATATAAATCTTAATTAAGTTTATGGCGACACATTTCATCAACTAGACTTTTTAAACTGATGTAAATGTTTATTTTTTCATACAAAAAACAACATCATCCTCTTACATTTGATTACACTGAGTTGTTCAGTTCTTTTTGGTTCATTCCTAAATTTTAATTATATTTAATTATATTTATGTAGTTGTTGCTGTTGTTGTTTAATACCAATGTCTGCAAAAACACTTTCTTTTTTCTGCCAGTTACGTGTTCAATCATCTGGCATATCTTCAATGTTTTGCAAAGTGATTTTGAAAGTTAAATCTAACATTGTTCCCCCCAACACAACCCACCAATAAAATGTAAAATATATAAGTAATAAGTATGTGAAGTTGGCTTGTACATTGTACATCGTAGTTCAGCTTGTAATTCGCCAATTACAAGCTAGTAGTTGGGTATTCAGCTTGTAGTTCGGACCAACTACATCAGCATACGTTATATTTGAATTACAAGCTAGTAGTTGGGTATTCTACTTGTAGTTCGGACCAAATACATCAGCATACGTTATATTTGAATTACAAGCTAGTAGTTGGGTATTCAGCTTGTAGTTCAACCCAGATACACCAGCATACGTTATATTTGAATTACAAGCTAGTAGTTGGGTATTCAGCTTGTAGTTCAACCCAGATACACCAGCATGCGTTATATTTGAATTACAAGCTAGTAGTTGGGTATTCAGCTTGAAGTTCGGACCAAATACATCAGCATACGTTATATTTGAATTACAAGCTAGTAGTTGGGTATTCAGCTTGTAGTTCAGCCCAGATACACCAGCATGCGTTATATTTGAATTACAAGCAAGTAGATGGGTATTCAGCTTGTAGTTCAACCCAGATACACCAGCATACGTTATATTTGAATTACAAGCTAGTAGTTGGCTATTCAGCTTGTAGTTCAGCCCAGATACACCAGCATACGTTATATTTGAATTACAAGCAAGTAGATGGGTATTCAGCTTGTAGTTCAACCCAGATACACCAGCATACGTTATATTTGAATTACAAGCAAGTAGTTGGGTATTCAGCTTGTAGTTCAACCCAGATACACCAGCATACGTTATATTTGAATTACAAGCAAGTAGATGGGTATTCAGCTTGTAGTTCAACCCAGATACACCAGCATACGTTATATTTGAATTACAAGCCAAACTTCACATACTTAAAATGTATCGAAATTTTTTGCACAAAGTCAAGTAAATCACAGCAAGTTGGAGGTTGCAAGAATCTTATATTCCCTGTGTGAGTCTGTACAATCATATTTATGTTGACACTGATGTTATTAATAGCAGCTGATTCCCGACAGATACAGACAGATATTACAGAAAATAAATTAATAGTTTGCACTTTAGTTTTCCCTAAGGTATTATGGGTAAAAGTATATATTGATAGAATAATTTAGCAAAACCATTTCGAAAACAGATTAATTTACTAATGCAGTGATTGAAACATTTAATGTTCTTTTTGCAACGTGCTAAATTATGCACAATTGAGTTAGGTGTTTTTAGATGGGGGTGTATAAATGGATGTTTATTTTATTTTATAATTTTCTATGTTTATTTGTTTGACCTACTTAACCTGAATGCATGGAAGTGGGCTGATAAAGCTAAATGTACAAGGAAAGAATATGAGGCTGTTCGGTTTTTCTTTTTATTGTCAGTTGTACCACAATCATCTTCACGGTAACTGCAGAAGCGCTTGTTTACTGTAAGTGCAGATTGTCATACAACTGTTTGAATGTGAATACTACAAATCTGAGTATTGTAGCTTGGAAAAAAGACCGTTTTTACTAAATGTATGAAAAGTGTTTTATGCTCGGACCATGCAAGAATTTAACTGATTTCATTGATTTAACGTTATATTAATCAACGTTTTTTATTACTCCTTTTTTGCCGTTTATTGTAGATAATTTTTGTTATTTTGGGCAAAAGTTTGACAAAATTACGTCGAGTGTTTAACTACTTTTCGTACAAGATATGCTTTTCAATAAGGGAAAAGCATGCTGGGCAGTTATACAATAATATAGAACTGATATTGAATTATACAGACTGCACTTCCAAGCTGTTGCATAGGTTTTGCGTGTTTGTTTATTAAAAGGCTATTTTCAATATTGCTAAATTGACCGATGTTTCTTAATGAGGTAACAGATGCTTGATTGTGGCGATTACATAATGACATCAGGATAAAGAAATATGTATACAATATTGTATATTAAGGAGGCCTTCCCTTAGGTAAAAAGCACTCTGTTTTTGTCAAATTGATATGCTGATGGTAGCTTCAAGCATTGCACCCTTTTTGTCCAGTCAGTTGGCAATCAACATGCCGGATAGATAAAGGTTAATATGACTTGTCTTTTATTTGAAAATGAATAAATGGAAACGTTAAGCATTTCGTATATTATTATTATTATTATTTTCATTTATTAGTTGTTGCATTAGTAGCATTAGTTTATTTTTAGTATGTTATAATTCTTGTTATGGTGTCAAGTTTGCAATGAACATTATTCAGTTGCCACAGTTTTCCGTATATCTTCATTATGTGACTGTCATTATGCTTTTCAAGAAGTTCAAAGATTTCTATTTAAAAAGTGCGAGAACATTTATTGGTTTACTGGAACGAATAACCGACCGAGATTAGGGCTACCCCAGCCGTGCCAGCTTTTATCAGAGGACTGAACAAGTTTTATAGATTTTAAACATTCAAAATAAATGATAAAGTAAGATCTTTAGTTAAATCTTGTTTTCTTTGTTATCATCTTTTGTTATTTTAATGTTCCTGACACGTGCTTGCCTAGTATGGTCAGTATTGACTTTTAGCAGTAATAAGCTGAAGTTGAAGTTGAAGTATTACATTGAGCACTTCATAGTGAGCGAGTAGTGTTATTGCTGTAAGGTATATATGATATCTTCAAGTGTTGTCCAGAGACTCTTTGTTTTCAAATAACTCTTAATTTCTCGCTTGAGTAGACGGCTTGTCTCATCATCAAAGTGACAGTAAGACAGATAGGTTATTTTAGATCTTCGAACTGTAATATTCGCGAGCAGTGTGCCAGAGAAGTAATCAAGCATATAATCAAATTCTTTCTATTATATTTTTGTTCAAGAAATCGTGGATCGTTACAATTTTTGCTTTCCATTTTTCGTTTGCGCTGTAATTCCTCCCTTTTCGCTATTTGAATTTTGCTTTTCGTTCTAAAGTACAGCTGTTGCCACAACACTTACTCAGTGTCATAGTAACTTACTTTTGAATGGAAGCATGTCAACATTTCAGCTTTGTTTTGTGATTACAGCAGATGAAGCTGCAGTTGAAGAAAATAAAACTGCGTTTATATAAAAGTTAGATTTAAAGGCGCATTAAGCCTCAGAAATGACTACAATGTTTCCTCTCAAGAAAAGGCAAAAATAAGTATTACAGTATTTAAATGATGGATTTAGAGCATGCTAGATGATAGTTGCACTGAATCTGAAATAATTTGTTATAAAAGTAGCAAAATGTAAACAAAGTGGTATTTTGACATCCATACAAAATACTAAATTAATTCACAGTAACTTTACAAGTTGCCAAAAAGCAAAAAGAAATAAAACATGGTTCAACTATATGGCTAATAAGTGCCGTTTTGGAAATTGTAACAGTACACTTGCAATAAAAAGCTTTTGAGAAATTTAAAAGTAGCATTTTTGGGGCTTAATGGGCCATCAACAGGCTTGATATTTGTGAACCTGGAACTATTTAAATAACACCACTGATATTACAGACTTGTGCAGAAACGATACAGCCATTCTGCATCTGATTAAAGGACATTTTACAATGGAGGTAATCTTCCAGTCAGTTTCAGAAATTACCTTCTATTATTTCACTTATTTGCTTGAGCGAAGTAACCAACATAGCTATTGAATTTGCATTTTGAATGATATGATATTTATAACATAGACTAACGTGGTCAAATTTGTCGTACAACATCAAATCACTTTATTTTAGAAACAGTCTGAAGGAACTTAAGACAATATAATAATAATTAAATAAGTTTGTAACAAAGACGTAACAAAGACGTAACTAAGACGTAACAAAGACGCTAAGACGTAACTAAGACGTAACTGATAATCATTCCGTTAATAACCAGAACTAAAAGCATTGCACTGATGAAAGCAAGCCATTTGTCTGAAACACGCGTGACAAAGGAGCATGGCTTGTTAATAAAAGGAATAAGAAAGCTAAAATCACCTATCCATCTTCCTGACAGGCTGCAGATAAGACAATTAGTCCACTGAAGCAAAACATCAAGAGAATTCAGTAAAAGTAGACGTAGCTGAAAACGGTTTTCGGACACTTCATCAAAGAAATGAGAAGGGGACTCCGCTAAAAGAATCGCAAATTGTCTTAATGTGCTTTCTGTATGTAGAGAAGAATGTATGTCATTGTTTCTTTATGCTCAGCACCGATTGTATTGGAATTTTCATGTGAACAGTCTCGATGATTTTGCATATAATTTCACTATTACGCATTGAAAAAAGATATCTCTGTTTCTTCCAAAAGTAGCTATAGAGAAACGTTTTTTTTTTGTTTTATTTAAGAATTTAGTCATGGTTTAAAAACTTTTTGTCGTCAAGTTCGAAAATGGATTTTTCATTTATGAAACAAAACATAAAAATGATAATTTATTAGTTTGAAATTGTTGGTTTGAGATAGCGGTTCAAATATATTATGTAGTTAATATTTTAATGTTCAGAACTGACACTGTAATTTTGTTTATCTTTAGACTATTTTACTTTTTTTGCCACCGGAGGAGGACATATAGTTTTGGGACTTTCTGTTTTTTTAATCCGTCAGTCATTCCGTCAGAAAACATAAACGTTACCCATTAACTTTCTAGTTAGGAAATGGGTTTACGTCATACTTAAACACATCACCCCTTTGGGCAAGGTCTTCAACTGACCTATATTCATTTGGCCTTGACCTCTCGAAGGTTCAGCAAGAAATAGTTAATACTGGCCAGAACTTCTTTATTACTTAAAAGATTTTGTTCATGTTTACGAACAACAACACTCTGGGAAAGTCTTTCAAATGACTTATTTTTTTACCTTGACCCCTAAATAACTGACTTCGAGGGGTATTGCCATCTTTTAGTGAAAGTTCTTGTCTATTGATCTGTTTTCAAAGAGTTATTAATTATAATATTTATCCAGCTGTACCTGTTCGCCATGCCTGTGTTCGTTTGACTTTGTTATGATATAGTTTTAGTAGTTTTAAGTATTCTTTTTTCATAATTCAAAGTAAGACATTGATATAATAGTGATAACAATTGATATTCGTTTTATTTAAAAAAAAATCAGTTCATTCTTCATGCGTTAGAAAATTAATGTTGCGAACATTATTTTGAAATGAATTTCGGGGGATTATTGGCAGTTTTAAGTATGCGGAACATTTCCGTTCTGTAAACACTCAGAAACTAAAACAGATGTTCATTTATTTGCAATTTAATGGATCTCCGTATAACCGACCTTATCGAAGCTTGAAAGAAGTGTAATTTGCAAGTTGTTGAAGGAAGAGAGTGGTACTTGTGTATTTGGATGATCTGTAATGAAGTTTCTGCGTGTATTGACTGAATTATGAGACGGTGATATGAGCAAAGGTTCAAGTCATGTTTTGATAGCTTTGTACTTAAAACCTATAATTGGAAACTATCAGAAATTATACACTATATAGTTATTTAAGCGACATATTCGCTGTGCCGATATTGGTTATAAGATGTTTTATGGACAACATTTAAATGATTATTTCTAATTTTTATATATGATTTTTATATATATGATTGCAATGACTTTACGGCATGCATGCATGCAATCTCAGTAAACGAATTTTAAGGTTAAATTTCACTGGCAAATAAATAATTTAGAATTAACGTAATGAACAGAGATTGTTTTGTTTCAAATAAATAATATTTTAACGTTTTTTACTTATTTGTTTCTTCTATCTTTTCTCTTACTTAAAGTATTGATGTCTTACGAATACAGAAATAATGTCATATGATAAAGCCTATTTTAAAACAATGTGAGCTTGTAAAAACAAATCATATTGTATTATTCTGCCTCAGATAATTCTTTGTCCTAAAACGCGTATTATCTTTTCAAAAGTATACAGAAAAATCTCGTTTATTTGGTCAGAGTTGTTCGGTCATTTATATGTTTTATACTTCCTTATGTCTTATAGACACATAAACATTACCAAAATTACGACAAACAAGAAGTAATTCTGACGCAAAAATGTTACATTTCTATCCACAAACGTCTGTTGCAGACATATTTATTTCCACAACCACTAATAAAGAAGCGTTTTACGTCAGTTTTATTGTTACACAATTGAAACGTTTTAAAGGTTGCCATTATATTTATATCTGTAATCATGCAATTCATCTTGCCGGGGAATTGTATCCTAGGATATTTGGGCTATACTGGTAAATGTAAATTCAGCTTAAGTTTGGATATTTGGAATAAGGTTCCCCCTGTTGTATTTGAAATTTGTTGTCGCTGTGTTGTTGCTTTTGTTGTTGTTCTTGTAAACGAAAAATTTAAACCGGATACAAGCAAAATAAGAAACTGAAGCCAGGTCCATGTACATGTAATGACCTTTACTTACCCCTTTCGACAGCAAAAACCAGCATGTTCCTTATTTTAGATTTGGATGTGTCTTACAGACAAAGAGGTGACCTCTCTTTCGCCTGCTTTTTCCTGCCAAAAACACATGATGTCATAAATCTTTGCACATGGTTCATTTAGGAAGCAAAATTGATTTCTTTTGACAGAATAAGTCATGACAAGTTCAAGAACTCATGGCAAACGACAGAAGACGGGATTTTAGCCATGAATGTATGATAAAATTCATTACTTAAAACTATCAATAGCGCCGTTTCTTTTAAGTTGCTGATATGACTAAATGAAAGCTCCTGTAGTCACTTATTCACATTGAATAGTATCGAACGATTTTGCGAACAAACATTATCCCTCAGTGAGACATTCTTGAAATATAAGAAGACTCCATTTACTCAGTATTACACGAATATTAATATCATGTTGTCTGTCAAACATTTTTACCGACCATTAGCCCAGCTGGTAGAGCATCGGATTGTCAATCCAAAGGTTCTCGGTTTTAAAACCCACCAGAGACGGCACGTTTTTTACGTGATAATTGATCTTTGACAATGCATCTTAGTCATTTGTCCCTTACCTGATTCAATAGAAGAAGCAGTTAGTTGCTTGCGAAGACATTGGTTAGTAGACTGTTTGGATACCCAGGAACACTTGTTATGGGGACTGACCGCCAGGATATGACGAAAAAAAGAGGTTGAAACTGGCGATCAACTCAAACACAAACAAACGAACAAAACAAACATACTTAGTATTGAACGCATTAATTCATTTATATCAAGATTTATTGTTGCTAGATAGCGATATATAAGAAAAAAATACTTGCTTATTGTCTGAAAAGTTTTGAACCTAAGTTCTCTATTTATTCACTATTAAGATTATTTTTCTTTATAAGAGAATAAGCCAGTACAATATACAGTAAATTATTTTAGGATTTAACAGCTATGCTAAACTTAAATACTGTTTATTTTACAAGTGATAGAATAAAGTAACATTATAGACAGTGTGAAAATGCAAATTACAAATACAATAAGTCTTCTGTAAATAAAATTTATTTTTAGATAATAAAGATATTGTAATGAATTATTGGTAACATGTGGCTATTACACGTAAACTCTTCTGTTTAAAATGCTTTCTCTCCTAAATGCATCATTTCTTTTAATGTTTTGATTAAACATCAGACTCAATTCTTTAGAATCATTTTTTTTACGAACATTTAAGCGTTGTACCGGAAATGTTGCTTAATTACTGTTAATTATGAACAACTTAGCGAGTACTTCTCAAGCCCTTTCATTCTAACTGTTATCTTAGCAAAAGCATTCAGTATCTCTAAAGACACAAGAAAAACAAGAACCATTGCTATTCGTTTTAACGCTTGGTCAAAAAAAGTGCTCAATGTTCTGGCAATTTATATACCTCAATTCCCATTACATCTCTAAATGTCTATATAATTACCTTAATCCCAATGTGAATTGATATTTGTTAGAGAATATGTATGGATGTACTCTAAGTTTCTAAATGTTTTATGACTGACTTTAAAGTTTCTCATAGGTTCGTTGCAAATAAATTTAAGAACTTATCAATGCAATAAAAATCGATTTAGAAATGTATCGATGCAGTTGAAACCGGGTTTATTTTCCATGAGTTTGGCTTATACCTACTTGTTCTTAAATCTTTTGAAGCAATGGTGCCCAGGTAAACGATATAGGACTTTTTTGTTATTTTATGTTGGCTTTAATACTTTTATGTGTGTTTTTTCTTCCTTATGAGGTTAAACAACTTTGTCTATTCTTGGCCTTTTGCAATAGAAATGCAGAATACATTGTAGCAATGTCATATGCTTCTGTTAATATAACCTAGTTTTTTAGAAAGTAAAGACCTGAAAAAAGTATGGCATGGAACCTTCCGTAATTACGTCAATATTTTATAACCTAGATATTGGCAGAAACAATTCACAGGAGAGCTGTATGGCTAAGATATGTAATTAACTTTTCTAAAAAGCTAGATATTATTAGCGTTTTAAAACACCTAATGGCACGTACTTATGTCAAATAACTTTTGGCTCTTATCATGTGATCGATGTAACTTCGAAACTCATTATTTTTTTGTAATAGTTATTGTGTTATAATATGGTTTCCGGTTTACTGCAGACGCATCGAAAGAAGGGTTTTCAATTTTACCAAAGAGTTTTTATTTGTTTATTGAAAGTTACTATAGTATTGGAAAGGCATGAAATAAACACCGATTTACCTGAACGGAGTATTGTCTGCATGTTCTAACGATGAACGGAAAATATTTTTTTCAATTGTAAATTGAACCAGTCCTAAAAAGTTAAATATTTACTATATATTAATGGCCTATGAAATGTATAAAACGTCCATTTAAGCTGGCAGTAATGATAAATTCGAAAACAAATTAAATGAATTGTCCGATATAGCAGTCAGAACAACTAGTCTTAAAAAGTTGTTTGAGATACATACCCCCTGTGTTCCTTTGTTTCACATATTATTTCTATCGTTCTAGATTTTACTTTTCTGATCGAGAATATATCATTCATCTACATTAAATGAATGCAAAGGCTTTCTCAAGAAGGTATCTAACAAATGAAAAGAAGGCTAGACAAGAAACAAGTATCTGTCTGTTTTATCTCCGGGATGCTGACTGACTACCTGTCATGTTTGAAAGGTTTCGATATCAATAAAGACTCAGTATAATTGTATTTCATTTTAGGCTGTCTATCAAAAAGCTAGAATTGATGTCTGTAGTAAATCTGTATTCGTTTTAGTGCTAAACTCTTACCACATAACGTTTAACGTAAAGAAAGCTAGGCGAACCGTGAATTCTGTTTTAAATTTGTATTGGTTTTATTTCTAAACTCTTACCGAATAACGTTGTAATGTCAAAAAAAGCTAGTCGAAGCGTTGATGTTATGTGACAAATCTGTATTCGTTTAAGTCGTAAATCCTTACCACATAACATTGTAATGTCAAAAAATCTAGGCGAAACATTAACCTATGTGATAAATTTGTGTAATACATTGTATTTGTTTTTGGTCATAAACCTTTACCACATAACGTTGTAACGCTTGTCGAAGCGTTGATGTCTGTGATAAATCTGTATTCGTTGAAGTCGCAAAACCTTACCGAATAACGTTGTAACGTAAACAAGAAATTTCTTTAAAAAGAGAGAGTCGGCATTGAGTACAAAATAATGCCCTCTAAATGTATAATTTTCGGACATTGGCAAATATTGAATGGGCATGGTAATGGAATGTCCTATTTTCGTGAAGGTTTAGCCTATAAACAAGACAGGTTGAGTTTAATGCTGGAAGTTTTCATGTTATTTTCAATGAAATATATTGAACATTTAGTCATATTTACTATATATTTA
The DNA here is from genome assembly GCA_012932295.1 of Cyclina sinensis. Classification (NCBI taxonomy): domain Eukaryota; kingdom Metazoa; phylum Mollusca; class Bivalvia; order Venerida; family Veneridae; genus Cyclina; species Cyclina sinensis. The sequence continues at coordinate 20,962,498 of JAAONU010000010.1, forward strand.
TGCCAGTTAGTATACTTTTTCATGGTTAAAACGTTCCGATATTTAATTTACGGATGTACTAATATTATTATATATGCATTTACTTTCAGACTAAATTTCATTAACAATTACGTACTTTGCCCTAAAATTTCCTAACAATTAAATTTAACCAATGGCAAACTTCCATATTTAGCTGAAGATTTTGTATCCAACAACTTTATTCGCTACAAATGTGGGTCAAAATCGATTTTAATACGGCTACGTCGAAAAATTGATGTCTGTGGTAAATTTGTATTAGTTTTAGTCAAAGACCCTAACTTATGTTATTATAACTCTCTAGCGTATTTTTTTTTTCTTTCTCTTTTCTTCTTTTTAAAGTTCGAGTCCCGTCAGGGACTATGTCTGATGTGACCTGTCGGTGAGCCGCACCCTAGTTTAATAATGAATACCAACTGCTTGTCCACCTGGTGCCTGGTACATAGGATAAGGAATCAGGGAGTAAATGTGTACACTGATAGACGTGTCTTATAAGCCCGGGAGGCTGGCCCTTTCAGTAGGGGTGACACTATAATAAACAAGTACTCAGCTTTATAACTTTTCACTTTACTTTTTTGTAAAGCTGTCAAAGTGAAGTAAAGCTATATGTATTTATTTGTATGAGCTCAATGTTTCGAAACACTATAATGTATATTATTTTTCGAAACGGATCTTTAGAGTCAGTGGTAAAACTGTCCAAAGACATTTGTTTCACTTGAAGTTCAACTGAATTTTGATTCAGAAAAACTATGGAAAAAAAATGTGTGTTCACCCTAGCACCTTTTAAATTTATATTTGACGTGAAGCACGAATTACAAAGTCTTTTACGATAACTTTTCCAGAATTGTATTTGTTTTCCCTTCTCCCTTTTAAAGCATTGTTAATACACAAGTGTAGCTAAAACGTTAACAGTACTCAATCAATTAATTCATAAATTCGACCGCAGTTTCTAGACAGGTTATAGTCGTAAAATGTATGCACGATTATCAAAAACCTAATTCCAGGAGCAGACAAGAAACGCTTTTTTGCTATTATGCAAAACAGTCCTTGCGTCCACCGTTGATAAGAACTTTGACAAATTGCATGCAAATTATGTCCAGACATTTTGGTATTCTGTATGGCAATATATTAGACTTTTTCAGTTGAACTGTGCATTTTTTTTTCTCTGGTCTGTAATCATTCGGAACACCTGGGGCGACTTTAATAAGTCACCTCGGAAATAATGTGGTAGGCGTCATATTGGACTATTTTATAATACAGGTGGTGTCTGCTAAATCAAAAACATTTCTTAAAGCCTCTACCTTTTCATGCTTTAAATTAAAGTTTATTTTCATTTTTATGCTCCCCGAAGGGCGAGCATATAGTTGCCGCTTTGTCCGCCCGTCCGTCCCGTCCATTCGTCCGTCCGTCCGTCATAATTTTGTCCGGAGCATAACACAAAAACTATGAAAGATATCTAGACAAAACTTCATAGGTAGTTAGACCTCATTAAGGAACAGTGCATAGCGCAAGAACCATAACTCTTGCTTTATTAATTTTTGAATTTTTGCCCTTTGAAATTTCTCATACTTATTTTTTGTCCGGGGCATATCTCACAAAGTATAAGAGTTATCAATTTGAAACTTTATAAGTAGATAGATCTCTATGAGGAGAAGTGCATCGTGCAAGCACCGTAACTCTTTTTGCATAATTTAGGAGTTATTGCCCTTTGTTATTTTTCGAACTTTTAGAAAAAATACATATTAAACAATAGCCCTTATGGAATTGGCATTTATTCGGGGAGCATCCAACGGTTCTACCGATTTCTTGTTTCTACTGCAAGAGACAAACACTGCTTGCATTCTGCCATGTTATATATTATATAATGCAGAGGCAAATTACCATTTGATGTATTCATACACTTACATACGAGGTCTTTATATGAAGTTGTCGGAGAAAGCTGAGTTGTTACGATTGGTCTGTAATAAGTAAAGCTTCAGACAATGTTCTTCGTCTTACATTGCCTGATTTACACGTTATGCAATTATCAAGAATATGTTCGCATTCCACTGATACTTTAATTCATTTTGACGACCACTAATATTACTGCAGTTCACAGTAACACTTTATTACATTGTTAATGTCTACAATCTAAATACTTGCTCTTACACATTACCTGATAATGTTGTTTTGAACAACGTACGTTTAAAGCATATTTTCCATTTCCTTGGATTGCGAGATGGTATTGTAATCAAACACGATCCAGGTACCTTACTTCTCGATTTAAAAATCAAAGTTTGTTGAGAATAAATGTTGTCTTTGATCTGTCCGTGGTAACTAAATCATTGATAAGACTCTTTTTGGCGTAGCTGTATTAAAATCAATTTTGACCTATATTTGTAACGAATGAAATTATAAGATACAAAATATTCAACTGAAGAAGGAAGTTTGCCATTGGTTAAAAGTGTTGCTGTTAGGAAATTTTAGGACATAATTCGTTAATTGCGTCTAAAAATAATACAACAATACTAACATAAAAATGGCCGTAAATTGAATATCAAAACGTTTTAACCATGAAAAATTACACTAAATTATATAAATATATAATAAAAATGTGACTAAACATCTAATTTATTTCAGTGAAAATGATACTGAAACTTTAAGCATTAAACTCAACATGTCTTGTATACAGCTGATACTATGATGGAAATGGGACATCCGATTACTATGCACGTTCAATATTTGCAAATGTCCGAAAACTATACACTAATGGGGCATTAATTTTGTACAGTGTCTATGCTGATCATCTTTTTTGAAGATATTTCTTGTTTGCTGTATTACTCGTATGGGCTTCGAGAGAGCGAGTTTCTTTAATATTTTATTCTCTGTATGATTTAGGCGTTTCGCATTTAACCGTCCAAATCATTTATAAATATATTCTGTACTTTAGACAGTCAGTGGGTGCAAAAATGTCGACATAATTATGTTGTCGAGCTTGTATTTGATTTGCAAATTGTGTATATGCTTCCTTAGTAACACTGAAGAATACTTATTCTGATAATCAATAACAAAAGTTATTACTGTCTGGGTGAAAATTTGCTTTAAAAGACAAAAGCTTAATGGAGTTTTTATTTGCTTTAATTAGTAATGATAGTGAGAGTGTGTGAGTAGATTTAGTTCATGATGTTACATGTGGGTTATAACTCTAGACCACAGTCAAGTATAATAAGATGGTTATACCTCAATGTATTGAAGAGCGAAAGGAAATGCAGTTGCGTTGAAGCCGAGCCATTGCTCCTTGTAACTGATTACATGCTTTAACCTTTTCATGACCTCAAATCTCTTTGTGCGTTATGTTATGTAACAATTGTAATGCATGTCCGTGAAACATGAAGCACTATTCGAACGATAATACATTAACATTATGCAGTAATAAAAATAGATTAAATGGTATGTGTAACTAGCAGGAAAAAATAAATAGATAGGAACATGTCCATGAGGAAATATTGCTAACGGTTCAGACAAAACTTTTACTGCAAATTCAAAGTCATCGGAACAGTTTACCTCCTGTTCTATGTATGTTTAACCTTTGTCTCGTGTTTCGCGTGTCCACAATCCCATATTAAATTCATGCACATTTTACACTTTTTTTCAAAACATGTCTCGTACAGTTCATTTCCTGAATTGCGAGGAAAACATGACGGCAGAAACTCCACAGGGAAATTCAGAAGCCTAGATTCCCAAATTGAGTACTTGATCAGATGCTTGTTAAGAAATACCACTTCATGTGAACTTAACAGCGGTGAAATGTTAATTTATAGGAAATTTGTTAATAACGTCGTGGGCCGCATAAGCCGCAGATAGATTTGTTTGTGTGACTTAGTTTTAGGTAGTGTCTCAGACATTTAAGACTATCATATATGTGGTAATTATGAACTTCAGCTATATAACAGACGCTCTCTCTCTCTTTCTCTCTCTCTCTCTCTCTCTCTCTCTCTCTCTCTCTCTCTCTCTGTCCGGGATGATAAAAAACGATGGCCTCTCTCGTATGTCTAAAGAAAGAAACTGATTGGCTTCATCCCTTGTAAGACGGATTCAGAAATGAATTTATTCAGACAGTTATTGTATTTTATTTCTCACTGTCTGTCAAAGCACTGATGGAGATGCTTGCAGAATTTTAACTCTTTCTCTAAATCAAGTTATCGCTGTCGCTTGAATTGTATAAACTGTAAATAAAGGTACTAAATCAAATATTTATTCAAAAACAGAAGTAATTAAGAATGACTAATATATCACAGAAAGTTATAAATCAATTGTTTTTCCTAGTGAATAACAAAGACAGTTCACAATAAACAATACTGAGTTTGGTAAAGTCAGATCTTAACAAACAATGTATATAAAAGATTTATATGCATTATTATAACATTTACAACATTTAATAAAATAACTTTTTGTCGTTTGGTTCTCAAGTAAGCGGATTTGTATAGATTGTAATATGGTTCGTATCATTATAATTAGTCTACGGTCTCTGGCCGGAAGTCCTAATCAAATCACTTGATAAACGTAATAAGTTAATACTTCTTTTTTATTACAACGTTTCGAGAAAATCTTCATGTTAATGTATCAGAAATCCGGTATGTTTAATAAGAATTAACACTATCAGCTATGACCTTTATTAATAGGACATCTTAGAAATGTTGAAGGCTTACAAATGCCAGTGGTAATGGTTTCTTAGCAGAGGTTTGTTGACTTAACTTGTTTGTGAGCATTTGAACTATTTCCATTCGGAACACCTCGGGTGACTTCAATAAGTCACCTCGGAAATAATGTGGTAGGCGCCATATTGGACTATTTTATAATACAGGTGGTGTCTGCTAAATTGAAAACATTTTTTAAAGCCTCTACATGTTTATACTTTAAATTAACATTTATTTTCATTTTTTCTAATGCATAAGACAAACACTGCTTGAGTTATGCCATGTTTATTTATATTTTTATTAAAGTCGGGGCGAATTACCATTTGGTGTATTCATACACTTACATACGAGGTCTTTTATACGAAGTTGTCGGAAAAGGCCGAGTTGTTACGATTGGGACTTTTTCGTGTCTGATTTTGTGTCACTTCCGTTTCCACATTTTGCACGACTCTTTCATTAAATGTCTATTACATCACAACTAAATGCAATAATTGTAACGTAGCATTTAGTATATATGCATTTAGTTACAAAAATGTGCATCGGACTCGTTGAAAATGTATGAAACTGAAGAAAAAAAGAAAAAATCAACAGGTAAAGCATTTTTATTTACGTAAAATACCTAAGATCATAGCAGAAGTTTTCTATTTGCGTTTTCAGTTCGTGATCTGTTTATATATGATGCTATTTCTCGGCCTTTCATCATAAGGTAAGGGGGGTATGTGAGGTAAACATATGTGTACCACGCCTCATTTTTTCATACATGTAATAAAATTCTAACAAAATCATTACTGTACGTTTCCAAAAGAAAATGACCATATATTCAAAGATTTTTTAAAGATCGTTTAATGATGATGTATCTGTTGCTGTCTTCTTTTCCTTTATTAATTGACCATACATTAAAAGAAGTTCAGACGTATGACTAATTAAGTCTTGTAATGCAGAACACGATGTGTCTTGGCGTCATCTGCATATCATTTGTATAACGCACTTCACAGCAGCAATAATAATTGTCTGTGCAAGGACAAATATTCGTTTGTAGACAAAGTTCTAAGACAGCATTCATAGATGTCGATTCTCGAAATAGGAAACAGCGACAGTCTTCCAGCCTTTCATCAATTGCTTTCTAGACAAATATTTTACTCAATATGACATTACAATGACATTAAAACAGAAGAAACGTTGATATAAGAAGACATTGCAGAAAACCTTTGTCTTTTCATTTCACGTGCTATTTCGTGTTTTTGTAGTAATTTAGGTTGTGAAAGCGACATTTTCGACTGGCGTCTGACCAAAACGTTTCTGGATCAGGGCTTGGCTGATTTTGCATGGCAGATGACAAAAAATGTGTTCCGTCCAAAACTGAATTGTTGCCTAGCATATGTAGTTCTATTATATTTATCTGAGCATTTCACTTCATCACTATTTACGATTTATAAGCGGCTCTGGAAAATGTTAAATGACATAATTGCTTGAAGAGACTTCATGAAATGCTAAAAAAATCATCTGAATCGCGCGCATTTGTTTTTATTGTGGTTTCAAACATTTGTTGTCTTACCTCTTACTAGGGGCAGAAAATGCGCTTGTTTTTTATTTACGTTTTATCCTGACAATTTACCTAAATATGTTAACTGTATTTTATGGCGGACTGTGTTTTTCTAGAAATGTTGGCAATAACCTGTTTCTGTATTTTACTGCGGCATCACAGCTAAAATTTATCTTCCTTTTGTTAACAAATAGCTTCTTATTATTCTGCCACAATGTTAAAAGATCAGCTGTAGTCAAGCGGTAAGAGTGCCGGCTCAGTACTGGTTTGAACCAAGGAAGCAGTCATCGAAAGGGATTTATATGTTGCAAGAACATGCTTCCCAATCGATGTAAAAATAGATAAGTTTAAACTGACTAGAAGATCAACCATTCTAGAAATAAACCACTCATTGATAAATTTTAGCGCTTTTTTACGCCTTCTAATCACATTTTTACGAAACATATGAACTAACCAGGTATTTGGTAAACACAAAGGAAAATGTGCACTTTTCCTTCCGAAAAAAAATCAGAACAGTTGCATAAATAGTTGAACTTCGTGTTATCTAGAGATATATTATATTACAGGGGTTAAGCCGTATCTGTTCTCGAACTAATCTCAGTTTCATCATAAATAATTCAGCTTGAACTTCGAATAACCATCATTTTATTGCTTTTGCAGTAACGCAAAGAAATATAATTAGACTTGTGTAAGATTTAAAGCGGTGCATTTGTCTAAGATGATAACGTAGGAAATAATCATTCACGTAATCAGTTTCAGTAATTACAACTGTCTGGGCAAGGAATGTCTTTAATGATAACTTTTAGCTAAATTGCAGATTGTTTAGCAATAAATCTAAAGCATATTTTTGGTTAGAGTGTATTTACTGATACTGAAGTTCTTGGGTCTGCAAAGTTGGAGATTGGAATGCGATTTCGGGTAGTTTCTTTCAATCTTAGTCTGTGATTTTGGATCTTGTCGTGCCACTGAGTCTATGATTTCGAATCGTATCGTTTGTTTAACGAGCGAGTTTATGGTATTGGTCCTTGTTTATTCATTGAGTCTCTGATTTTGGACTGTTTCATTTACTTACTGGATCCGATTAAGTGTCGATTTTCTTTACTTTTGAGACTCTCTGCGATCTCGGAAATTTTTTTTTTATCAAGACGTTTTTGTATCATTTTGTTTACTTATTGCGTCTGTAGTTTCAAATAGTTTTTGTTTACTGTTTAAGTCTGCGATTTCGGATAATTGTGTTTACACATTTAATCTGCGACCCTTTCATTGAGTTGGTAAAGACAGCACAACAAAGAGTCCTTTTAGTCTAACTCTTCATCTATGTTCTGCTTATGCTTTTGTATTGCTGTCATTCTTCTGCGCTGTTTGTGTGTAATATTTATTGAAAGCTAATCATTTAACGATTTAATGTATATCTTTTACTTATTAAGAAACAGTATAAAAATCGTAAACTAACTTTTTTTCTTTTGTTAATTATTTCTAATATTAGCGAAACAATGATTTCTGCCATATTCTGAAACGCATTCTTAATCCGTTTTCTTAAGATTTTAATTCCGCAATTACAGCACTGAGCCAGAACAAATGTTTGAATATCCTGTTCCGTTTGAATAGCATTTTATAAAAGTTGGTATAAAATTCAGATCATGTTGTGAAGATTTCCTATTTCGAACTTTTCTTCAGATACCTAATTTCCTCGGTTGTGGGGAAAACATGACGGCAGGATACCACTGGGAAATTCAGATTCCTGTTTCTAGTAGCTGAAAACATGTTTGAGAGATTATTAAGTGATATCGTTTAAACGAATGTTTTGCAGTTTGCAATTTTGCTTTGTTTTAGATAGGAGTATAGAATGGCCTCTATGGAAAATGTGTCGTAAGATTGAACCAAGTCTGATTGGATTATGTAGAGACTTGTCTAGTCTTGTACATACTTTGATTATTTTTGTTTGTTGTTGTTGTTTTTTCGCTTGCTTTTACATGGTCGGAAAATCACGTTCGGTCCACTCCAGTTTACTCTTTTCATCGAAATATTGTTGTTTAGTGTCATCTGTGTTGATACTCTTTGACACAATTTTAACTACCAGGGTGGGCATGGAAACTGATGAAAATTAGGTGCCTTGCTGTAATTCGGCAAAAATTTGCTTGGGCAAAATTGAAAAATAAATGGAGAAATATAATGAGACTTTTCAGCACAAACGGGATCTTGTTTAACCAGGTTTTCAACGAAAACTGGTTATTGAAATGCTGAAGTCGGCGGGCGGGCGTCAACTTTTGGTTTCCGCTCAATAACTTGAGTTAACTATGGCCTATTGACGCCAAACTTGGTGTATGGGTAGCTTATATCAAGAGGCAGCTTGGGATTGCTACCCAGGTGTCTGTGATCAAGGTCAAGGTCACTGTTGCTAAAAATAGAAATTCAGTTTCTGCTCAATAACTTTAGTTTGCTTTGACCTATTGACGCCAAACTTGGTTTATGGGTAGCTTATATCAAGGGGCAGTTTCAGATTGCTACCCAGGTGTCTGTAATTAAGGTCAAGGTCACTGTTGCTAAAAATAGAAATTCAGTTTCTGCTCAATAACTTTAGTTTGCTTTGACCTATTGACCCCAAACTTGGTGTATGGGTAGCTTATATCAAGGGGCAGTTTCAGATTGCTACCCAGGTGTCTGTGATCAAGGTCAAGGTCACTGTTGCTAAAAATGGAAATTCAGTTTCTGCTCAATAACTTTAGTTTGCTTTGGTCTATTGATGCTAAACTTGGTATATGGGTAGCTTATATTAAGAGGCAGCTTGGAATTGCTACCCAGGTGTCTGTGATCAAGGTCACTTGCTTACAATAGAATTTTCAGCTTCTACTCAATAACTTCAGCACACTTTGACCTATTGATACTCAACTTGGCATCTGTGTAGCTTACATGAAAACACAGCCTGGCATTGCTACTCAGGTATCTGATTTATTTTTATTTTGAACTATTGAAACCAACTTTCTGTGTTGGTACCAAAATAACAGCACCATTTTTACTTCACTGCCATATTTCTTCCTAATTCCTGTCACATCAATACTTGGTCGTTGAAAACCTGGTTTTCGTCGCATTGCGGCGCTTCTTGTTTTTTTCTTAAATAAAGTCACGATATAAATGAAATGAAATACGAACGCTATTTCGAAATTTTCCCTTGTATAAACTTTGTAGCTTTGAACGAAAAAAAAAGGTTTCAAGGTGTCGACGTCACTGCATTGAAACCCTAACACGTCAATGTTTGTAGTTTAAGTTCCTTGGAAATCCAAACGGTGTCTTTCAATTCTAAAAGAAAATCTTTAGAATTTACACAGTCAAATTTATTCAGCTTAAACATTACAATAAGATTAATATTCTCAAAAGAAAAATATATAACATAGAATTTAAATAGAATTATAAATTAGATTTTTCTATAAGAGTAAGAAAGTCTACCGAGTTTCGAGGGCATTTATGTTTAAAGATATGTGGTGTTTAAGGTTCCGCTTTTTAACACAAAACCGAGAAATTAACGGTATTAACAGCAATGGCTGACAAATTATTGAAAGTTATAGATACAGTTAAAATCAATTAAAAAATTTTACGAGAACTAGATGCTCTAACACAGACGAAAAACAAAAATGAAAAAAGGACAAGACACAACTTATCATTCCTGTGACAATCTCAAAAGAAGACATCTCAACGTCTGTCTTGAGGGAAAGGCTAAACGTCTATTATCAACAAGAAATTATTGTATTAGATTTCAAATCATCTGACAGAGAGACGGTTTAGGTGTCACTTATATGTATTTATATCATTTAGTTTCAGACTGTTGGAAATTACAACATAGACTTCAATATTATTCAGAGAGAAGGAGTTTTGGTTTTCCTATGGCTTGTTGACGAATATTTGTAAACAATACCTTAAAAGCTTTCAAAAAAACTTGCAGACGGTAACCCCAAAATTCAGTGATTTCTGAAGACAGAACGCGAATTTAATCCACACTAGTTGTTTATACAACGGACACCCGAAGACAACCCTTACTTCTTACTTATAAAACGTTTGCTCGAAACAAATCACCGATAAAAATGTGTTTATAGTTTAACAAATGTTCACTGATGGTTTATTATGCCACATTGTTAACCATTTATAACTTTACTAAAATTTCTACTCTTTAATAAACTTTAAAAAAAAAAACGCTAATTAGGACGGCTCAAATGACTCATGAAATCACCTTCATTCCTGTCACATTGATATTAAAGTGTGAACACATCTTTGGCAATAACAGACGGGAAGTACTTTATTATTCGATTTAATAACAAATGGTTTTAAGTTTAATAAAGAATGAAGATCCTTTCCGAAAACCCGTCCTTTACTCAGGTAATATTAACAGCTTGGTGTCTAGACATGCTAAACTTGCAGGCTCTTTGTCAATGGTACTTATGGCAGAATGGCACTGGAGAATGTTTCTTCAAGAGAAAAGTTTTTATATGTTCCTAGTTCGAAAATTGAATGAAAATTGTGCTTTCTTAATGCTACATCATGTAATCGACAAAAATAAGGTCACTCTTATAAACTGAAAAATAAATTATTTGTTCCGTTCATTTTTTACAGAAACTTTATAAAATGCGCAGGGAGCGAAAACACAGCATACAAATGCAATCGAAAAATATTTAGAGATGAGCCTAATTGAACTAACCTTTATGACGTCATGTTTCTTGCCTCAATAAAAGCTTCAGATTTCGTGTCTTTTTTGAAACTATATTAACGAGGTAACATTGACAAGACCGGAGACATTTGATGGATTCTTCCTGTGCAGAATGAGACTTTTACCCAATTTTTAATCTCAGAATTCGCGAAATAATTGAAATGAAATACTGTTGAAAGTCAATATATTTGGTTTGCCCGGAATGTTCTGAACGTGGTGGCAATAAAAAGTGTTAATAAATTCTCTGTTCATTAAAAAAAGTCTGGAAGATGTGAAAAAAAGTCTTGATTGCATTCAGAATAACTCTATATCACACATTATTAGTGTTGGAATAGTTGCATTGTAAAGTAACTATCAAAAGAGAATTAAAAGCTGTCTTATTTTTGTTTTCAAACAAAATGAAAACAAAAACGAAAAACAAAAGAGAAAATAAAACATGATAGATCTATTTTCTAAATGACATATGTATAAAACTGATTCAGATGAACAAATGACTCGCTCTGCAACTGTTCTAATAGAAAATAAAACTTCGCTTTTTCCTTGGTAAAACGACTGAAAAGACCAGTCAATTCTCTTAGATTACCAGGGAGATTTGCACGTGATATATCACCAGTATCTGAAGTTGAAGTACCACCAGAAACTTCAAAGCATGAACCACAACTACAACAACACTAACGTTATGACATTGGTTTATTTATTTTTTATTTAATTAATTTATTTATTTTATTTTTCTTATGTTTTTTTTCGGTTCAGCTAAGTTCTTATGTTCTTTTGCAATTACAGCAGTGAGCATTTAAAAGACTTAAAACATTCACAAGTAAAGATAAAATCTCCAGAAATTAAAAAAAAAACACGTTTAGTAACAAATCTTCTTCACAGTAATCTCCCTTTAATTCCTAAGTAGTGACATCTGTTTCAGTGTTGTAAAAAATGAAGTCTTTTAGCTCACCTGAGCTTTTAGTATGCTATTTTGTCCGGCCTTCGTCCATCCGTCCGGCGTCTATCACATTTGACTTGTAAACACTCTAGAGTCTGCAGTTTCAATTTGATCTTAATGAAACTTGATCAGAACGTTAGCCTGAATAAAATCTCGGAAGAGTTAGAAACTGGGTGACATGAAATCAAAATCATAGAAAAAAAGTGTTAACACTCCAGAGGTCACATTTTTTGACCCATTTAAAACGAAATTAGTTAGAATATCTGTCTCGATGAATTTCAAAATAATTTTAAAACTGAGTTACATACGATCAGAAATCAGTCACTGGGTCAGATCAAAGGAAACTGTCTATAATACTCAAGAGGTCACATTTTTTATCAGATCTTAATGAAAAATTAGTCAGAATGTTGCTTTGATGGATTCTTGGGCTTATTCGGAACTGCGTCAAATGAAGTTAGAAACTGTTTGCCTTGATGAATTTGTTCTGTGGTTATGTGTTTCTTGTTGACCTCATACCGCATATTTCAGGTGAGCGACCCAGAGCCACTTGGTTCTCTTGTTTGTTTTATTTATTTATTCATTTATCTATTTGTTTGTTTTTTGTTTGTTTGTTTGTTTATTTATTTATTTTTATTGAAACAATGTGTATCATACTGTAATATTTCTGACCTAATGATATCTACAAAACATGATTTTTTAATGTTATTTTAATTCAAACATTCTCTGTCATTGCTGGCGCCTGTGATTCTTTAGTAAGCAAATTAAGATGCTATAAAGGCAACTTGCTCACCTTTACTTTTTTCGTGATCACTCTAGATATTAACTCTAGAAAATAATAGCTCCGCAAACATTTAGTTTTATAACATAGAGAACAGCTCGGTTGAAAAAAGATATAAAATTTACATAAACTTTGCTCTGTCTGTCTGTCTGTCTACCTGTCTCAGAGCTCATAGAGTTCTCTCTCTTTATTGAGTAAATGTGTATGTGCTAAATTCGTTTCTCCTAGCCGTTGTAATTGCTTCTCATTGATAATGGGATAACTGTCTGTCGTAATTGACATTCTTCATGACGTTTAAGGATACCGTGTTAATTTTAATTCTAGATAACCCTGTAAGCAATATCTTAAGAGCTCTCCTACGATAACAGTAAACAGACAGTAAACAAAACTTGGCAAATGCTGAAGTAAGCAGACAGATTGTATCATTGATGGTAAAATAAACTGTAAAATGTTGAAAATGCCACCGAATAGTACAACTTTTACGCTAGGAGACGAAGGAAACACATTGATAAAAATCTTCTCCATACAGCGACAAATTTCTAAATGTTTTACCGCTTTCCTCAAAACGATTAAATAAAATTTGGCTCTGATATACCTCTGGAAGGGTCACGTGATATTTTGATTGTGTGATTTTGATTTGCAAAGGGAAAGGCACCATACATCATGAACAATTAAAAAAAAGTTGACAGTCTTAAACTTCATAAATTGTCTAACGTTCTGTACAGTCTAACATACAAATTGTCCTAAATTGTCTGCAATTAAGTATTTACTGGATAATTCTGAATAAAAAGACACGCAAATTGTATTCGGTGCAAATATAAACAATCGCTTGTCGGGACTTTGATTGCATGCCATTTGTCAGGGGTTATTATCACAGCAAGAGCACAGACAGTAGTGTGCATGAAAGAAAATCTCAGAAAATATTTAATGACGTTTAGGCATTCATTTTGCTGTATATTATTGCATTATAATTTATATATTTAAAGTATGGTCTGAACATAGAACTAGGGCCATTTTGCTTCAAAATAGGGACATATTAAGTAACTGCATCCGTATGCAAACATGGAAATGCAGGCTGTTCGAATCGGTAAGAATTCTAAAATTTTGAGAACATTTTACCTCAAATGGCAGAATCATGATGATTTTCTCCATTCAAAAAAAATGTCCAATGCTTTAGCTAAAGTTACGAAATTAGTTGAATTTGTTAATCTTCAGACTGGTTTTTAGTTGAATACATAAATCTTCAGACTGGTTTTTAGTTGAATACGTAAATCTTCAGACTGGTTTTTAGTTGAATACGTAAATCTTCAGACTGGTTTTTCAATATCAGCATAAAGCTGATAAGTAATTTTACCCTTGTGTCATTATATCTTTGCCTATGTTTTATTCTTAAAAAAAACATGGCACGTCATTCTGGACTTCATAATGTTAAGCACAGATAATGAAAAAAAAAACAACAAAGAAACAAACGCATACAAACATACAAAAGTAAACAAAATAAATTTTTAAAAAGCGGAAAGATAAGGAACGTCTCATCCATGGAGAAATACAGTAATTAATTCAGTGGTCTTTGGTGCCTTAAAAGCAAGGTATATTTTCTTAATAAGACTATATATACGTAATCTAAATAGTAATGAATTTAGGAGAAGTCTTGTAGGCAGTTAACCTGTTTTCTAATCCTTTTTAATTTATGTTGAATAAAAAAGTATTAAATTGAATTAAATATATATATACATAATCCTTATAGCATCAAACGCATTTGGGATATATTTGAAAGATTTGTTTTCCTTCCTTTAAAATCGAAAGTGTTCACAAGAAAAACTACGGTTTCCCTATGAAAAAATAAGCCATTAAACCTCCCAAACGACGAAACCTATCACAAGTGCTTGACATTTTGAATTTGAAAGCATAATTGTAACGAATGTGGCATGTGAATCTATTCCCTTCTAGAACAATTGCAGAAGTGGTTTCCGATTAAGATTTCGCTTTGTTTCGACACTAAAAAGAAACCTGCTGGGGCACTTTTGATGAAATATTTTCACATTTCAGTTTGGATTTGATCACGTTTTTGTTTTTTCTAGAAAAAAGTATGTAAAGACTTTTCATGGAAAAGAGGCAATGCACTCCCATGTAATTTACAAGATGCAATGCTCTGGCGAATGAAATTTATCAAACGAAATTGACAGACTGTCTGTTCTAAATGAAGGGTTAACATTTCACTAACAAGAAACAATAATGGTAAAGCATGCCGTACTGTCTGGCTTGAAGCTTATGAGCCTGTCTTTGATTATGTTCATTCGTCAATTTTGTCATCCAAACAGTTTAGTTAAAAAACTCAAGGTAAGGCTTATAAGTTATTCCATTCTTGTGGCATTAGAACTTTGGCTATTGTATTACACTTATATTGCACGTCACTCCTTGGTTTCATAATGTTAAGAAAATATAATGAAGAAAAATAACAAACACAAAGAAACATTCAAAAATAAAAAGGTATCGTAAAAAAAAAAATGAAGGTATCGCCCGTAGAATAATTACAGCTAAAGTAACTAGAAATGGTTTTTGATTGAACAAAAACATATGTCTCCCCCAGCCAGTTGCTGCCGGCAGTATTGAATCAGACGATTGTAAAATTTGACATTTAACCTCCAAGTGTGACCTTGACCTTGAGACACCACACCCGCAAAGTGGGTTCTGCATGTCGCCTTGATGAGGTGAACATCTGACCCAAGTTTCATAAAAATCCCTCAAGGGCTTTTGAAGATACAGAGCGGACACAATTTTGTGGCATTTGACATTTAACCTCCAAGTGTGACCTTGACCTTGAGACACCACACCTGCAAAGTGGGTTCTGCATGTCGCCTTGATGAGATGAACATCTGACCCAAGTTTCATAAAAATCCTTCAAGGGCTTTGGTAGATACAGAGCGGACACGATTTTGTGACGGACAGATGGACGGACAGACAACCGGGGGAAAAACAATATGTCTCCCCCGATGAGGTAAACATCTGACCCAAGTTTCATAAAAATCCTTCAAGGGCTTTTGAAGATACAGAGCGGACACGATTTTGTGGCATTTGACATTTAACCTCCAAGTGTGACCTTGACCTTGAGACACCACACCCGCAAAGTGGGTTCTGCACGTCGCCTTAATGAGCTGAACATCTGACCCAAGTTTCATAAAAATCCTTCAAGAGCTTTTGAAGATACAGAGCGGACACAATTTTGTGGCATTTGACACTTAACCTCCAAGTGTGACCTTGACCTTGAGACACCACACCCGCAAAGTGGGTTCTGCACGTCGCCTTGATGAAGTGAACATCTGACCCAAGTTTCATAAAAATCCTTCAAGGGCTTTTGAAGATACAGAGCGGACACGATTTTGTGACGGACAGACGGACGGACGGACGGACGGACGGACAACCAGGGGAAAAACAATATGTCTCCCCCATTTTTGGGGGGAGACATAATTTCTGTGTTTAGTACTTTGGAGCCTTGAAAATATCTTGTAATATTTTCTAAATTATCATTGTCTAAACATTTTTATTCCCGTTTTATCTGATATATTTCCGTTCTGCGTAAAAAAAAGATTGGAATAATTTTTTGTCAAAAGTAAAACTTAAAAAGATTTATGACAAAAAGAAGATGCAAACATCAGATAAGTCTAAAATGCAAGGGCTTACGAAAGAGTTTTGGTTACAATTGGAACGGAATTGTGGCGAAGCGCTAGACGTAACGCAAACGCTTTTAGACTGTTTTTAAGTATCAAAGTTGAATTTGTAAATGGTCCTTGGGATAATTGCAGTTCTGTTAGATAACCAAGTGAATATGTGTGAAGTTGGTCTGCAGTTCGCAGTTCGCAATTCGCGATTCGAATTGCGAACTGCAAACTGGCATGCAGTTCGCGATTCAAACTTGAAGATTTTCAGTGTTCTTCTTGGGAAAATTTATGACTTACTAACTTCATAAACCAAAAAGAAATAGTTCTAAGTCCAATTGCAAACTAGCATGCTAAAGCAAGTCTCTAGTCTTACATGCAAGTTGTATATCGATTGCTATGGGCAAGCTGAGGATTTTTGATAAACACGGACAACTGACAGAATAACTCATGTAGGCGGATTGTAAGTCAGTAGAAAAATTATTATAAAACCATAAACCATTTTTGTGGTTTATCACGTCAGTACGTAATAAATTTTCACAAGAAGAACACTAAATTTTTTCTAATTTTTCAATCGCGAACTACAGACCAGTTTGCAGTTCGCAATTCGAATTGCGAATTGCAAGCTAGTTTGCAGTTTGCAATTGGACTTTGAGTTTTATCATTATTTTAGAACTTTATTCTGTTTATTACGTTTATAAGTTATACATTTTCACAAGAAGAACTCTGAAAAGCTTCAAGTTTGAATCGCGAACTGCATGCCAGTTTGCAGTTCGCAATTCGAATCGCGAGCGGAAGGCTAGTTTGCAATTGGACTAATATTTTTTTCTCTATTTTAAAACTATTTCTTTTTGGTTTATGAAGTTAGTAAGAAATAAATTTTCCCAAGAAGAACACTGAAAATTTTCAAGCTTGAATTGCGAACTGCATGCCAGTTTGCAGTTCGCAATTCGAATCGCGAACCGCAGGCTAGTTTGCAATTGGACTTATATTTTTTTCTCTATTTTAAAACTATTCCTTTTTGGTTTATGAAGTTAATAAGTAATAAATTTTCCCAAGAAGAACATTGAAAATTTTTCAGTTTGAATTGCGAACTGCATGCCAGTTTGCAGTTCGCAATTCGAATCGCGAACCGCATGCTAGTTTGCAATTGGACTTATGTTTTGTTCTCTATTTTAGAACTATTTCTTTTTGGTTTATTAAGTAAGAATTAAATTTTCATATAAGAACACTGAAAATCTTCAAATTGAATCGCAAACTGCAGACCAGTTTGCAGTTCGCAATTCGAATCGCGAACCTCAGGCTAGTTTGCAATTGGACTTAGAACTATTTGTTTTTTTTTTCTCTATTTTAGAACCATTTCTTTTTGGTTTATGAAGTAAGTATGAAATAATAGAAGAACATTTTCACAAAAAGAACACTATAAATCTTCAAATTTGAATCGCGAACTGCATGCTAGTTTGCAGTTCGCAATTCGAATCGCGAAAAACGAACTGCGAACTACAGACTAGTTTGCAGTTCGCAATTCGAATCGCGAACCGCATGCTAGTTTGCAATTGGACTTATATTTTTTTTCTCTATTTTAGAACTATTTCTTTTTAGTTTAATTTTCCCAAGAAGAACACTGAAAATTTTCAAGTTTGAATCGCGAACTGCATGCCAGTTTGCAGTTCGCAATTCGAATCGCGAATTGCGAACTGCGAACTGCAGACCAGTTTGCAGTTCGCAATTCGAATCGCGAACAGCATGCTAGTTTGCAATTGGACTTAGAACTATTTCTTTTTGGTTTATGAAGTTAGTCATAAATTTTCCCAAGAAGAACACTGAAAATCTTCAAGTTTGAATCGCGAACTGCATGCCAGTTTGCAGTTCGCAATTCGAATCGCGAATTGCGAACTGCGAACTGCAGACCAACTTCACACATATACCAAGTGAGAGATAAAGTTTCAAAGTTACCTCATATTTCTTTTACTCTGAAGGTGTACCGATAGATAAGGTCTTAAAGATACCAAACCATACTTGAGAAAAGACACTCAAAATTTAAGATCATAACGTTTTGGAATGAAACCGTTTTTTTAACATTAATTTTGTTTCTTGAACATATTAAACTTTTTCAGTTAATATAAACACAAGAAAGACTTATTCTTTAGCAGTAGCAATCCTACAAAGATGTAGATAAAAATGTTCTAAGAGTTCATCTGTGGTGTTGAGATAGACAGCATCGTTTAAACCAATTCCACTGAGTAAAAAATGTGTATTATTGTTATTTTATATAAATGCTGTATAAACCATTATTTTCCAGTTAGTACATAATCAGGACTGACTTTTTTTCTTTCGAAAACTCGTATTTGAATTGTAAAGGACGTCACAAAAATTGCCTACCCACAGAGCTTAGAAAATATCATTGCAAGAACCAGATTTCCTTTTAAAAGATTACTTAAACAATATATTTCTTTTCACCTCACACCAAAACCGGAAAGTAATATGTTAATGAAATCTATATCGGAAATTTTTAACATAATTCTTAATTTCCGTTTTGTGAAAATGTCAGTGCAGTTTATTGCTTTGTTGCGTGCACAATCCACTTGTAATAATACAGTCTGCAGAGAAATTAATCTTGATATGCTCACAAACTATAATTGTCATTTAAGATCGTCAAAAACTTCTCACAATGTTAAACACAGACTTATATATCTGAGGTGAACTAGGTCAGAAAATTGTGACTCTAATTGCTTTCTTTAGTATAGAAAAAATGTCGAAATTTATAGACAGAGTGGTCTCAGTAGACCAATACATTATTCTCTAAATATTTTCTGTCAAACTTCTGCTAATATGGTGTCATTTGCCAACTCATTGCCAAAATAAATTTGTGAGTGTTCTGTAGGTTCTAGTTCGTTTTCTTAACAAGGTTAGACACTCTTAATTGTGTTCCCTTTTCATGCTGAGTTTGTAGACATTGCAACTTCGTTCGGTAGCTTGGCACTGAATGTGATCTAAAGTAAAATGAATCTGAGTTTCAAGCATTTCGTCTGTATGTGCGTACGTGCGTCCGTATTCAGCTACTTACTTCATCATTCATTCTCTTATTTGTTACGATCTTTTTAACAAGAAAACGCGTGTGTGACCTTTGTTTAGGAGCTCACAATGACGAAATCCTTTTCATCAGAGGAAGCACTGGATTTTACAACGTATATTGAGCACTAATGGCTAAACGGAGTTACAGAGTGAGAACACATTGTTATATAAATAAATGGACGTTTACTGAGCAAGAGAAAGTAACTTTTGAATAAAAAGAGTGAAAAAAAAAATTATGATCTCTTCATTGTACATACTGTTTCTTGTTTTTGTCATCTCTCATTTCTTTCTCTGCCTGCGATTTCTGTTCAATAACTGTTGCGAAGGTGTGGAATTTGGAAAGTCGCTGATAAAACATTATCATGGGCATATCTTCTTTTATACATGTCTATTAAGATATTCTAAGGAGTTGATTATTTTTAAAGTATCATGAATCGTGAATTCAGTTCAGTTACCTGTTATTAATATTTAATATTAGCCAAAACATGTGCATTTTATGTTTCGTCGAGGCAGTTATACGCTACCCTCGGTTTAGTAACATATTACCCTCGCTGTTGGATATTTATTACCCTCACAGGTGGTTATATTAATAATATTATTTTCGCTGATAGATATCTACTGGCTGGTAGTTATATATTTCATCGCTGATGGATAAATATTACCCTCAATCTTGGTTATATTTTACATTTGCTGATGGATATATATTACCCTCACTCTTGGTTTTATATTACATTCGCTGATGGTTATATATTACCCTCACTCTTGGTCATATATTACACTCGCTGATTGATATATATTATCGTCACTCTTGGTTATATTTTTCCCTCGCTGATAGAAACATATTACCCGCGTTGAATGTTGTATATTACCCTCATTGGTGGTTATATATTACCCTCGCTGATGAATATATATTACATTAGCTGCTAGTCATATTCACGCCCGCCGATAAAAAATACATTACCCTCCCTAATGGATAGGTATTACTGTCAATGGTGTTTATAAATACCCTCTCTTTATAACACTGACTTGTGAGCGATATTTCACACCATTCTCTCACACTTGGATAGACTGATGAAAGGAGTCCTTGATATCTCTTTCTTTGAAGGTAGTCACTGTGATTGAGGCGGACTATGTTCTCCGTGTCTGATATGATTTTCTTACTCTCTGTGGGAATATTTACATTTACAACTTTTGTAAACTCTCGAACAATCTGCATTAAAATGTTAACAGACATCAAAAGTATAGAATCCGGTTTATGGCTGGCAACAGTGTTCTTGTTTACAGCACCTTATCAGTTTAGTCGATGAAGGAACATGTTTGCACCAAGAGATTTCTGAACGGCGATTTGTTTCAGCAACAGGCGCCCAGATCACTGAAGTAACAGAAAATTGTAAAGACTGTTGATAAGAATCTCAATATTTTAAAATAAATAAAGCAAATATGGTGGAATGCTTGGAGCAATGGTGAAATAAAAGACAGGTTCATCGTGTTAATGTGACGAGGCATCAAGGAATGATAAGATTAAAAAAAAGACATGCAAGAATTGTTTACGTAAAATTTGATAAGGAAGATTTATACATTTATTTATGATATGTTAGTCTTGTAAAGTTAACATAAATCCTTTCTGATAGTGATAATTATATATGAAAAGGCGATTAAATGTAACACAACAAAGAGTGAGGTAATTAGAGATATTTCATCTTTATCAACACATCCGATTTAAAGCTTCTGATAAAATTCTCTTTCATTACCTCAAAGCCTTGATTATTTATTATAAATTTTACTATTATTAATTATTATTATTATTATTATTATCATCATTAATTAATGGATTTCTATAAAGCGAACTCACGCGGATTACTTCATTTATTTGCCAAAACAAAAAGTGGAGAGGAATTAAGAAAATAAATATTAAGAGATTTTTGTAGGCGGAAAACGACATTTCTAAAATTTATATGTGTTCTCCACGTTGTCATATAAATATAGTTTTCGCTTTAAAGAATGACATACAATTTTCGTTGGGGCAATTCATTCCGGAAGGAATTATCTGTCAGAATAAGAACGCTCTTTCAAAGATTCAGACGATGTTAAAAGTCTTTTAAGAAAAACACGAAACAAGTAAAAATACACATCAACACACGTGAGCATTTCTGTCCTCAAATCGGATGACAACGCTTTATTTATTCCTTTGAATTTTACGATTAACCTTTTTTTTCGTTATTTGCCGTCGTTTTGCATACAATGTAAAATTCATTCATAACAAGTATGCAGCCAAAAATGATTATCTTGTTCAAAAAATAAATAAATAAATAAAAATAGAGTGGGTAAACTTTATGAGCTAATTGCTGGCACTATGAAATTCCGCTAATTAGAACACTTTGATTATCTAGAAACTCTGCAAAAAATCAGCAAATTGAGAGAAACGAAGCCTTAATTTTAAAACGAACGAGGCTCGCTGTTAACACATTTTTTGCCATTCCTTATTCCTTAGCGGTGGGTCTTTATTGTATCTCGTGAAGATATTTTCCTCTAAGGGTCCTAAATGGGTATTTCTTTAAACATTTATAGATTGAAATTAAAATATTAACAATAATTTATAACGTGTCATTAACTAAGAAATTGTTTACTTTAGTTTTCAATATCTTTTGTGAAGAAAAATTAAAGGTATTATAGTATTTATATAAATTGTAATTAAGTAATAAATTACTTTTAAAGAAATAGAAAATTTAAAAAATGCGAAGAAATCTGCGTTTTAGTAAAACCATAACTTATTTATCTGAAAATAAAATATATAAAATATCACAAAAAGGGATTAAAACGCTTATGCAAACATTTAAACAGCTTGACAGAATGAATAATGAGAAAATAAATATCAGATGTAGTGTGCGAGAGGCTTATCAGTCACACAAATGGAAGGTGAGAAATATAGTAGGACATACATTATAAAAAAAGCACAAATTTTAGTAATAAATTCTTATCAAAGTTGCATTTTCCTATCAATACCCGTGGTCTATCAAAGTTGCATTTTCCCATCAATACCCGTGGTCTATCAAAGTTGCATTTTCCCATCAATACCTGCGGTTCAATGCATGCACAAAGTCTTGTTCTTCTCCGGTTTAAAGTTATCTTAATCTTTACATATGAAAGGTCTGTTTTGATTTAGTATCAGTATCTAAGCCGTAGATAATCATTTTTAGTTCCAGAGAGATCATTTAATTCCTTTGAAGTCGACAATGATAAAATGATCTTGTGCTTGCTGGAAGAACTTTAACTCTGGATGTAAACAGACTAAAAGCGCAACAGATGACATCTGACAAAAAAATCATATGTTTTTCGAAAACATGAAAAGGATCTGGCATTTTTTTTTTACTGAGACTTGTTGCCAAGATTAAAAGCCTGTATGCACTAGATCAATATAAATTTATACTTTTTTTAAATCACTCTGCAGACTGTAGTAAATTTATGCGCAAAAGACAAGCTGCATCAAGAGAAAAAAAAATGACATTTTATCGTTTACATGATATGAGGTTATTCTAAGAAAAGCCAATTTTCGTCGCCGTAATTCGAAACCGACGAATCAAGCATTTTGACAGTTTCGAAAAAAAAATGATTTGGGAGATTGAGTCACTAACTACTAGTAGTAACCATGGTTTGCGTGTTAGAGGATTTAAATTTTCGTCTGTCCAGAAAACGTCCATGTGAAAAAACTCTCACCATCGGGTAGCGCTCGACGAGACAAACACAACAGTACCAAACACTCAATATAGCAAAACATGGACTTCCGTCCCTCTGGAATTGGGGCAACGCAATGTATAAAGTGACTAAACATCTTAATACATTACATCTAGTAAAGTAAAGTATTGATTTTCCAGTCAGCTAAAACAGCATACGTGACATATACAATACATTACACGGCTTCTTTTGTAAGATCTGCTTCGTCCTTACGACGTTGCCACATAACTGTTGTACACATTTTAAGTCCATCTTGTATCACTAAAATTCGTATTTCAATTTCCGCCGACAGAACACAACAAAAAGTGTGTACGTCATTACGAACATTTATTACGGAAGTCAGTATCTGACATAGTGAGAAAGCGGTTTCATTCAACTTATTCAACGAAAACTTGAAAACTCTAAATAAGTAGATGCCATTTGTTACGGGAACAAAGCTAGAGGCAAGGGAAAGACTCGTTTGTTGTAATTCAAATTGCTTTAGACCGGATAAAACATTAATTCTACAGTTTTATTCGTTGAAGCTCTTGACAGTTGCCATCATACAAGGTGTCTTAGAAAAAACTCATTCAATCAGATGTCAAAATTGCCTTTTTCTAAAAGATATTTGTATGGCAATTTCATTTTCGTTACCAATACATCCCCATGAAATATTGAAAATGATTTGTATAAACGAGTTTGAATTTTGAGGGACATTCCTGATAAATTATCTCCCTTACTCAGATAACATCAAAGGTAGACCAAATTGCACATTGTTACTTTCAGTTCGAATCCTCTAACTTTATTCTTGTTTCTCTTTGTGATAGTCTTGACTTTTAGTTGTGAAAATTGTCACTTATATATTAAATAAAAAGTTAGGATTATCAAAAAACAAACATAATGGTGCTAATAAAACATGCTGCTAAACTTAATGTGTAATCTGACTATCATTGTTGCAAATAATTATATATAGGCTTAATTATCTCCATACCAAAAAAAGAAATAGCGATGAAAGCAGAGGAATCCAAATGGAAGGATAAATGTAATATTAGAGAGTATTCAGGGTAGATAATCAACTAATGTCCCACATTGATAATTTCTCATTCAGTTTTATTGCTTTTTCTTTAGTTTTCATTTGCCTAAGGCAGAGTGATCTATCATTGCTTAGTTATTTTGTGGCTCTGTAGAACTGTCAAAAAAGTGTTAAGCTTTAGTTTACATAGTAACTATTAACAATTTAGAACCACGCCTTAATACAATGCATTTTTTTCTCTCTTTTTCATAACCTGTGACTGTCTTGGTGGAACGAACATATAGGTAAGTGAAATATTTATCTACATTAATTTGGCGTCAACGAATTGCAAAATCAGAATTGTTTATGTTGACTTAACTTTTGCATATTTCGCATTTTTTATGAATTCCCGCAAAAAAAATGTCGGTCGTATCATGATTTACCTGAGAGCTTGTCGAGAGTTGAAAACAAAACTAGTCTACTTTTTTCATTATCTAAGTACCCTTAAACCCTTTTTGTTTTCATCCCTCGATTTGCTTTATGAACATTCACGAACATTTGACCTAACGAACCCACCTTTTGTTCAAATTTTCTGAAGTTCAGCCTCATGGAAACGTCTGATTTTACAGAATTTATTTTGTGTAACCAAAATACAACCTGAAGGTAGGTTCGAGTAGAACAATTACCACGAAAAAGACCTGGTATATTAAGGAGGTACCTGTTTTGTAAAGAGGCAGATTTTTAAGAGGTTTCTTTGAAGCGGTAAGTGTTCTGTGTATATGTTATGTATGAAGGTAAATTGTTTATGCATCAAGCTTATCAAGTTTGGGGATTTTTTTTGTCATAAATGCTGAATTATTTTGTTAATCCCCCTTTCTTCCTCCCGTGCAGTATGTGGTTATAGAACTTGAGCGAAATTGTTCGATTTTAGTGTGCATATTAAGTTATTGCAAAATATATTGTGGAAAGAACAAAACGCCAAAGTAACGTGGAAGTAATACTTACAACAGAAATACATTCACTCCAGATGAAATATACAAAGTACTAAACAGCAATCGTCCACGAATAGAAATGTTCACATTCATCATTGCATAAGCCTTTCCCGCCCCTACCAACCCCTCTGGAATTGATATTAACGCAATTTAGACGTAACATTTTCCGGTAAGTCGGTTTCGTAATTTTTAAAAAAATACGCCGATTTCTCGTAGGATTTTTCAAGTGGTTATTACTTACTTGCCTGGCCATTTTTTTACCGTAGAAGGTATCATATGTTTTAGATTTCCAACGTTCAAGAGAGGTCAATTACATACACAGCTTACCAGGGAAATATTACTCGAACTTATTATCGAAGTCTTGTAAAATGTAGAAAATAACTGATAAAATTTAAGTGCATAGAGTAAGCTCTGACATCGAAGATCGAAATAAAACATAGAACAGAATGTCAGGCTTTCTAAATATAACTTCTTCTGAGAGCTTCTCTAACTTTCTCTGCCAATCTCACGAAATTCAAAATATGTAACTTAAGTATCGATCTCAAGGCTGGCCCGACATTCTCAGTAGATCGGAATTCGCTGTATTTAATACTGATATCAGGGCTGGCTTAACATTCTCACTAGATCGAAATTCGCTGTATTTAATACTGATCTCAGGGCTGGCTTAACATTCTCACTAGATCGAAATTCGCTGTATTTAATACTAATCTCAAGGCTGGTTCGACATTCTCACCGGATCGAAATTCGCTGTATTTAATATTGATCTCAAGGCTGGCCCGACATTCTCACTAGATCGAAATTTGCTGTATTTAATACTGATCTCAGGGCTGGCTTAACATTCTCACTAGATCGAAATTCGCTGTATTTAATACTAATCTCAAGGCTGGTTCGACATTCTCACCGGATCGAAATTCGCTGTATTTAAAATTGATCTCAAGGCTGGCCCGACATTCTCACTAGATCGAAATTCGCTCTATTTAGTACTGATCTCAGGGCTGGCTTAACATTCTCATTAGATCAAAATTCGCTGTATTTAATACTGATCTCAGGGCTGGCTTAACATTCTCACTAGATCGAAATTCGCTGTATTTAATACTGATCTCAGGGATGGCTTAACATTCTCACTAGATCTAAATTCGCTGTATTTAATACTGATCTCATGGCTGGCTTAACATTCTCACTAGATCGAAATTCGCTGTATTTAATACTCATCACATTTTCGAGGGCTCTTTCACATTGCCGATGGCGCCATCACATTGTCGATGGCTCGATAACATTTTAAAAAATGTGAGTATTTTGTTTTTAACCGAGCTCTTTGAAATATTTTTAGTGCTGAGCCAAAGAGGAGGTTGGAACAATGTTACATGACGATTATGTGGGCCAGCATCTATTTCACGGTAAAGAAATCACTTAAGATGTGTCTTCTCGTAAAAGAAAACACACGAGTTGATATTTGGTACAAGTTCTAGAACGTCATTATGGGGTATTTCTTATCGAAACTGCATCTAAAATGATGAGAAAAATGATCTACGTGGCATGACATTCTTCGATTTTTGAAAAACAAGCATGCTTTTTAAAAACGTATATTTTTATAAAACGTGCTTACCTTTTTCAGTCTTGTTTTGGTCGAGGACTCTACAACGGAAGTGTCGAGGGCTCTCATTTAAACAGATCACCAAAATGTGAAAGAGCCACCGTTTAGTAGGGGTGTATTATTGATCTCAGATTTGGCCCGACATTCTCACTAACTTGAAATACACTGTACACATTTACAAAAGCTAAATATTATTGCACAATACGGAGTTGGCCTTAGTTGTTTCAATTAAACACGGAGTTCGGCCATATCTTTGTCTGTCTCTCTTGGTTTTTCACTTTAATTTCTATTTGGTGTAATTACAGCGGCCTGAAAATCGTTACTATTTAGAGAATGTTGTAATTTTCTCGGTCGATGATTTTCAATTTCCGAAAAATCACTTTGAACATTGCTAGTCCATAAAACGTTAAGATGCCACCGAGTTCGCTTTATCTCTTGAATATTAATGACATGAAAACAAACAGTTGTTATTTGCATACTGCCAATACGTGGATTAGAAAGTAACGTTGTCGCCAGCAAAATACATTCTGGATGCAAAGTTGTTTTGTTTTTCCTAGCAATTGAAAAAGAAAAACGAATTACTTGACATTTGATTAATGTGCCATTTGAAAGCGTTAAGCCAGATATACTACGGTTTTGCGAAAATTAATAGAAATAGGAAATAACATAAGATGAACTTGGCACATTTCAATACGGAGTCCTTGAAGTGACAAGGTACACATTTAACTTGTGGTTGCCGCATTTATTTCATTTCATTATTTCGAAAAGTTGTTTTATAATATAACGATATTTTTATATGTTTAATTATACAAAATAATTTATCATTATTTCGAATTTTTATTCCGTAATAACGAATATTGATTTCGTTTGTAAGAGAGTACAACTGTAGAAATTCTGGGCAACCTTTAGCCATCAAAGACAAAGATCGGCCATTTTAATTACCATCCAATCATCTGAGATAGTCATTGATTACGTCATAGTGTCCCAGGGAGTCTAATTGGTTTTTATTTTTAGAACAAATAACAATTCTTATCGCTCTGTAAATGAAAAGTTATGTGTAGCTTTGTTTGTTTATTGGCCATGCTGCTCACGTTCTTTTTGTTATCTTTTGAATTTAAGGGGAAAGCTAATCTCAGATTTGTATACAGCTGTTGAAAGTAAGTACTTGCATTGAGCGTTGTTTTGGAATAATCAACGTACATATATTTAAAATAAAGACAGTATGCTCATTAAACGTCATGAAATGCTAAATTGTATGTATCTAACTGAAATGTGATCAGTGTGTATACACGATTAAAGGGTGGATGGCACGTAGATTAGAGAGATAAACAAAGCGAAGAGCTTTTAAGAAAACCATATACCAGCGGTAACGTCGGAATGTCTCAATTAAATGCGCGAATTACTGACTACTTTAAGAAATTTATGGTGATAGAAGCCGTATTTAAATGCTGCGATAGAGTCTTTTAATGGAAACTTATCAATGCAACACAATAAAACTGCTACCCAATCAATTCACCACAAAATAACCACTTAAGGTGAAGTGATAATGGTTTTTTATCACATGATTTTACGCTGGAACATATCTATGGGGGTCAGAATGGCCATTAAAAATAAAAGTTTTAAATACATTTTCATTTGCATTGAAGCGTTTGGAAACTGTTTTTATGATATAAGTGTAATACTTTCTGCTATGAAGATATGCGTTTTTTATAACTATGTTTTTTTTTTCTTTTCTGGTTTACGACCGAATTAGAATGAACTGTTGTGCAGGCATTGAATAGAGGGCAGGTTTTGCTGGGCAAAAACTATCAGATCAGATTAGACCCCTGATAATGTTTCTGCCTGATAAACGCAACAACTTTTAGCCTTTATAAATTGTTGTTTATTTAAGATTGGTTCATATCTGCAATACATAAACAGATTTCTTTTTTCTTTTTCTTTGGAAATAAAATAGAAATTGGATATACACAAACGGTCCCTTAAAACAAAACTTTTCAAATCTGTTCGATGTGGTGTAATTTTTTTAATTAACAGTTGTCTTCTTGACAGATTTTATTTCTATTGACAAATGTTTTAGAAATGTAAAATTTGTTCTTTCTTCGATCTTGGAAAAAAATTGAAATATTTGATTTTCTCCGATGCGTAAATTGTATGGCAGAAGGGAAATAAATCTTACAGAAGTGTAGATTTTGTTCAAGTAGTGATTACTTCCCTTTGACTGATTGAATTGATATTTATTTCCATTGAGGTAGTTTTTATACGAGGAAATTATTATATTGCAGTTAGGTATTATTTTCAGATTTGTTAAAAATAATTCATCATAATTGTATATAATTTTTCAGTTTTGAGAAAAACCTTAAAAGGCTAATGTTTTTTTTGTATGACATGGATTACGTCCTTTTAAACTTAATGCAAATGGTAAGGGCAACATCTGAAATCAGTTTAATATGATGAAAACATTCAATAACTTCTGTTAAAAAAAGACGACGAGAGATTGTGTAATAATCAAAGAATCGCTGACTAACTGAGATGTACTAAAACGATTTAATAATGGTCAGAGCTACTTTGAAAATTTAGAAAAATACAAAATGTGTTAAGTCGTAGAAACACAAACATTACTAGTCGTCTAACTTAGTAAAATAATGTCTTATAGTCCATTGAACCAAGCTTACTATGGTATTTGATGTTGTCTTTCCCAATAAAGTATAAATAAATAAACAAATAAATAAAAATGAAATAAATAAAATAAATTTATAAATAAAATAAAAACTATACTGGAAGGTTTGTATACATAATACCTCTGAATGAGATCTTTGATAAATCATATTCGTACATGATTTATGAACAAAACAATGTCTTCTTAGGGAACATAGACAGTAAGATAGGGTTCATTTATAAGAAATGGCTATCCATCCAAATATTGTACAGCAACATCAACTCTGTTCAGTTAATATGATTTTGAAGGAAATGGTATACTCTTATAGATTTCGTATCGTAATTTCTAAAGAATATTACATTTGACAAAAGCCTCTCACTTCCTGCAAGATATGCAAGCGATTTTTTTTTTGATTTACTAAAAACAATTTCACTTTACTTTAAACAGTTGAAATTAAAGATAACCTTAAATCTAAAATAATGCACTGTCTTCAAAGGTCGAGTAACAGTGAATGATATTGATTGAATTGTTATACGATTTCGCGGTGTCAGTAAAACTGCCAGCAGACCAATTAATAAATTAGTTTTTGTATAGAATTTTGCTGTTGTACCATTAGCAGGTGGGCAGCTATTTCTTCGAGATGAACAAGGTTTACATGTCTTAATGCCTAAATTAAAAAAAAAATGTTTTTCTTTGAAGGGCTATCAATATAGACTATGACTTCAAAGTGGGTGGGGTACGTGTTTATCTGTTTTCATTACAAAATAAATGCATATGCTGACAAGAAATATAGTTTAACATTTGAGGAACATGAATAACACGAAAATACGTTATCAGTTATGTGATGGTTGCAGAAGTTCAACGAAATAAGTCACCTTACCAAAGCTTTGACCTTATGACCTCAAACTACATGTGATTGAAGTTTTTGCTAAAGACTGCTGTAGAAATGATGTTCACTAAATGATTGTCAAACAATGAATTATCTTAAAAAAAACAACAAAAAATGTCCCAAAACTGACATTTTTTGTAACACTAGTATTTTTTGCGCTTACCAGGGACATATAAATTAGGCTGTACTTGCCAAATCCGTCGAAAATTGACAGAAACCTTTCAGACTTTGCAGTTCTCAGCGCAGATGATAATCATGTTGATTTTCTCTCACTCAAATACCTCCTTTCCGAGTTGGCTAACAATTTTTTACTTATTTTTTTATGTGGTTTCGTTAATAAAAGAACTTTACACATACAATCAACAGATTGACAGAACACTGGCATCTGTCTTATCTTTTCACCTTTGAATATAGCTTATATATTCAAGTTTTCAATTTGAATCAGTGTGAAAATAGTGCTCTGTACACACTTTTCAACAGATTGAAAAAAGCCATTTTTAGTGTTAAGGAGAATCAACAAATAGCTTGTAGATAAAGGAAAATAACACATACGAAAAGAATTTTGTTCAGCAGTAAGAGTTTTCTCCCTTGATAGAAAATTCCATCTTTTTTTCAAGATTGTATTGTTTTCTTAGGAAATAGAATATCTCTTTATCAAATACACACCATTTAATCGTGACAAATGTATTTTACGGGCTTCGTTTAGATAAAAGACATAAAACTTCCAATCTGAAAATCATACAAAACAGATAATTTTCGGGAACATAAAAACGTTTTATTGCGGTTTTCGGCACATCTTCAGTTTCTGGAGAATTTTAATATTCCAGTTGTAATAAAATATGGCTCTCGCCGTGAAATCAAACTCTGAAAATCTAGAAAGAGACAGAGTTTGAAATGCGGTATTTGTTTCCACTGATCTTATACTGTGCTAATTCAAGTTCGTTTTTATTTATTTATTCTTTCTCTGCCTTTTCTGTCAATCCTGTCGATGAAAACTTCGTTATTCTTCTGTCTTTTGCGTAATTGTTGAATGTGTTTGAAAAACAGTCAATTACAAGCATTTATTATCGAATTCCGTTTAATTTAACTAGTTTAAATGTTTTATTAGATTTTCATTTTTCTTTTTTTTTTCGACGAACATATCAGTTGGCTCTTTTTTGTAGTCTCTCATTTTACAGAAACACCAAAGTCTCAGATCCAATATTATAGCAGATCAAAGTGTAATGAATTGTGCTTTGGTCAGAAATAGCTGCAGGCGTACCAGATTACAGTTGAGCCAGGTCCGACATCTCAAATATATAGGTAGACATAAAATTCAGAACATCTTCATCTCAAGTCTGGTTGCATTTAGCCTGGTACAGACTTTGACAAAATGTTTGACAAATTGTCTGGACAGTTTTGCATGATACAAAATCCTCTTATGTAAACCCTCTGGTTACAGTGCTAGACAACATTTCAGAGAATAGAAAATGCTTCAGCTTTAATAGAGTTCTCCTATTAGTGTTGTGAGAAGCTTGGAGTTAGCATTAAGGATCAATTATCAATCATTTCATGATTATAGGTTAAATTTTAGAAAACATATGTATCGTTTTTGCCAAGTCTGTAAACAATTTCTGTAAGCAAAATTAGGGGAATATGCCAAAATTTGACGAAATAATTATGTGAACGTTCCTACTATAATTATCTGTACTGTGATAAAAAAAGACTGCAGGTATGTTAGACTAAAATGTAATTTAGATCTGACGTACTATATTACACATATGGTAGAAAATGTGTTTTTGATAGTAACTACATAAGCGTCTGTCTAATATCGACTGATCATTTATCATAGGTACCGGTTGCCCGTATGACCAACAACCCCCCCCCCCCCCCCCCCGACTTACCAATTGAGCGTGTTACCACTGGACAACTCTGATCCGCTCTTTCGTGTTTGCCTTATTGATCAGTGCATACCGTTGGCAGACTGCGCATGCGTGTAGTCTTGTAATGATTTATTAAGTCGTTAATTCTAAATCAGTACAACTTGAAATGATAAATGGGTCTATCCGGACTTAGTTATATAGACAAGTCCTTGTTAGAAAGCTGGGTAATATTAAACTAGACTCAGCTTTGGAAATTTATTTTTTCCATTGTTAGAAATGCACATGTCTGAATAATTGGTCTTGGTGTAACAATGAATGCATTCTTAGAATGCCAGAATTCTGGGTAATTATGGGATTAGACAATATATTCTTGTTGTCTCTTTTCTTTGAAGTATTTCGAATTATCTCCCTTATTTGTTTGTTTTGAATCGCTTACCTCCCCTTTGCAATGTTACCTCTTGCCATGCAATGAACATTAAAGTTTTTAAAAAATCATAATGCACTTTCAAAAGTCTATCAGATAAGCATTCTGTTAAATCGTGTGTGTTCTTAAAAGTAATTGAACATTTCTTGTCTATCAGAAGGTGTAATATTGCCAAGATCTGCACTGGCTTCACACTTCTAAATTGATATTATCTCGTTTTCTCAGTAATTGGCCATT
The DNA here is from genome assembly GCA_012932295.1 of Cyclina sinensis. Taxonomy (NCBI): domain Eukaryota; kingdom Metazoa; phylum Mollusca; class Bivalvia; order Venerida; family Veneridae; genus Cyclina; species Cyclina sinensis. The sequence goes on from JAAONU010000010.1 coordinate 20,995,251, forward strand.
AACCGGCGTCAATTCAAACGAATTGTCAGTTTCAAGTCGATTTCATTATACACGTTTAGGCTTATTTGCTATTCTCATGCTTCCAAATTAAGATACTTCTGAATTACGATTTGTACCAAAAGGTCACTTTGAGGCATAATGACACTGTTAAAAGTATATCGTATAGTCAGGAATAGTCATGAATATTTAGACATCGGAATTGTTCATATTTCAGAGTATAGAATGGTATAATAGATTTTAGAGTAACGCTCTCCAGAATAGTAACATAATTAAGTGTACGGGTTTCCGTAACGGTGCAGAGTTCAGACTACAGACTCTGTAATGGTACAATGTTTGTGTAAGAATTCAATAATGGTATGAATATTAGAGTACGGGCACCTGAATTGTACAAACTTTAGATTATGTGCTCTGTAATGGTGCATATTTCAGATTCACCTGTACCTTAAACTTAGTACAGCTTTTAGAGTATTGCTATATACCTAATGATGTCTCATTTCTTTGATTTCGGTTGCCATGGCGATATGTTAAAACAGAATATGATATTGAACACCATCCTTCCCTTACAGCAATATTTGCAAACTTCAAAACCATAGCTAGATAATCAAATTCCATTAGTAAATGAAGTCAAAATTGGTATCATTAACAATGAGAAATCCGTAAGTAGATGAAAAACAAAGAAATATATTTTGTATTAATAATCATTGTCTGGCACGTGTACAAATGTTTCTATGAACTTTAGAGGTTCAAATAAAAGTAAAGAAATAACTTGCTGAATCTTCAGAAAAATTATATGAATATGAATTTAACGTACACGTAGATTACTTATTTGACCTCTTGTCAGAAGTTTGATTGACAGTTAGTTTAGCCAGTCAGTGGGCGAGAATCGAAAGTCTCACGTTGATATCGTTGCTTTCCGCCATTTTCTCTGTCGATCATTTTGCAAATGACACTAACTTCTATTAAATCATCAAGATGTTTTATGAAATTAACATTTTTGTATGTCATCGTTTTTTATATGTAATATAATAGTAATGGTAAAATGGCACTAGTAAGGGAGCTTTAAGTGTTCTCCTGAAAAAAAAAAACACATCTGCTATTCTCTACCATTAGTTCATGAAACGCGTTTTAAGTTACCATACCAGAACCTCACGCATAGAGACCTACGTGACGTCAGGTTTCGCTTCACAGTTACGTCAGAAAGTTCTGTGGGTATTCAGTAAAAACGTTGTATGTTGCAGGTTCTTTATTCTCTTGTTATATTTTAACGTATACTAGCTTTAGGTTCATTGTATCTTAACTCTATCTTACTACAGAAAGATATCTCTTTTACTTTAATTCAGTGTGCCTGGCCTTCTGATAAGCCACTCATTCAAAATTGACATCTACTGTTGGTAATAAAAATGGAAGAGTGTTTGGGTGGGGCGCTGACTATTTACAGCAAAAACTTGTTTTATAACTTTTCTGGTCAGCCGGCAGTTTTCAGACAGTCACTGACCACAAAGATAATTGTTTTATAAGATAGAACAGAACAGAACAGAACCTTTATTAAGACTTCTAAATTGTACATTGTTTCATTTACATAGACGGAGATAGAACAAAGATGTTTTTTATTCAGACTGTTCGTTATATTTTTATAGGGTTAACGCACGTTTTTTCGTGTTATAACATCTGCAGAATCCCGAGGGATTTTGCAGATCTTATGACACGAAAAAAACGTGCTTTAACGCTATTCTAGCATAAAATGATCTAGAAAAGACATGTTTACGAAATGAATTATAGTACAGTCGCCTTTTGGTTGTTATGGATACGTGTTTTAAATATGCGTTCCAGGGCGACACGTCTACATGTTTCAACTTGTCGAGCGGCCATCTGGAAACTTAATAGGTGTCGATTAAAAAGATATTTGGAAGGATTTCATGTGGATTTACGATTGATAGTATACACTGACGGCTTGTATGAGTTATGTATAAGTTACATAAACTGTCGATTTGGGGCAAAAAAGACGGATCAGCATCTATTATTTACAAAGGCCCTGTAACGCGCATAACTGAAAACGGGTAATAACAGCGCGTGAGCGCGAGAACTTCCTTGTTAACACACCTTTTTGCTCTCGTTGAAAGGCAGGCAAAACGGGCAAAAACAAGCGATTTTATGTTAGAATAAACGATGTAAGGACGGAGCAAGTCTAGTTTTTTTCTGGTCTAAGAATAACACAAGCTGTTGTAGCAATGAAAACACTATAATCTTCCCGGTGTTACCACTATGCTAATTCTTCAGTTCAGATAATTGCAGGATTGTTTTTTTTGTTTTTCTTCTATAAATCATAATCTTGTCGAAAGTGATAACGTGATTTTTTTCCCTGAGGAGATTTTCATAAAATGGATGTAAAAAGGCGATGGTTTGTTCCCAGTGGATTATATTTTTTGTTCGTTAAAACGTTTGGGGGGAAAAGCACGAGACACATTAATTTTGGAAGATCTAATCAGAGGCATTTCCTTAGAGTGAGATAACTTCATTTATTCTTTTTCTTTCCTTGTATTTTCACCTATATTGAATACCAAGAGAACGCGGAAAGGAATAAGGCGCATAATTCGAAAAACGGTTGTGGGGGAAAAAAAATTTAAAGGTGTAATCGTCGCTCCTACTTGTAAGATTCACACGGTGTGAAATGTACTTTAAACCTAAATTTCACAGGTGACTGTTGCACACCGAGTGCTATACAGATTTTAACACGTTCTTAAATTTCTCTCGTTAAACTAAAATACATACTTTCAAGGGGACGATCTATAATAATGATTATCTCCTATCATTATATATTTTATCCCGTCTGACTGTCTTGCCACGAAACATTAATGTCATTATAAGTTCGTCGATTACATCTTTTGTTCTTGTTATTCGTGTTTCCTGTAAGAAACAATTTGCATTTTATTCATGACTTTAAATATATTTTTTAGAAATCTAAGTAAGATTTTAAATGCAATATTAAATCGTCTACCAAGAGGTTATTTCCCAATAATGCCACCCCTTCTGTATTTTTGTGTATATTTATCGTCGCCACCATTTGCCTATATAGCTGGCGTCCCCCTAGGGAAGTTCAGCTATTTAAGTTGTGACTGGGATCTCAGTTTTTTTGGACGTCATAGCTTTCACATTTCACCGGAAAGACATTATGCAGTGCTAGTAGAGGAACGAAGGATCTAACTATAGCAGCCCCTGAATTGCAAGTCCTGCGCGTTTCAACTTGACCGCTAATCGGCCCCTAAACGACAGTCTGTGTGTTACTAATGTTATGTACGGAACGTTTGTGCATTATGGATACGTAAATTTCATTAAGATATCCGACCGATTTAGCAAGCGCTCAGATGAATATAATATTCACACCTGTATGAAGCTTCCGGTGGTGTAGGGCTTACACCTTTACAAATGTACTTGTATATCTGTTACATACGGTGGTCTTAAACAGTTACAATCCTTACAAAATAAAGTATTAAAGGGGCATACCCCTAATAAAACCGGTGATAAACTGCATAATTATGCATTAAGTAAGCTCATCTACTATAGAATGAATCATTAGTGATAATTTAAAGATGAATATATGTTTGAAAAAATCTTTAATCATTCAGACACCTAGAGACTTTTCAGTTGGAATAAATGGCTATCCAGCCCCCAAAATGGTACGCAACAACTCTCTCTTTTTGTTAAGGCTAATATAAATGTACCTGTTGAACTTAGATTTTTTATTGACACCTTGACACCTGTGAATGATTCATAAAAAACATTCAAAGTTATATGATTTCAAAATAAAACGGAATACTGTAAATTGCCTGTTTTAATTGTTGCAGACTTTTGTATATGGGAATATGGTAGACCATGGTTAGTCTACACGTCAACGATTATGGTCTTCACTGTTTTCATATTTAGTAAGAAAGATTTCAGTTATCACCCCCATAAACGTTAAATGGCTGTGTCCAGATTGAACATAGGGCAAGTTCATTTAACATTTAGCGGGACTATGGTATAACATGAATCTGATATAAACCATGCAACGAGCCAGGCATATTTTAGCGTTCCCATGCGTTTGAAGTCATTGCCATCCGATACGTACATTCTTTCTGTTTGAGATTGAGATGAGAAGCTTTGTCTGGTTAAACAGAAAGTATTTACACGGTTCATTAACACTTCACGAGGTTTTGCCAAATTCAAATATCATCTGATATTTGAGAAAATATCATGAGATCTCTATAATAGTTATTTTATTTTTTCTTTATTGTTTGAAAAGAGCGCTTTTTAGGATTATCATAAGCAAAATACTGTTCCTGAAAGGCGAATAAGAAAAAAAGTAAAGAGAAAAATTTTGTAAATTAAAAAAAAATGGAAGAAAATTGAATTATGGAAAAGAAGAAGGAATGTGAGAAAGGTGAAGGCAAGAGAAAGAAAGAGAGAAAGAAACAAACAACTAACTGACAAACAAACAAACTATATAACTAACTAACTACCTAGAAAAAAAGAAATATGAAAGGAAGGAGAAAATGAGCGAACGAATAGAAACAAATGAAGAAAAAAAACCCAAAGAAAACCGAAACAAACAAGAAATAAACGAAGAAAAAAAGAGAAATATGGTGCTGAGTTATGTCTGAGTTAACCTTGCATGGTAGTTGTATAATTCATGGGATCTCACACAAGTGTCAGCGTTTCCCACGACAGTCTAATTGATAAAGGTTATAGTTTGCGGACGTAAATCTATATAGAATTACTTTGTTGATACGGAGCACAGAAAGAGATGTATTTCTTATTATAAATATGCAAATCGGAGAACAAAATATTGACATAAAGCCCTGACAAGACTCGAGTGAAAAGAAGTGGAAATCGTTATTTTATTTTCCTACAGTTAACCGAAAAAATAGCGAAATAGTCTTAAACGTAATACGAGAGATAGGAACTTTGACAGTTATTCAAATTTAATCAAATTTAAAGAGAGAATTTATGGTGAAATTTATATCCTCTGTCGCCGTTATCATTTGGAAAGCAGTATAAATAAGATTAATATTTTCTAAGATGAAATCCCCCGCATGAATGAATAATGTACTAGTCTTAACAGTACTTGTATTTTTTGTAGGGGCCAGTAACAGTTAAAATGTATTTTGGAGATTTTGTAGGGTCAGTATCAATAATAAAGCATTCTTTGCAATCTTAGTAGGGCCAGCAACAGTTAAAATGTATTCTGGAGATTATGTAGGGGCAAGCATCAATTATAAGGCACTCTTTGTAATTTTAGTAGGGGCTGGCAACAGTTAAAATTTATTCTGGAGATTCTGTAGGGCCAGCAACAGTTAAAATGTATTCTGGAGGTTTTGTAGGGGCTAGCAACGATTAAACTTATTCTGATGATTTTGTAGGGGCCAGCAGCAGATAAATTTTAGTCTGGAGATTTTGTAAGGGCTAGCAACATTTAAAACGATTCTGGACATTTTTTTTAGGGGCAAACATCGATTATAACGTACCCTTCTTAATTTTAGTAGGGGCTGGCAACAGTTAAAATGTATTTTGGACATTTTAATTGGACAGCATCAGTTATAACGTACTCTAGTATTTGTATGGTTAGAAGCCTCTCTGGAATTTCTATCTGGACCAACATCAGTTTTAAGGAATTCTGAAAATTGTGCAGAGACAAGCCTTAATGTAAGGGTACTTTGAAATTTGTGTTGGTGCCAGCATCAGTAATAAAGTATGCATCAGTAATAAAGTATTTGGAATTTGTGTAAGGGCCGGCATCAGTAAAAGGTACTTTTAAATCTGCGTAGCGGCAAGCATCTTTTGTAAGATACCCTGGAACTTGGGTACGGGCCTGCGTCAGTTATACTGTACAAGGTATAAGAGACCTTGGCATTTAAGTGGAGACCCGCAGTTATTTAGGGTCTTCAACCATTACCCTGTGGACTGCCATAGTGTTTATATTATGGTCAGTGCTGTTGACCTGCGTTCATGCAACATGCACTTTACCAGTAGAAAAGTTATGACTGAGGAAATCTCAGTTTCACTAGGGTATAGGAATTTATAGAAATTTGTAGATGGAAAGGCGGACACTTGAACAGACGGACAGAAAGAATGGATAGAATAGGGTACCTGCAAAAATTCAAAGTGTATGAAACAGAACACAGGGAACAAAACTTGAGTACGTTTGTATTGTTGAAGTTGTATCAAAACCAGTTAACACCACAACGTGATCCGTATGACTAACGCACTACGGTGTCTGTAAGTTTCATTTTATAGAAAAAATAGGTAAAATTGACAAAATGTAGAACAAATACAACGCAGTGTTTGCCATTCATTTCATTAAAAACCTAATTCATATTTGTTTTTCGTTTCTGCGCCACCTATTTATCATTCTGCAAAGTCAATTAGTGGTCATCACTAACTGACCTTTAACCCTATTACAAAACCACAAAATTCAGTACACGTGGTAAATAACTGAACCTGTGGTCATTCTGAATAGGGAATTATGCCTAATAAGAGATTGTTACTGTAAAGTGACACTCTACACAAAAAGTGCACGTCATTTGCTATATCACAATACAGCTTGCGATCTCGAATGTAAAGATTGCTGCTATTTTTAGAATATTTGCTCTTGATTAGATAATGCGCTTTTTGTGTGGCAATATTGCCCTGCAATAAGAACACGAAGCAATTGGAAACTATACACCAAAACCCTGTCCTAATGATGGCAAATTAAAAGAACCAGCGAGGCAGACTCAGAGTCTAGTCTGAGAATGTGTCAGAACAATGTGAGAATTTCATTACGGTATATGTAACACTCCTATACCCAATAGCTCCTGGTAATTAGTCCATGGACAGAATATGACCACAGTAATTAGCCATTTTTACAACGAGGAAAAGCTCAGAATTCATCGATTACAAATTCTGTTCATAGTTTTCGTTTGTTAGAAAAAAATAGATAAATAGGCCAAAAGATAGGTCAAACTACAATGCATATTTTTCATTCCTTTCTTTACATACATAATCTACATCTGCGGTATGATCATTAAGAGTTTAGTTTCTATACAGAACGGAAGTCATGCTACTTGTCCTTCCTAGCAATGGTAGTTTTGTAAAGATTTTTTTCTGTCCACAACTGAAAGATAGACAAAGCCGGAAATAAGTTCTTGCAAACTAGCTAGTATAATTAGGCTTGGTTATGTCGGCGAACTTTTAACCAGTTGAAAAGTAAAACTTTTTGTAACGCTTCCTTTAAATGCTTTGGAATCACGTTATGGTTGTGTAACGCTGCCTTTAAACCTTAAAATCGCATTATGGTTCAACTAAAACATTTTATGTATTTCAGTTCTCAAGCTTTATAAATACAGAATATGAATACACTTACACAAGTAGATATGAAAACAGAATCATTTACACAGAAATATAAATACACAAGTATGAATACAGAAGTATAAATACAGAAGTATGAATGCAGAAGTATGAATGCACAAGTATGAATACACAAGTATAAACACAGAAGTACGAATACACAAGTATAAATACAGAAGTATGAATACACAAGTATAAATACAGAAGTATGAATACACAAGTATAAATACACAAGTATAAACACAGAAATATGAATACAGGATTACGAATACAGAAAAATGAGTACACAAGTATGAATACACAAATATGAATACAGACGTATAAATATAGAAGTATGAATACAGAAATGTAAATATTTCATTATGAATACAGAAAGATGAATACACAAGTATGGATACAGAATTATGAATACACAAGTATGAATACAGAAGTATTAATACTTAAATATGAATTCAGAAAGATGAATATAGAAATATGAATAGTTAGTTATAACTGCAAATACATTTTTTACCTATTCTTTTTTATGACTGAAAAAGTTTTTTATTGCTCATATCAAATATGTACGATCTTTGTACATTCCCCCCAAAAAAGAATTCATTGTGTGCATAATGAATAATGTGTGATAACTATTCCACTTAGCGCAAGTTGACAGATATTGTGGAAACAATAGCTGGCTTTTCTTAACCGTTTTGGTCCTGGCTTTGGAGTACTTATTTCTTTTAAAAGAATAAACATTTAAGACTTGCACGCGTCAGGTTTTATTGAATAGTAGTAATTTGATTTACTGACATGGGCAAAGGGGTCAATCGGTACAGAAAAACATTGTTTAACACCTTATATCTATAGTCGTAGTATTACAATTAGTTCAAAGCTGTGATTTTCATTTACACGTATATTAAGGATTCCATTAATGTTCCTAGTACCGGTGGTTCATCTGTGACTAAAGATAGTAAGAACGGGCGGGTTGGGGAGGTGGGGAGGGGGAGGGGGCGAGGGCGTCGTCGTAAGCCTGTTGTATATTTACCCTTGACATTGTCTGCGTCTAAATATTTGGTAAAATTTCAATATACAGTAAAGACAACAGTATCATTTTGCACGGTCACTAATTGTCACGTGCACTATTTGTCATTCCTTCGGCAAGACCATTCCCATGCCAGGTTTTAAACATTTAATATTGTTAACTATTGATTATTAATCTTCAAAAATTCTGGAGTCTTAATTCTCGCGGGATTTCCGTAATTAACTTGTAAGATTAGACTCTCAATTATTAAAACAAACTTAATTTCGTGCTGCGATGCTCATGGCGATATCCTGATTGTTAAAACGGCGGTTTGATACTGCAGATATTGTTTTCTATAATATCGTCTGCTAATATAATCTGTCAAACAATCATAAAAGAAGCCAGTTTTTCTGCGTGGTTATCGATTTGTATCCGAATTATTGTAATTATCCCAATTACGTTCAGTTTCACGTCGTCCTGGAGAGAAAAAAAGAATGAATTTCTGTTATTTTTTTACACGACGGCTAGATTTGATAACTTGTCCTATTATGTAAATTTCTTGTCTTTTTATTGCCATAGGATTTCATTAAAAAGTGGAAATCTACGCCAGAGAGATCGCTTTGCTGGTATGTTGTGCCAGCGAAATGAGTTCTGAGTTGAATGTCAACCGTTGTACTTTAAGCAAACCAGTATATGATCAGTTCCTTTCGTAAACGGTTCATTTTGTGACCTCTTGATCTCATATATTTCATATGCATTCTATACTTTCATCGAAAACAACAATTGTATTCGTCTTGCATGAAAGTGTGTTGTATTTTCCACGGGATGAAAGAGTTAAAACTAATTAATGCGGGTTGTTTGATCTTCGGTACTGGCCGTAGCCATATGACCGAGCGCAGCTTAGAATATTTTCTATAGCTGTGAGTTTAAATAGCCATGTGTAAGAGTGTTGTATATTTCTATTTAAGTTTGTACAAATATCTGAAGGAAAATAATTCAGACGGAACTGCATACTTTTTATGCCAATAAACAATGTCTTTAGTTACAAATGACTGACTGCTCAGATTTGACAGATTTATTTTTACCGGTTAATCGCTGGTTAATCGCGCAGTATGCGCACGCAACCAATTACAGCAAAGGTTACTAGCGTCGGTTCCAGATTGTCATACACTCATTTAACCTGAATTAAACCTACTTGTTATTTGACTGCGTATTGAGAGGTAACTCGTTCCCTCAATTACAAACATTTTCGAGTTGAATGGATAAACCATGGATACAATTTCCGACAAAAGTTGATTACTCTTGGAGAATTACCAGCGTTTCGTAGACTTTCTAGTTTTTCATAATACACGGTGATTCTAAGGTGTCATTGTGCGGAAAAACAAATCTTTAGACAAGATTCGTTTAATCATTTCATATCCGGAGTCATTCCCTTTTCTTGCCTCAGAACCTAAAGACGCAAAATGAAAAATACGGATTCTCTTCTGGTCTAATTTTTCACAATTCCTTTTAGGCTCAGTGATACTGCCAGAAGTTATTTTAAGCATTATTCGCTGTTTGGTACCAAACGTCAACTGACTTTGATACATTGTAAGAGACAGAATCGTGAATTTCCGGAACTGCGGTCGATTGACTCTTTGCCAGGAAACACAACGGAACTTAAGTTGCTTGAGAGGGGATCTAACTTTTTTGTCACGTTTATGGGGTAATTATTTCGTCGCTGACAACAAACATCTAGAAGTACTTTATAATTAATCGACGATAAATATATAGGTAGATGCGGTACAGACAGTTTTGAGTAATTATTGCTTAAATTTTATCATTTATTAGAATTATAGATGGCACACCCGCATTGACCTAGTTGAGAAAAAAATCGCGATCGTTAGAATTCTATCACCAGGGATAAGTTATTGCGTTGTTTTGAGACTAATTTTGATCATGAGGGCAAAATACATTAACCTCTATTTTCTTTTTTTTCTGCATCGCCTTTTCAAAACAATAGATTTTTACTACCTTCAAAGTAAGAACGAAACATGTGCCGTTTATGTAGGGAGAAAAAATACGTTCGTTAAACGCTGCTTTTGTGACATCTACAATATCCGACATTCCTTTATGTTTCTTTCTCATTTCAAATTTGTCGTCGCTCACGAATTTATGTGAAGTTTCGACTATAACTTCTACTCAAGAAATTTATAAATTATATACTAATATACGGTAGTACTAATTTATAGTACTTCAAAATTGAAAATTATTATAGTTCACAAGAAGACCTTTGCAGGCGCTAAGTTTCTCAGAAGAAAGGGAAATTGAAATTGAATGTTGTTCATGACATTTATGCAAGCATTAATTAAATTTATCTCCTAGGAAACACGAGTAAAAACTCGTAAATTTTCTCCTTATTTCTGTTTTCTTTAATTATTGCATCATTTTTTTTCTTCAAGAAAAAAAACCTACATGGACTATCTTATAATTGTGTCTTTTTATAAAGTGAATTCATTAGCTGTTGTTTTGTTGCTTCAAATTTTGTTGCTGTTTATTTTGCTTCTTATAAGTGGGCGAATCTTCAAAGAAATAAAGACATGATCAGGCTATATATTTATCAATACGAGACATGTTTACTTTTTTGTGCTCAGTACTTCGCTTTTACGGCCAGTAGCAAAATAAAATAAAAAGCACGTAATGTTTGCCTATAACTATATATGATCATTTAACACCAATTTGTAAAAGAAAATCTTTTTACTAACAATTTTGCTTAGATCGCGAATTGAAAAAATATTTTGTCAAATTTTATTTCCTTTTTATCGTCAGTTTTAAAGAAAATTGACACGCATGTGCTTAACTGTTAGCTTTTCCTGCAGATCAAAAGAGAACAAACAAACAAACAGACAGACAAACAAACTTTAAAGCTTATAACTTTCCTACATTAGACAGGCTGTTAAAAAAGCAATCGTTACATTATTATAACTTCTTCTGTACCGCTACTTTGTAAACAAAGTGTCTGTGTTCCTTTTACCACCTTGTTTATTTGAAAATTGCTAGAGACTATGGAACAGAATCTGCTACACTGCTGTAGTTAGTAGCGAGTACTTTTTATCTCCGACCATGCCATCCCATATTCTTGCCACAGCCTTATTTAGGGATCTTAATTAAATCAGGGCGTTAATGTATAGGACACCGATCTCTTTTCTACTCTGGTAATTAAATAAACATAAGGGTCGATAACCCGTGTATATCAGAGATATATATGTTTTTGTGGTATTTTTAGGTTACCTCTGTTACGCCGCGAAAAGTTGGTACGAAATCAAAGTGTATTCGATTATACGAGTTTACATAATACATCCAGTTTATAGAATACAGAATAAAATATAGAATAGAATATAAGATACAATGTAGAATAGAACATAGGACAAAACCTTTGCTTAACAGAAGATTGAAAACTATAGAAAATATAAAAGTTATTAGAGTATATTCTTTTAGGATTCCTTAGTATTTAAGAGAAGGACTAAGTCAGTGTCAATTATAGAATAGGTATCAATAATTTTATGTATTTCCGGTCAGCGGGTCTAAACGACAAACGTCCCCATTCTTGCGTCATGAAACCAAAAAAAAAAGTTGTTGACAGTACTCTGTCATTACATCTTTAAACAATTTCTGTTCACAATACCGTTGCGTCGTCAGACTATTCATGCAAATAATTGTAAGCAGAATGCTATTGCGTAGAAAAATACCATGGGCAATTTTCATTCCTTTGACACGGGCTTCATTGCTAGAAAAAGCAGAAGACGAAAGGAATTGAATAACGTCATTGCATGATTTAAATGCTGATAGAAAAGCTTTGTTCTGTCTTAGCCTTTTTATCGTCGATTTCGTTTGCTTGTTTGTTTGTTCAGAATTTTCGTCTGCTGGTAAGAAAAAATGTCGTCTGTTGTCTACTTTTCCAGAAATAGCGAAATAAATCTTTGTAGCTTTTTACGAAAAAGGAAACAGACAGATTCCAAGTAATATAGAATAGAGAAACAGTTAGAAACTTCAGTAATTTGTTTCTACTCCTTTGTAAAGACATTTACCCAGAGAAAATGTAAAGTTCTGGTTTTTAGTAGTGTCTGAAAGTTTTAAATTGGAGTTTTGCTACTTAAAATGAAAAGAAAAAATAAATAATACAGAAATGATACCCTTTATTTCTCATTATTATTTATATTACTTTTTTATTCTCTAGTTCCTCCGGGCCATGTCCTTTGCTCAATTGTTTCTTGCAATCTTGCTGAAGCAGACACAGGTCTTCGTTTGGTGCAGATCGTAGCATTCGAATTGCATCTTGCGCTGGGGTGAAAATCACAATGGACATATTTTTCCTCCAGTCTTTCACATACAACAATACTTCTATATCGCGTGTCTTTGATAATTCAGAGATACAATATCTCAATATTTGTAGAAGGTTTCAAATAGCTTTATTTGCCGTATACGCTAATATAACTGGTGACAGCGCGAGTACGGTGATACGAAGGCAGACGACAAGTGCGGAGGAATTATAATAGTCGGATTCCTTTTGTTTCTTTCCTGTTTCTGTACAAATATTATTGGATGAAAAGGGTGTAATGGACCTTAAGTAGCATTCACGAAAAACATTCTTTTTTCGAGTGGACATAAAAAGATAAAAGATTTATTTTCTGAGCAGACGACACATTTGTATCTGCTAGCAAGATTTGTTATCAGTGCAAAATTAATAATTAAGGGAACTGTTTTTTTCGAGGAAGACGTCCGACAGTGAATATTATTATTCTTCCAGTGTGGTAGTAATACTAATGGCATCTTTATTTGAGAAAATGATTTAATCTTAAAAGACGCAAAATGACGTTTCACCTCGAGACATTAATACTTGGGACATTATTTATTAATATCATGGGTGTCATCCCAGTTCTGTGTATGAAAGGAAGAATATGATGCCGGCTTTAATTACTGTTTCGCCGTTGGATAAGTTTTATTCCTTATTAAACCCGACACAAATATTACACAAAGATGCAAATGAATTAATTTGTGACTATTTTACACACTCGGGTATCACGGCTTTTGACGGAATTTGAATTTTGCAAATTTTGCCGAACAAATTAAACTTGAATTAAATTTCAAAATCTTTGTAAGAAATTGAATGAGATATGTGTCTGTTATTTTTGTAAATTTTACATTCCGAACGGTGTACTGTAAAATTTATAAATAACAAAATTTCCTAACTAAGGAGTTCTGGCGCCATATACTATGAACCTGTCTCTTTTAATGATCGAATGTTTATCATTCATAGAGGTTAAAACTTACATAATCGTCATCTAGGGGACGCTTTTAATATTGTTATACCAATTCTTTGACGGAGATAATATTATGTTGTAAGAATAAATGCTCATTTTTTGTAAACAGAAAAAAAAATAAAACCATATTTGTTTCGACTGCGGTAAATATCATTTCAACGGGTTCCGTATGAAGCCCTTTGGTGGTATATTAATGAACGCATTTTTTTAGTAATTTTGTAAAGGGTTTTCGCTCAAGTTCAAAATACCTAAGATATATCTCTGATCTCCTTGACAGTTGACTGAATTTGTCTAGGGAGTTTACCGTCTTAATGCATATAATGCATTAAATCTTCAGTGTACAGCTTACTTAAAATGATTGGGACGCTGTCGCTTATTTCGAGTGCTGTCGATGGATTTAATCTTTTTAGACGAACGGTCAGAATTCAAGTGTAAGCCAATTTGTAAATAACACTTTTCGTCTAGGATTAATCTATATATTATCAAATTTAGGCTATGTGTTAGATCTTTGTCTTTTTAACTATGATAGATAGGTCCCAGTTTGCAGCGCGTGTTTTAATATAAACGGACATGGGTGCATCAGGAATGATAGTTAAATCCGCGGAATTAACAACTACAGAAATTTTGTAGCTTATCTAGAATAATTGTCTGCTGCAAATTTGTATAACTATATCTCAAATTTGTTGTTGTTGTATTTATTGATTTTTTTTTCTTCTTCCTTATATTCTGGTCCTGCTGTGGTAATATTCGCGGTTGTAAGTTCGTTCTATTTTTGTGTCATATTCCTAATTAAATGCCAGCGAGACACACATTTTTAATATATATCTAAGGTTTTCGAATATATCTCAGTTGGATTCTCAAACTAGATGCGAGCATGTCGTGATAAGCTTATGTTTATAATGACACACCATACCGTACAACACAGAAAAAAATGCAATTTATGTAAAGTGTAAATTGACATATGTAGACACTCTAATATCCGTCCAAAGCCGTGACCTAGACGTAAAATTGTAGCTATGAAAATACCGTTGTCTGATCGTTATATTCGATTTCTTTGTTGGTTTCAGAACATTTTTATTTCTAATCCTATAACCATTTACAAACTCAGAACCTTTGCGTGAAATGTCAAGTTAGGCAAGGCATTTTCTTTGTCTGTGTTTGACATGGATACCTTAAATCTAATAAGTTTGAATTGCCTGGCAGAGAAACAAAAGGAAATCTAAACACTTGTCTTTGTAAAAAAAACAATGAGGTATTTTGGAAGAAGCTGATGAAGTGAATGGATTAAAAATAACATGGGTATTGTGTTGCAGATCTATGTTTTTATATTTTCCGCAAGTGTTATATGTTTAACGTGTATTTCAACTGAAGTAAAGCTAGGTATAATTTTACCAGAAGACCCCCAGTACTCATGGAGCTTGAAGCGGGTAATGCCGGCGATAGACTACGCCATTGAAAATTTGGCGGAAACGCTGCTTTCCGGCTTTAAAGTCATAACGGAAGTTAAAGATTCAAAATGTTCGGATACGTTCGGACCATTAGCAGCCGTGGATTTACACGTGTACAAACACGTGCACGTGTTTTTCGGACCGGTATATGACTATGCTATAGCCCCTGTAGCGCGTTTCAGTCCCACAGTGGAATATACCAGTTCTTAGCGCAGGCGCACCAGTGTCTGCCTTTGACAACAAAACGGATTACAAGCTATTAACCCGGGTTCACGGGGCATATTCGAATGCAGCCGACTTTTTCTTAAACATAGCGAGAAACTTCCACTGGGCTCACTGGGGTTTAATTTATCATCAGAACCCCGAAGGTCAAGGAAAGTCGGACTGTTTCTTTCGAATGGAACCAATATTTGCTAAGCTGAAAAAGGCTCTTTATAAAGAGGGTGACCCCTGGCATAAAGCTTTTGATGAAAATGTGGCCAATCACAGAGACTTTGCGAAAATGTTACGAAGTGCTTCGTTGAACACTAGAAGTAAGTTTTTAATATTCCCCATAAAACCATATAGAATTTACTTCAGATTGATTTTTATATTAGTAAGCTCCTGTGAGTTGGCATTCTGCCCATGTACAGACAGTGAAGATAATGTATGCTTTACCTTTGCACTCATTAAAATGCTGATTTTGTTTGTTATGAAATTGTGTTTTTTTTAAAGAAATTTCTGGATAATTTCTTCAAATGTATCAATTTTTATGTTTCTGGTACGTCGCAGACGAACTACAGGATAAATTGTAAGATGAAAATACAAACACACTGCACCGTTTTGATTCGAGCATGTAAAATCTAGATTGACATCCTGTATAGGCTAGACTTTGCGAAAAGGTCAAGTATTGGTTGCATGATTTGCAGAAATGTAATGTAAAGTGATTATTTTTCGTTTCTGTGGTAAATACCAGTGTTCACCAGACAGTAATACAATTATCTGCGACAACTTTGATTATTAGCTTCTGACATACGGGTCTTGGAGAAAGAAACAACAACCACAATTGTATCAAAAACTTAACTACATTTTATACAGTATTATTGCTCTTGATAAATTGGGGATGTTGTGAAGATTTTGTATTTTTATACCCAATTGAAATAATTCTACCGGCGCTCATAAGAGGAATTGTTCTGTGATAATAACAATAATTGATCACTGCTGTAATATTTCAAAACAAGATATTTTTGGCCTATGATTTGAATTCTTTCTCCTTGGTGGTTATTAATCTCATTTTCTTTGAAGTATTTCTTAATGATATTATTCATAATTGTTTCAACTGCGCGCGATTGTGCGCAAAATTGTCAGATTTTTAGTTACCAAGGGAGGTAAATCACGGTTAGGTTTGTATTTGTGCGTGCTCTTTATACTTACTTCCCTTGAATTCTTCTTGTCTCCTGAATGACATTTGGTTGATGATTAACTGGGAAATATCTGACATCATAATGAGTGAACGAAACAAAACTATGGTATGTTGACATATTATGAAAAACCAATGTTTTGACATTCTGAACAGTTGTGTAATCGTGAATTAACATTCCGGGACCATTTACAATGCTTTTAGGCAAACCATTTCTGCCTAACATCGATCTGATAAATCTTCCGATTTGGCCGTATATTGAAATGCAGTACAATCGCTGTGAACTAGATTAGAAACAGATTTCTTATAACGGCTGTATGCCTGAATCTCTTGGGATAGACTTTCCACCTATGTCACCTTTCATGATTAATTTAGCTTGCTCTAAAGTACCAGTGAATATTTGTTCACTTTTGTATGGGTTACATCTTTCTATCGATTTTAGTTAATTTGTCGTGGCACTTGTTGCCCAGTATTACAGTCGCCGTTGTAGAGTTAACCATTATAAGTGGGGGATCGAACCCGCGACATTGGGATTAGAAGTCCCACGTGTAGCCACTGCACCTACCATTCACCAATATATTTGCTTAACTGGTACCAGCATGTGGCAGATACTTTTCCTCGGTTTTTATCGTTATGTTCTTATGACCGAGATGTTTCCAATAGCGATGTGTACACATTCTTAAGGTTAATGTGTGGGAGACAAAACTGAAGGATTAAGGAGATTTGTGTCCACAAGCTGGCTCCAGCGTAAACAGATGTTAAGGCAGCAGAATGCTTTGCGTTTCATGCCACAAAAAATGTAACCATTTTTTTTCCTCGAAATTCTTAGGTCCATACAGTACGCTGAAATACTGTTTGTTATATAGAAAGGGGACTTATGGGTAGAAAACGTTAGCGACTCATCCAGTACGACGGTATTGCCTGCAACCCCTTATTCAAAATGTGATTATCTCCTTGTATTCTGTGTTCTTTAATTGGCCAGCAAAATGAAAACTTGATTAATTTATACTGTTTATCAGTTCAAGTAATTAACAAGAAATCGATATTGGTTGTCTGATAAAATTACATTCAACGAAAAATCATGAAAGATCATTAATTTTATGAAATGCAATATTTTCAATCAGTTTAATTGACTGAGATATTTCAGCTTCTCTTTGAAGATATTTCTCAACAGAAAAATAAAATACTTGTTAATGTTTACGATGATGATGTTAATAGTAAGATAAATGTTCAGCAAGTTTGAAAAAATGATGAGGATGATGATTATGATGGCGTGATGATAATGATGAATCTGAAAAAATGATGATTATGATGATGATGATGTTGACTAAAGTGTTGCTGGTTGCCGGTAATTGATATTGGTAATGAATTTGATGATTATAATAATTTCAAAAACAATTTGTGATGATATTGATGGTGGTGGTGATGATGATTGTATTTTGAACATAATAGGAGAGCATGGCACAGATATTAGTCCAATTTCGTTCTACATAGTCTATTCATGATACATATTTAATGTCTGTGGCACGTGTGTCATTTGAAAGCTTCTCTTATTCCCGGTAGATCACATTATTGATACGTCTCAAACAACGGCCTTCATTTTCATTTCACACAGAAGCACGGGTGTTAAAATATAAATTAATTAATAATTGAAGGTCATTTGTCTTTGTGTTAATTATTTTTTATACAACGTTTCAGGCCGACATTTAAGTTAAACCTTCACCCTGATATTTTTTTAATATAGACTTGCCCCTGTTTTATTTTTGTATCGGCATGTGTATCATTTATAGGGGTATGAACTTTCCAGCTGAATGGTGATCGTATTAAATTGATTGATCCCTGACCCGTCACATGCATAATTCAACAAAGAAGTACATTTATATTTTCACCACAAACAAGTATATAACAAAAGAGCACATTGTAATGTTTGTGGGTAAAACGTATTGACATATGATTTAAGAGTCATGTTGTGAATCCATGAATTGACCTTGAAGTCTTCAAGGGTGTAATAAAGCACTGATTGTACAATATGCAAAAGCGAAGACATGAAGTGGGTAAATTTGTTTTGAGGTCACAAACAATCATTGAGTTGTATTAATCTTTTTAGGGAGTGTTCGATAAAGAATTAAGATATGGACTCCTGTTTTGGGCATCATGTCAATTTGCTTTTAGATATGGACTCCTGTTTCGGGCATCATGTCAATTTGCTTTTCGATATGGACTCCTGTTTCGGGCATCATGTCAGTTCACTTTTCGATATGGACTTCTGTTTCGGGCATTATGTCAGTTTGCTTTTAGATATGGACTCCTGTTTCGGGCATCATGTCAATTTGCTTTTCGATATGGACTCCTGTTTCGGGCATCATGTCAATTTGTTCGTCGAGAAAATAATCTGGGAAAATGAAACTTATCCGGCAGAGCGTAGACATTAAGAACGTTTAAAGAGTAATGAATACTGTTGCACTGTTGTTAAACTAGTTACAGTTTTTTGGTAGACTTGAAGGATTTTACTACGATGTTGGGGAAATATATTCTTTTTCATTATTTTTAAACTTTGAAATATTATTACTTAAATTAGATAGATATGACGTCAAAAGTTGACGTCATTAAACATCTAGACAAAGACATGCCATACTAATTTATGAATGATTGCAGAATCTGTTAGTGTTGAAAATACACGTAAAAGCCACACATACCATTCTAATTGTCACAGGTGCTTGCATGACACGATAATAAGTACATATACTGGTGTATCGAAAGACCATTGTCTATGCTATATCATTTGACAAAGTTAAAACAAACGACAATTCACTGTAAATGGGTATTTATTGCAACATGTACTTAACTAACACGACTAATCTCTCCTTTTTCACCTCATTGTTTAATTTTTTTTTGATATATAAGATATTGACCAGTCCTCCAAGTGTAATGGACCAAGCTTTGCCTAATTTCAGAAACTTATTAATGCAACTTGAATTCCTCAAAGTCCGATAGCGACCCTGCACCAGATTCGCTTTTCAGTACAGGGAATGGCTCAGAATATCCCATTGTTAACAATCATCAATACTTGTACACATCGACGGCACATTATATCCCTTGTAAAGCTTCTCTCGTTTATGACAGGCGAATTATACTTAAGTCCGTAATTAGTAAAAGTCGCGAAAACCAATAAAATATAATCTCCAACAAGGGAACGAAAAATCTCTTGGTCGCGTCTTTCATAATTGCTGATCAACTTTCCGACTTGTTGAATTCTCTACAAAAGAATCGCGCCTACTGAACATTAGAAATACTGAAGCGGAAGAAGAAACCTTTTTCTTTAATAAAACTCCTTTGGATTAATTGGTGAATATTGGTGTTAGATATTTCTACTTTGGTGTGGTTTCTTTTATGTTTGCTGAGGATTATATAGAAAACTAAACGGAGAGAGGACTTTTAATGAAAAAAAATGTCATGAATATATATGTACATGGTTGTTTTGGGATTTTTAAGATAAAAAAATATATTTGCAGAATAATATATATTTTAAAATGGTGACTTAACGGGGAATGTGTGAAAAAATATGAAGGATTATGAATTTATCAGGTATTTATTCATTCTGATTCAAACGTACTGTGTAACTTCGGATACATACGGATTTTTTTCTGTATCAAATCTGACGTATATGTTATAACCCTGACAAAGAAGGGCATTCAGACCCCTTAATGTATTAAGAAATTATGGATATTTAAGTCCCGTTCTGTAAAGCGGATATCTCTGTTATTGAATATTTTTACTGAAAAATTTATCTATTATTCGTTATAAGATTGCAAACCTTTATTAAACCGTCTGGCACAGTTTTAAACTACTTCTTGAAAGAAAGGTCATGTACACTTTATATTAAGACATTTTTTTTTGTTTTAAAACATCAAAGTTATAGATACTCTAATTGCAACATATTCAACTTTCTTTCTCTTGAGTTGCCTCCACCCACTCCAACGCCTACTGGTCTTTCACTAAATGGATTTGTTTCAACAATTTTATGAATTTCTACAACTTATATTATTTTATTATGATTCCCCATAGCACTAAATTACACTTATGAATCAAGCGATCTTTACTAAACAGCTGTCAGTAACTCATTTACTGTGAGCAGAGAACAACATTTGTTTAGTTGTATTAACATTTTATTGTAGAAACAAATTCTCTAATGCTATTGTTACGAGCTAATGGCTAATGATACTATAGCTTTTTTGGAGAATGTTACTGCTAACAATCCAATTTTATTACTTTCTTACCTACCCCCAGCGTTTATGATTGATTACTTATGAAGATGAAAATTGTATTTATACGATGCCGCAGACATAAAAGATCTTGTAATGAAGCATACTAGATCCTTGTGTAAATTCCTGAAGTTCAGAGGGCGAACAGCAGCCAAACGCTATAAATACAGGCGTGACTGTTGCAATGAAATACTCATGGTTTTACTAGGAATTACTTTTTATAGGCAAAATGAGTGTGCAGTTTACAACAAATATTACATAATTTAAACAATTTGAAAAAGACGGCGACCGTAATAAATAAATGTGAATTCAAGTGCACTTGAATTCTTAATGTCAGTTCAAATTCAAATGCCACCACCTGACATATTAACCGGAAAAGAACGTTAAACTGTACACTTAAATATCACTACGCGTGATTTTTTTTTTTTAAAAAAAAAAGTAGTTCAGACTAAATAAGTACAAATAACACATCTTGCATTCCAATTCATGTGTCTAAACAGCAGTTTGATCTATTTTTCCATTTTGAAAATCCTTTTTTTTGTTTCAAATTAAAATTAGTAAAGTTTTATTCAGATTAAATCGGACAATTTAAGTCATTAAATCCTACCCTTAATAATAATTTACTCATTAGGCAATTGAAACGAAATTTCCCGCAAACAACCATTGATTCAAGAAATATTTGGGAAAATTTGTTGCCTTTCACATTTGATTGTTATGGTTTTGATATCAACTAATTTTGTATGAATATTGAAGTCATTCTTCGAGAACTGATCATAACTTTATGCAGGCGGCTAAAATGGCCTTGGAATCACAGAGTTATCAGTTTATGATATTAAGTTAAACTTAAGTTGTTTATAGTTATTGCTCACTGGTATATAAAAATAAGTTTTTAATCACTCTAACTTGAACGCAGTTTTGGTTTTCCCATATTAACAGTCCTTTAAAAAAATGTTTCGAGTTAAAAGGTCTTTGAAAAGCAGCTTTGTCAATCCATTCTGAATGAATGTCAAAGTTAAGAACTTTTTTCCTTGATTATTTAAACCTTTTCGTAGAGTCTCCGAGTATCGCGCTAAAAACAAACATCTTTAAGTTAAGTAAAATAAGCCCGATAAGGTGGCTAGCGTTTCTTCTTTACTTGCTCAGAAATCCCTGACTTCTTATACATGTCTGCATTTATATACAGTATCAATTACCGGGGTCATTTTAGCCAGGTTTTGCATTCTTCTCACCTAACGTACCCCGAAATAATCTTAGATGTCAAGCATTGCGGTAATTTGATAGCAACTTAATTCGGCTTGTATGATATACCATTCTAAAATTTATTGCTTGAACTGTGAAATGTTTTGGCTGAAATCTGTTACAATCAAGCCCTGAATTACAGTCTTATTTATTCGCATATAGGTACTCTTTGATCTGAAATTATAGTGGCCCATTGTTCTTAGTCGAAAAGTCAAGGTCACTAAGTCTTTCACAGACTGAGGGGTCAGAAGGTCGGGCCAAACTACCAACCATGTCGATTTATGTTAGAAAGTTTTTAAAGACAGATTGTTTAAGCGAATGTAATCAAATACTTACTTCTAAATACTTCAAGAAAATGTCTTAACTCCCGTTCAGCTATGAATAAAAGATTGTTCTTACTAAGTTGTTCGGAGCTTACAGAGCTGTGCTCTATTTTCATATTGATTGAATGACTGATTGATCGATTGATAGCTATTTTATGGCATTTTGAGAAAACCGTAAATCAAGCGCCTCATAATTGTTGTTATTGGAAAGAACGTTCAAAATTAATGTACACTAATTTTCCTGTCTGTAATATTAATGTTATTAATTGAAAATAGGTACGGGTTTCGCATTAATTCATTAAACTGCAGCGGAAGTTAGGTTCATACGTTTATAATATATGTGCTGCTTAATTAAAATACAAAGGTCTTGTCTTTTGTATTATGTTACATAACTGAATTAGAGTCTGACTCTGTGACTATATATTTTGGTGTTATTAATGGAAAAAAGGCACGTTTTTTTCTGGCGTTCAGTTATGCTGTTAAACTGCAACAAAAGTAGGGTGCTTAATTAAAATATGCAGTTATTGTCTGTTATACTGTATGACATAAATAGTGTAGATGGTATTTGATAATTATATAAAGTGTGTGATGCTACAGTAAAGATATAATTAGTTATTGGTATTTTAGATCAATTACCAGTAGATGCCAATAAAGCAGTGTCAAAAATGCAAAAACTGTCGGTAAGAAAATAATGTGAAAATTGTATTAATTTCTAACAAATAACGTTTTTCAGTATAGAACAAAAACAAAACAAAAATATTTTGAATTTATAATCATTTAAAAATTAGTTGGCCATAGGTGTATTAAGTTTTATATACGTAATATATAGCTTATACATGTAAGAATTGTTATTGAAATTCATATTTTTATACATGTATATGTTTATGTTAAATCAAAAAATGTAATTTATTAAATGAATTCAACACACACGATCTTCGTAATTTGAGATCCTAAAACTGCTAAATGCAAATTTATTGTACAAAACCTATTAATAAGAAATTTAAATTTCTGTGGTATGTCAGTGTCAAAGAAATGCATGTCTGGTATTGGGTTACGATATTGTCATTTTTTAATCGAATAAATCAAGATTATATGTTACATTTAAAACCCTTATAACTGTTACATCCCCAGCTGCATTGTAAAGTGATCCAATTTTATCAACGGTTAATTGTCCAAGTTATATCACAATTCTTTCTTCTTATTATAGGCCTCTTAACAACTTTAAACTAAATTTGCAATTTGCAACTAAATTTAGATCATTTTTTTTGTACGTTTGAAGTTGCAGTTTAAAGATTGTTAAACCACGATACAATGAAATTATTCTGCGAAACGAGTCATGCACGTACAAGGTGTTTTAAATTTTTCAATAAAATGCGACCGTTTGGCCAATTAAATTACGATTAAGATCAGAAATCCGTATGTAATCGATATACATGTAGATTGATTCAGAATTGATGTCACAGGTTTGGTGAAAAACTGCCCTAGCGCAGTGATTTATTGGATAATATACAACAGTTTTGCATCGTAATAAGGCCATTTTGTCTCGCAGGGCCAGGAATGCAGAATTGAATTATGTTTCTATTTTTGGTATAAAAAATTCAAACTATCAAAAGTGAAGTGATATTTTCTGGCATCCTAAAATCTGTGTCTGTTTTTAAGAATCGAAACGACAGGAAAATAGTTTGTAAGTTTACAGGGAATAATGAAAGTGGAATTTAGTTTTTTATTAGTCCTGTGTGCCTCTTTATGTAAAACTTGAAAACGGAAAATGCACGCGAAAATGAAAGTCCTCGTGCTTATACACATGTTTTTCACAACGGTGCTAATAAAAAGATGTGATTCAACTATTATAAAATTGGGAGTAATTTTGCCGGAAGACCCTAGATATCCATGGAGCCTTAAGCGGGTAATGCCTGCAATAGATTATGCTATTGAAAATTTACCAAAATATAACCTTTTACTCGGATGTACTGTCATACCGGAAACAAGAGACTCGGAATGCTCGGAAACTATGGGACCGTTGTCGGCTGTTGATTTCCATATGAACAAAAATGTCCACGTCTTTCTTCGGACCCTGTTTGTGACTATGCGATAGCCCCCGTTGCTCGATTTAGTCCACACTGGAATATACCTGTTCTTAGTGCAGGTGCACTTGTGACCTGACTTTGACAACAAAACCTGAGTATAAGTTATTAACTCGAGTGCACGGGGCGTATTCGAATGGAGCTGATTTTTTCTTACATATTGCGAGCAAGTTCAACTGGACAAACTTGGGGCTGATTTATCATGACAACAAGGGAACTGGCAAGGGAAAATCAGACTGCTACTTCCGGATGGAGGCCCTATTTTTCAAACTCAAACAGGCATTTGGCAAAGAACCCTGGAATAAAAATTTCGATGAGAAATTCCCAGCTCAAAATGACTTTGAAGAAATACTGAAGCTAGCATCTTTGAATACTAGAAGTAAGTCTCAATATTAAAGTTGTGATTTTTTTTAAATAATATCGTAATATCCATGTTTTATTTTCTTATTTATCACTGATCTTTAATCCTTAATACTATGTGAACACCTGGACTAGGGTAGTCGTTTACCTTTGCTATACATCTCCAAAAGATTTTAAAATCATACAGCGATATTAAACTTACTCACAAGGGAAGTAACTCTTAAAATTATGAGTTGTCCGATCCGATCTCTTAGTTACAAGGGCACATTGGGTTTATGTAAAAAACGTCTGGGACGGGACCTAGATTCATAGATACACCTTATGATCACAATTGTAGACAAACATTATTTTTCCAGAGGAAACTAATCTATTTCATTGTAACGTTTATATCTGAAAACGATGTTCCCTTTTCATCGTAACAAAAGGCTTATACAAAGCGGAAAAAGCACAAGTGTTTCCTTCGGTTAATACTTCGCTATATATAATGTAAATTCCAGAGGCATGTCAATTCTGGATAGTCAATTAAGATCTGTTGAACCCAGCAGTAATAACTTATTGTCAATATCCCTCTCAAATACACATTTGTGTTCCTTTGTGACGCACACAGTTATTAATTCGGTGCATTGAGGTAAATGCTGGTAATTGTGGTAAAACGATTGGAATGGACTTGATTGGTTAATATCACAACAACAACAACAACAACATCCGTTTATTAGCAAATTAAACAAATACATGCCTTTGGCTAACGACTCGAAAACAGTATAAACAAATAGGTTGAATTTCTTAATTTTCACGTACCCACGGTGGGCCGATTACAAAGATTTCTACTGTATGATATAAATTGTCTGTGTAATAAAACTGACCGCCTATTCGGGTGATAAGACATTGTCTAGGCTATATGAGGCCGTATATGTCAGGAAAAAAAAGTAACACAGTAGCAGACACTTCCTAGGTTACTACCGTATTTATTCTATAGCTGTCTTCACTTGCTTCTATAGTTTTAGCGATCAAAATACATGTAAGCCGTATCTGAGATACAGTATTGACTTTTGTCCCTTTTTGCAAATCAAAGAACTCTTTCCATCAAATGTTTGTAGGTCTGTTTGAAGTGTGAGTCTACTCAGGATGACGAGAAACAAATGATCTTGTCTGCAAATGTTGAAAATGACGAGAGTTACTGTTCCGTTGAAAACTAGAAGAATATTTATGTTAACCATAATTCGTACTCAATACAACCCGTTATGGTCATAAAATTTTGGCTCAACTGATTCAGTAATCAGCAGATTGAAGAGGATCTATGAAACATTATAACGGCTTTTTGAGTGATAAGTTAATTGGTTCCTTGTAAAATAGGAGACAAGTACTAAAAATGGCCGATAGAACATTTAGACTTTCTGGTTTCTAGTTGGGATACGGCGTAATAAAAAGAATAGTCGGAATTATTGAGAAATATTATAAATGTATTTTTTATTAATACTGAATCTCAAGAGGAACCCAATCAGAATATTTTTTCAAAGGAAGCAACTTTTACTTCGCTGGTTTGACCATTCTTTATTATGTGTGATTCAATGTTTTGAATTTATGACGTCATTCGAAAGAAATGACGTTGACAGGAGAATCTTTCCACGTAAAGAAATAGTCCCAATAGTCCGAGGAACATGGAAACACAGATAAGGTCCAACAAAATAAAATGATTGATGAAAAAAAATCCAGCCTTTTCTAAAAAACATATCTGTTTGATGGTAGGCTTAGGGGTAAATAAAATAGATATGTAAGTGTGTGTGTTTTTGATTGGTTGATTTTTCCCGGATTTATTTGTAAGAAAAATACAGTCGAACCATCACTCCAGGAAAGATCCAAATCATTTTTTTCCGCTATAACTCTGTTTTATGACATATTTCTTGCGATGCTTTTAACTTTATTTATTTCCGGACGCTTCTAGTGCTGTTACTGATAAAGAAAATCCGTGGTTATTTTTTATGGATCTATTAAAATCTACAAGATATTTCGCCTTGTAATCCTGTTATACGAGAAATATTTTGAGTAACATATTTAATGTAAAGAGATAAAGAAATTACGATTTATTACAAGTAGCTATTTGCGCTCTAGATAAAGATCATGAACATTTATCTCAAAAAGTTTTGCTGATTGTCTGTAGTGTTTCTTTTTTTCTTTCTTTCTTTTTGTTATTTGTTTTTTTTCTTATTCATTTTTTCTAACGTTGACATGACCTCTGCTTTTTGGAGATTCTACGTTTAGCAAAGAGTTATGTTGTCCAGATATGTAACGGACGTAATTTAAATTGAAACATACAGTACTTACAAGTTATTTAAATAATCTAGTTTCATTAATGTGTTTCAGGGAAAATAGTTTGTGTTTTTACGTGAGTAAAGAAGACTTGTAATATTCAGAAACTGCGTGAACGTAATGACGTACTTTCAATTGCCTGTCCCCTGAGGAAGTCAGAAATTCCGAATACATAAATTTTAATTTACATGTAGTTCATCGGTTTAATATTTTCACACGGTATCTATCCGTACTATAATTACAAATTCTCATTAAAACTGTTTCTGTGTCGTACGAATTCTCCTGATTACGTTGCCATAAGGCTTATAAAAAAAATATTTCAGAGATTTAAACGTTTTTCCCGGGCGTCCCCAAAGGGATTGTAAACTTCACAGATTATAAATTATAGCTCTTCTTGAAATTTCATCTGTTATCTGCTTAATTGAATTGAACTGTTACTTTGAGGCACAATAAATAAATGCTTTTCTCTCATAGAATATCTTTGGGGATCTATTTGTTTTTGTATCCGCTGGCTGATTTACCTCACCTAGTAGTGAAATCTGAAAGATCCTTTTAAATTGTTAATCACATCACCACTGCAATGTGACAGAAACTTTCATACAAAGAGAAGATTTCCGATTTTGAGTTCTTGAAATATCAAACACGGAAGCGACGACGCATCTCAGAGTAGTGTTAACAGTTAAGATTCCCTTTGCATTTATTTATACATTGCTCTGTTTGCTGTTGTTATTGTTCCTGCTGCTGATGATTATGACAACTCTGATAATGATGCTTGTGATGGATGTGATGATAATGTTTTTTTTGTTTGTTTTTTATTGATAATGATGATGTTTCTCATGATGGGGATGACAGATATCAAGATGGGGATGATGATTATGATTTTGTTGATGATGATGTTTGTTGTTGTTGTTGATGATGATGATGACATTAGGGATGATGCAGTTGTTTTTCGGGTGATATTTATTTCATTAATATCAAGATATATAGTTTAAAAAGTACAATTTTCAAAATATCAGAACTTTATATTAATAAAATGGCACATGATTTTCATTTTTTCTATTTTTAGATTGACACTGAAGTCAACATTTCTTTTCAAAAACTGCTCCAGGTTACAAAATTATTATTTAAGACAAAAAAAGCAATAAGAAATCCGGCTTAGTCTAGTTAACTAGTCTATATCCGCTTATCCATTTCGAACAAAAGGTATTGAAGAGTTCTGTTGTCTATGAGTAAAGCGCAACTACATTCTAACATTTTATAATAAATTAGAAATCAGTCCAACATAAGACGACGCCGGTGAATGCCTTTTTGTTTCATTAAAGTTATAGGCATGCTATTTTATGAATTTTGCTTCGTCTTTTTCCCTTTTTTTCTATTTTTTTAAATCACAGTGCTCACATGTTATACATCTGTTAACTGTTCGCGGGTAATCGAATACTTTGCCGCATCGTAAAACAACAGAAAATGTGCCATCTCTAGAAAATTTCATATATTTTTATAGATGTTTGTCATACAAAAAGTATGCTAAAGCTTGCCTTCAAAAATGTACGCTGATAAACAATTCATTGAACAGAACAGAACAGAACGGGCGATGCTACTATTTCTGCTTGCAGTGTTCTAATGCTGTAGTCTTATATGGCCGTAGAAAGTAAGTTCAGAAGAAAGAAATATGAACTGAACTCAGGCAGTATCGAAACGATGCAAAATAGATACTTTCATAAGTAAACAGAGTTATCAACAACAACAACAGAAAACAACGGATATTGTTGATTATAATCG
The DNA here is from genome assembly GCA_012932295.1 of Cyclina sinensis. NCBI lineage: Eukaryota > Metazoa > Mollusca > Bivalvia > Venerida > Veneridae > Cyclina > Cyclina sinensis. The sequence continues at coordinate 21,024,114 of JAAONU010000010.1, forward strand.
ATAATGTTCTGTTTGTTTATTCGTTTGCATGTTAAACGTGAAATTCAAATTGTAATTTCAGATCTTGATAATTCGAACTCTGTAAATATATTCGATTGTTTAAGCTGTAAACATTACAACTAGTGAATTTGTTTCCGCTTCGGAGTTTTCCTTCTAAAATATTAATCTCCTATAAAAAAAAAATGTGTCAGTAAAATGAATAATTGTTTTAATGACATAAACCTTGTATACTGCAGGCCGAAACAACAGAACAAACGAAACCCTCTTCTTCTCTCCCTTAAAAATAATTTAGGCAATTTAGATTAAAAAAAGCTTTAATTTGTCGAATTTTTATGACCTATCTGAAGATTTTATAAAAGCCGTTAAGACGTAAAAAAAAAAACTTTTTTTTTTTGAAAAGAGCTATCCTACTTGATTTTTTTATTCCTTTTGCATGTAATGTTTAAGTCGTAAACGTGTTTTGATTTCATGGAACTTAAAAGATTTGCTCTTCTCTCTCTCTCTCTCTCTCTCTCTCTCTCTCTCTCTCTCTCTCTCTCTCTTTCTCTCACTCTCTCTCTCTCTCTCTCAGTTAAATCCGTAGAAATTAAAATATTCAAAAGTTTGTAACTTGCTGAAAGAGAAGAATATATTTCATATATGCCTTTTAATAAGTTAGTGCAAAAATCGATTAAATACACGCTAAGCCGGAGGATAAAGGCAACAAAAACTGTCAATCAAAAAGCAATTATAGTTCACTAACAACGCTTCAATATGGCAAATAAAAATTGCATGTTTTAAATATTTTATCAGACGCGTAGCTCTACTTAGCAACCTGGGGTTTCTCGTTAAATATAGGATAAAAGAATATAACATAGCCATATTTTTTAGATTCCGTGGATGGTTGAACTTTAATCATGTAAAAATTCATTCATACATTATTACGGTTTTCTTCCTTCCGTACATTCTTAAACGATGTATTTGTTTGTTCGTTTTTGAAATTTGACTGACGGACGGACTGACTGACTGACTGACTGAATGACTGACTGATTGATTGATTGATCATTTTAACGATTGATTGATTAAACGATTGATTGAAGGGCTCATTTCTTCCATCCTTTCTTCGTTATTTTCCTCCGTTCCTTCCTTTATTCATTCAGTCAAATATACTTCTTCTCATTGTTTAGAAAGGACATCATAAAAAGCAAATACGGAGCTTATCTAAATGTTGCCTTGCTGGACAAAAAACGGAAGTTGTCCACTTTGTCTCAGAGCTTCTCGTATTTCCTTGATAAAATTGAAAGAATTATTTTCCACAATGCTTTATCTAAAACGGTTTCACTTTGATTGGTAATTCAAATTTGTAAACCATTCTCTGTCCAAACTGATCTTAACATGTTGTAAAACCTATTTCCAGACTTGTCTAATTTTGTTTACAAGGCAGACGATAAACAAAACTGGCAGACGAGAAATGTCTCTGCAGACAGTCAGATCACGGAGAGAGAAAACGATTGCATATTTCTCTACACCTCGGATAACTAGTTTTCCATTACAAACTTAATGAATTGAATAACATTTATAGGCAGATCTGACGAAAACGTTAATTGGTTATTTGCATAAATGTCTATGTTTAATTCTTGTGACAGTACCGTGTTTCATGGTTAAGAAAATGAACAAATGCGCCCAAAGATATCGTCCGCATTTTTGTTGTTGTTATAATTTTTCTTACTTTTCCTGATTAACAATTTTATAGCAATTTATTTTAGTTCGATGTGTAGGACTCATTTTAGCTAAAATATCTCATCAAATATATGCAAATCAATTCGGAGGAAATGCATAAAGTTTCTACTGCTCGTCCAATAGAACATTTTGGTTTGAACCCATGCGGCTAAGTACCTAATTACAGTCTGCTGACTACTAGTCTGACGCGTTTACGACTCGGCCACGCCACCACTATACGCCTATGAATTCATTTCAATAACTATCTATAGCATAGTTGTTTCCTCTTGAAGTATAGAATGCAACAGAGATACGTTTCCTCTATCGTAGAGAATACATAGGAACTGTTAATCCGTTTTCTGAATTCATTGCAGTATTCATGCTTTGAAATGGACTTTTTCATGTTTGTTCGTATGATTTTTATCTTATTTCTATTTATCATAATTGTTTTAGAAGCTCATGCACTATTTAAGAACACCCAGTAAAGATAACGTCCTTCTCCCACTCGCATTTAATAAAATAATTAAATAAGTGCGCATGCGCACGAGCATAAATCAATCTTCACCAACGCTGTTAACAGCTATATACAATACACTTTTTATATTTTGTTTGATGTATATACAGCGCTAGACAAATGCCAGAATGGAAAAAAATAACATAGGTTTATCATACTGGTGAGGGAAACCTATTTTTTCCCCACTTTTTTTACCGAAAAGACAGCAGTGAACAGATACGACCCTACGTTAACACGTTACATATTCCATTGCCTTCAATGATAAATTATTGAATACCATGGTTGTGATCTTTTCGCCAGGATATATTTTGATTCAATTAGTTCGTCTGTACAACAGCTCACTGGAAACCCATTGAAACTTTGTAAGGCTTCATGAGAGAGGTTTTTGTCTTGTGAAATAGTGGTATCTTGTAACAAATACTGTCTCTAAGGTGAAAAGGCCATACATTTACCAGCGCTACTAACAAAGATGTCAAAATAGGAAGACCCTAGGTTATAGAACAAATACATAAATGTACATGATTACTTATTTTGATTTTTATAAGGATAGTTGGTTTTTGACCACGAAGTGAAACGAGACACTGACTTATACTGCTCCAATGTTATATTCTGTACAAAAAAGGGTATACAGTATGAAGCCAAAACAGTTTATGCCGACGTAGGCATATTATCGTTATAGAAAATGACTGCTGTATATATACCTATGTCATAAAAGTGACATCATTGTCTGTGAAGAAGTAATATGCACAATAAAGATCATTATCTCAATGAATGACATTATCATTTAACAACATGCCCTGTGAAGATCTGTTTGTATTAACATGTAAAAATGTTGTCAATCCAAACACACTGTAATTTAGCTTTATAAAAATCAGAACAGTACACTTTTCCATCCAGTGCTTGTTACATAGTGTACAATTTAAACGTTATATGTGCAGTTGTTGTCAATCCAAACAAGCACACTAAGATTTCAGGTTTATAAAAACCAATACAGTGTACCATTTCAATCAGTGCTTGTTAACATAGTGCATAATTTAGATCCGTGAAAAAGTGTTCCATTGATGAAAATCTAAACGAAGATATATGGTAATATAGTACACTGTTCCAGCCAGTTCTTGTTAACATAGTGCTCAGTTCAGATTAGTGTCTGTAAACATAGTGCACAATTCAGAGAATTAGTGCACAATTTCGCAAGTCCATTTTGAACACTGAAGGGCGTTCTCCAAATAATCACGGTGCAGAATTAAAGTCAGTTTCTTTGACCACTGTGCCCACTTGCAACTTCCATTTATAAAGCATGGTGTACACAGAGTACAGTTTATGAACATTTCTCTCTCTGTGTATAATCTTGTCTGTAATATACAATAAATAAATACAATATCAGTGCATATCAAAACAAGAAATGACTAAATATCGTAATTAATATTGTAAATCATGCCACAGCAGCTATATTCTGACAGCTTGTTTCCATAAACGCTCAAGAACTAGACATCGAGACAAAAAGAGTGTTATTAAATAGCATAACATCCTAGCAAGTATATGTTTGATGCTCAGTTTGATTGGCATCCTTTTAAACATTGTGTTTGCATATATCAAAATTTAAAAACTGAATGTCGAAATATCTCATTTTTACCAAGTATGACAGCAAACTATTTTCGATCTGAGAGGTGAAAGAGTGACTTTTTCGTGTATAGTCCGGTGTGGTTTACAAGTCGAGTTAAAAATTTGAAAAAGCGGTTCTAGTTTGTATTGTTGGTTATCGATTGAGACTTGATTGAAACTATGCGATTTTTGTCACATGACAAACATTGTTTCTATATGATATAATCACAAGATATTCATTTTCATTACAACGTTTGTAGATCAATACAATTTCATTTGTCTAGTGAGCCTATTTTAGACACAATATTTGATGATATTTCACGTTTTGAGACTTGTTCCCCAGTAAAAAATACGTCTTATTTAGACAATAGGGGAGTAACGCTATCTGATCAGTGTTATGTAGATAAAATAGCGAATCAGTAAGTGGATAAGAATCCTTTTGATTCTTCCAGATTTTCTCGCTTACGTAAATATTTCCATACGGTGAATATCATTTTCATACGGTGTATATCATTTCATATTTAGTGTGACAAAAAACATAACTGTGTAGTACACACTTGTAAGAGAAAGGCAGACATAATATTGTGCCTCTATTTTTTTTGATGAATTAATTCATGTTTCTTAATTCCATGTAATATAATTGTTCCGTCTCAACTTATAATGGTCGTGTCATATTTCATTTTTAACTGATAAGTTTTCACATTGTATTTGAATTTTTTCTAGTTGTAAGTTTTGTAAAAGGCTCTTTTCGGTATAGTCAGAATTCGTTTTGTCTGGTTAAACATTACTGCTATCCAGTTGCTGTTTTGGTCATGTGATAAAAATGATTTTTGCACTCGTGTACATTACATTTTATTTATTTAATTATTTATTTCAGGAATAATTTCATAATGACTCTTTTCCCGAGCTCTTTGACTTAAAATTAATTATATGTAATTTAAACTCATATCAGATTCCATACATATACACGCTGATTAAAGATAATTAGACATAACATCAAGAAGCTTGTTAAATCCGCTGTTAAGTTAGTGTGATGAAAAAGATTCCAATGATTATTCCCTTTAGGAAAACAAATCTTTGTGTTATTATTTCGTATTACTGTCATGAAAATAACGAACAATAATAGATCTGTCTTTGACAGACGTTTAATCAAGATATGATTTGATATAATTGATTAAACCTGTTTAAAAGACACTGTCTCCGTGAAAGGAATAATGACGGGATGTTTTTATAAACTGTAATTGTATTTCAGCCTTAAAGGGGAAGGCAATATTTATGATTTTTTAATGAATGCAAGGATTTTTTTTTTATATACGACCCCTCGTTTACTTCTTTTTTCTCCTTCCAAAGAAAGTAAAGGTTCCTTTTCATTATTCGATTACCTTGTATTGTTTTGTTTTATTTTTCAGGCTGTCCATATATTTTTTTTTTCTAAATCAATCATTATTTGTGTGTTGTTGTTTTTTTCTGATGAAGATATCAGGTGTCCTGCCTTTAAATCTTCTATACAGTTAATTAAATATAGTACGACAATATATAAATCACGTCATATCGTGAAACATTGATTTTCTTATCGATTTTCAGCAAAGAAACAGCGATGTCTTTTATGAAAATGCAAAAGAGCCTGGTGCAATTTTCTATGTTCACAAGATCTTAGCGGTAGCATATTTTCAAACGTTGTCGGCTCAATTTCTTGTCTTTGTCCGTGTTATGTGAAAATACAAGATAGTGAAATCCACTTTACCGCAGGCAGAATACTCCTGTCAATCATTTCGTTGCTTCATTCCAGATTTTGACAATTTCATTTGCTTGCAGAATTCTGCAAAGCAAAACACAATCTATGTTACTTGCTTTTTTTGTATGATTAATTTATCCATTAATATACGTCAAGTTTGAATGATTTTTTTCTGCCTGGTTCTTAGTCTGTTCTATATGAGTAGTCTGAAACAGAGAATTCAAACAAAATACCTCCTTTCTTTAAAAGCAACTCTAGGCAAAGACACTCTTTTTCAACTATAAACATTCCACCATATTTTTTACCGGTAACATTGTAATTAACTGATATATTGGCTGACCTAAGACCTATGATAACAATACTGACATGACAGTCATTTGTCCTACCCAGGAAGACAAAATAAAGAGATTCTGTCGTGGGGTTGTCTTTTTATATAGGCGGTCTCTTCTTGTCAAATAAACTTCTTAAGGTGGCGGTCTATTTTTATAGTGCCTTTCTTAGGTAGTATGTTTTACTGGGATAGTCCGTGAGCAATTTCCTTACATTGCTTTTTAAATCAAAGTGAAAGAATTTTACATTAAAAAAATTCTTAACGTAAATACAAAGTACACCAGCCAATCTTCTGTGCACAACATGATTTTTTGCAACTCTACAGATTTCTTATTGAAAAAGACCATTTTACCTTTCAAGCAACGGATTGTTGACAAAAAATGGTCCGCGGGAGAGCATAAAACAGGTGCGCGATGACGTAGTATCCTACATTTGGTCAAAGAGGCATGCTAGCTAGGTAGAATCTTCGATTTACCTTAAAAACTTGTTAATGCGAAAGAATCATTTCCCAATGTGTCCATTAATAGTCCATAAACACGTACTAAAAGCATTTTTATTAGACTTTATATAACCAGTTGTTTGAGATGAAAAGCCCTCTATTCAAGGTGACCACTTCAGGTGTCTAAATGTCAAACGAAATTTTGTTGAATATATGTTCTTCTTTAACCCTTACCATGCTGAATATCTTAAATGGACTCGTCCAGTCTTTCAATCTGGACTGAATCCATTCTTCATTTTTAGGGAAATTTCCAAAATAAATACTGATTGAATAGCTAACAGTGCAGATCATGATCAGACGGCATGGATGTGCCTGCTGATCTTGGTCTGCACTGGTCGCATGGATAGATACTGTTGTCTACAGCAGACTAAGAGTTAAGTCGTCAAGTTACACTGTACTTTTCAATTTGCTGGTACAACGGAATGAGCCAATAAAAAAAGAAACGAATCAATGCTTAATTCTATTTGTATGCCTCTTAAGATGTTCAGAAATAAGAAAGTTTACAACGTGACATAGGGTAAAATGTTCAAAAGATTTCTAAAGGGTTATTTTTTTATGAACGGAGTTAATCTTAAACCTAAATCAAATCATATACCTATTATGCCCATGTCATGTTGTGTATGTCTTTCGCTTTTTGAAAATCAACACTTTTGAGTAATGTTATAAACATAACATATCTCTTTACTAATGACTGAATATTTCGAAATCCTTCGTAAAGCAGATACAAAATAGGAGTATGTTCAAAAGGAACACGACGCGCAACATTGTTTTTTTCCTAAAATGACGCCATATACGCAAATTTGCAAGTCAAGATCTTGTTGGCCCAAGATTAATGTATTTGTTTTTCTGTATTTAGGATTGTATATTATTTATTCTGAAAGTCTGTAACCGATTTATCTTTTACAAAGTATAAAACTGTTATAGCTGAGAGACTGCCTTTTAATTCAGATAAAATCGCCATGATATAACAATGCAACTATCTTGCAAATCTGTTGCCATAGAAACAGTCGTAAAGCAATTTGATACAAAATAGTCAGTTTTATGAAGGCTTTTAAAGTTTATTTTGCTTTCGAAGAGGAATCGAAATACGGCATTTTTGCCTATTTTCAATGGACTGTATTTATCATTATAGATGTCTTATTGCCTTGTTTTCTGTGACGTCAGTATTTCAGATGTCTTATTGCCTTGTTTTCTGTGACGTCAGTTATGTCATGACAGTTTATATTATTTTCTGCCATTAAAGTCTGTTTTCTACCGTTGGAAACCATCAAAGAAAGTGTCTTCTGGTATAACATTCCGTTTACTGTTCAATAACTCCATTTATCATCTCTTGTCATGACATATGAATGGAAATGTTAATTTGTTGTCTCAGGTCAGGCTATGTTTGCAATCTTTCAATAAGGAAACAGGAAAGAAAAGGAAAGATTCCTACGTATCAGACAACACGCAGATTATGGAATTGTCTCACAACACGAGAGAACTACCTATATATAACAGAAATCTTGTAAATTCTATGAAGGCAGACTGAAATAGAGGTTTCCTTGTAGATTCTAGGCTAATGACGTCGTTGCAGCTTTGCTGTATTGTTGGCTTTTGAAAATAATGTCTCTTTACTCATTTTTTTTGTTACGGCTCCGTTTATAAATCTATAATTATGATGAACTAAAATATTTTACGGAACGCAAGATTTGCCTTCTCTTCCAAAATGTAAAAGAATGGTTGTGTAAGACGTCATTGACGTAAAAAGAATTGTATAGCACATATTTCGTTTTAAAAATCCCGTTTCCCTTTGTAAAGATAAAGTTTACTCAGATAATAGGACCTACATATGTGCCACCGTCTCCAATTATTCTAACGAGCATTTTAATTTATGACGACCCTTGGGAGATTTGTTATTTTTGTGATAAATTTAGATCTCCATATGGTCACGTGACTTCTAACACAGCGAATCTGCATATCGTTGATTCCAGTTCGGAGTAGGGGGTGTTATTTATTATTGAATTCATTGATATTTTTTGCAGATTTATAAATAAGGGGTTGTTTACAGATGATGAATAATTGGAATGATCATTAGAAGTATAGTTTTAACACATATGTGCGTCAACCCTTTTTATTCTGGTACATTTCATCTATGTAAGTGAATTTCGGCCTTTAAAGTTCATGCCAGTATGGCGATAGTTAAAACAAGAAGACAATATTGTCTCAAGTTGTAAAACAAACGAATACAGACAAAGTATTATTAAACGTACTTAGATAACGTCTTAAGATTACGTCTTACACAGACATAGACAAGTGTTATTGACCTTAAATGCAATAAAACTACATAATGATTAATGAAGAATAACCAGTCTACAGTTATACGTTTTATAAGGCATCGCCATCGAAAGCCGAACGTCTGAGAATGAATAACTCGTTTACTGTTCAAAAAAATCTCGTATGAATTTTAGCTACACTGTACACGTTATTTAAAGTTTTGCCAAACAGAGCCAGTCATTTTGAATGAGCATATGAAACGCAGTTTTTGAGCAGACGTGAAAGGGTAATAAATGTCTTATGACGCTTGAGATATTTGGTAAAGCTGTTTCATTTAAATGTTAATGTATTAAGATTTCTGAAACTTGCTTTAATATTCATAACGTATTTTATTGTAAATGAATATGAAACTGATCTATGATTTCCGGATAATAAGCGAGAGAACGTTTTAGTATTTATGGTGTATGATTTGTAAACATGAACAGAAGTGTTGTAACGATCTTTGGAGATATAGCATTTATGTTTAATGATGTTATAAGCGCAGATTTTTCAGAGTGCTCATTAAGACCATGTTGATTAGTTGCAACATAAATGTAAACTTTCAAACGACCAACAGCAATTCATTATCTTTATATCTTTATATTTTAGTATTACTTGTAATCAACAGTGTAGAAATATTACTCGCGTATTCAAGGAATGAAAAACGATACTCGCAGGATTTTTTTTTGTAAATGCAGAAAACAAAAGAAACAGCTCACATTGTTCAATGCTGACAAATGGATCTTGCATCTCAGCTTTTTACAATGGCACTGATTTACTTCCCATCTGGTATCGTCTTTTTGCATAGTAAAGAAAACAACTAACTAAAGAATGACTGTTGTTATGGTCTTTGTACATCATCTCGAAACAAACCACGTCACACATCCAAACGTTGAATTTTAACCTCAATCTCTTCCACAAAAATGCAAAAGAGCCTTATATAATTTTCAAAACCTTAACGGTTGCATATTTTCATATACTGCTGGCTTCTTCTGATGTCTCATGGAGTGTTCTGTACAGGTTGTGGTACCTACTTCACCATTTGAAAATACTTCTTTCAATCATGTTGACCAACCATTGTGCATTTGCCCGACTTTGACGATTTCCATTTCTTGCGGGAACTTTCGTGATTTGCTTTTATATGAAATTTGTCTATTTATACATATGAAATTTGTCTATATATACGCCAGATTTCAATGGCTTTTCTTCTGCAACACAATTTCATTCTTGAACAAAATAAGTCTTGAGTTTCTAAGAAGTTAAATATGAGAACTTCGTGACAAAACAAGAAGCGTTGAAAGGTTTCAAGAGAGATGTTTTGTTTCTTATTTTATTTCTATTTTAGTCATTAGTCTGTACAAGTTTCAATCGCTTGTCTGTGAATTTTTTTTTCAATTGTTGGACATCCAATATATCACTAAGACTATTTGACTGATATTTCTATAGATCTAGGAAATTTTATCTATTGTAATTTAACTATTTAATTTTTTTTCAATCGCTACACTAAAGTTTTAGAGGTCGCCTCACTTTCTTGTCCAATCAGTAACAAGGAATTTTAAAATGTTTGGCTCTCTAATCTTTAGAAAATATTAACCGACGTTCTAACTTCTTAGCTTCAAAATTCATATAAGTACACTCTGCGCATGCTCAGAGACCACGAGGTCTACTAGTTAAAATTCATGTTACGATGAAAACTGTCCAAATATGGAAAGAAATAGTGGTGTGACGTCAACATTGATAATGTTATGTACTCCTTTACAAAAAACAACCAAAATTCACTCTAACCTACGCGTAATGCTTTTTCCGCACCCGGAGGAAGCATTTTGATTTTGGTCTGTCTGTATGTTCGTTCATTAGTCACAAAACTTTAACCTTGACTATAACACGGAAGTCCTTACACCTCCATACTTGACAGATGCATGCACCTTAGTGAACTTTTCCCGCCAAACCGACTCAGAGGTAATGGGGTTAAATGTCAATGCTCCTCCGGGGGCATGGCGTTCGTTCGAACGTAGCGCTTGTTGAACTATGCCATACTGTTTGAGAACGTTTAAGATTGATAAATCTATCTTGACATTCGTTTTCATGGTATCTATATACACAGTATGTTTAAATCACCAGCTTTATTTTGCAATCACTCAGGGAAGCAAAGATACAGCAAGAGATTACTCAGTTATCAGAAAACATACGATTTTGCAAGACAAACTATCAGAAACCGTAGAAAGGTCTTCTAACACGATCAGACAATCTTTATAGAGTAGAAATTCTGCACTTCTGATAAAGTCTCTGAAGTCTGAAGGAATGACTTCCTTGTACAGGTTGTTAGAAGAGTTAGCTTTTATGATCTGAGATGTTGTCAGCTTTCTATCAAGGTGTGTCTCCATTCGGAACACCTCGGGCGACTTCAATAAGTCAACTCGGAAATATAATGTGGTAGGCGCCATATTGGACTATTTTATAATACAGGTGGTGTCTGGTAAACTAAAAACATTTCTTAAAGCCTCTACCTGTTTATACTTTGAATTAACATTTATTTTCATTTTTTTCTAATGCATAAGACAAACACTGCTTGAGTTCTGCCATGTTTGTTTATATTTTTATTAAAGCCGGGCCGAATTACCATTTGGTGTATTCATACACTTACATACGAGGTCTTTATACGAAGTTGTCGGAAAAGGCCGAGTTGTTACGATTGGTGTGTCTCCGCTCTAAAACCGGTATGTCGTTAGCTTCCGACTAAGGTGTGTCTCTAATATTGAATTTAAAGAGGGCCTCGTTTTACAATTCATCATGATTTTCCGTAAAGACGCGTGAAGGTAATATTTAAGCATTTTCTTATGAAACTGAAACGAGGAATATTTTATTTTTTATAATTTTTTATTGTCTTTGTTTTTAAAACAGTCCTACCTAGTAAAGAAAAAAATATAAGTACCCAATTTTTAAGTACTCGGGTTCAAGCAATTTTTTATGGACTTATAAACGAATGACGTTTTTAACTAGTATAACCTTATGTAAAGCCTCTTAAATATGTCAAGTAAAGAAGTGAGAAAATCCTGACTTGTGGTACCTCAGTCATGTAGTCTATGAAATGAAACTTCAGCACATCACTTTTCAGGTAGAACAGAATCGCAATATGGTGATTATTTTGTCTTGATCTTATCTTGGTGAAGTATGAAGTGAATTTTGACTGCATGTTTTCACATGAAATCTTGATATTGCTTTCCATAAGCGTTTTAAAAAGAATGAAAAATCCCCCACCCCCTTTTTACAGTTAGTGCATGTAATGGTTACTTAGCAAAACAGACAGATAAAATAAAGAATTACATAAAATCCTGTTCATTTGTTATACTTTGATGGCCTAACGTCAAAAGTACCAATTAAGCTTACAGGTTTTTTTTTCTGTCTGAAGCCTTGTCAAACGGAGCCAGTCATTTTAGAGAATAGTTGATTTGTTTAGAAATAAAGTTAATAGTGCATATTAAAAAATAGCCTTGCGGCGCTTGTCATGTTTGCATAAAACTGTTTCTAATTTTGTTGTTAAAGATTTTGAAAATCTCCGAAATATTTTTTTGTGAACATTTTTGCCATTGCTAATATTTGTTTTGATGGTCCACATACTCATTCTCTATTTTCCCAAAGACAAGTTTACAAATAATTTTAAACTGTTCTAGTGAACTCAAGCAGAACACAGTTTAAGCCAAATATGTCAAAGAGAGTAATGACCGTGTAAATCTTAAATTCAGTTCCCCAATGTCTTATAATTTTCGAACTAAATGTTCCAGACTTGCTGTTAAAAACGGCGCCATTTCGTATGAACATTAACGCAAACCGGCGATTATTTACGGATAATCAAATTGAAACGAAGTACACTTTAAATGCATGTTGCAATTTATTCCCGACCAAATGACATAAGATTTTATTGCTTACTGATAACGGGGGACAGCCTCTTCATTGTGAAAAACGAGACGAGAGGTCACATTTTGTTCAGAATTTCAGAAAATATCTATTCATAAGCAAAGCTGCCTCATTGAATGTCAAAGATTTACAAACAATCCAGATCAAAGTTTACCAAGTATGTGATATTTAAGCCTCTGAAGTTCAAATAAAGCTTATGTATTTCAATTTCAAGTCTTAACAAACTGAGCCAGTCATTTAAACGAGTGGTGTTTTTCTTAGAACTACAGTTTAATGACACAGTATGGCAATTAATAGTCCTGTGACATTGTTAATATTTTGTAAAGCTGTTTCTTCAAGTTGTAAAAAATGAAGATTTCTTAAAGTAGCCATACATGTAATAGGTCCTTGGACTTGACTTAAATATTTGCAATTGATCGATGTGTTAGAAGTCAATTTTGGTATCCATGTACGAATTCTTATAATTGTTTTGTATGTACAAAAGTGTTTTGAAAGTCTTTCATATGCTTTTTATTTGTTTAATATTTCTCAAAGAAGTTAGACATTATATTATGTTGATAAGTAGTAAATTAAGTGTAGTCTTTACATATAACGGCAATATTACACGAATCGTTTTAGTATTGTATGTTGTGCCTTTGCAAAATATCATTTACATTTCGTTTAGTGATTGACAACAAATCATGTAGTCACTAGTACTGTCTGTAAATGCAGAACATCCATTTGCCATTTCAAACAAACCCGGTGTTTGATGCTGAAAACTGAGTCTCGAATCTAAGCTGATGGCAACAGGTATTGATAAATCTTATTTTACTAATGGTCTATAACCGTCTGTTGCCGTAGTGTATTAAATATTAAGAATGTGTAATGGACGTCTATTCCATAAGATTTTATTAATTTCCCCAGAGAACAACTTGTTTTCCTTGCCACCTCGGTAAAACTTAATGTAAGCTTTTGGTAATACAAGACAGCTCTTCTTCTGCAGTGTTTGACTCGAGGCAAATGCGTTTATCCCTTAAAAACGCATTCTCGTCTTCTAATACGATTGTCTGGATTGCAAAGGTGTCAAAGTTCTTTCATTCAAAATATTCATTTGCCACTCGCAACTGTCAAATAACTATATATATTGCAACATGAAGAAATGTAATTCAGTTTCCGATCTTTTCATCAAAAACGTTTTAAGATGGAATTTCTTTGAACGCCAGAAATCTCGTTGTGTAAAGTAAAAATTTTAGTAGAACAGAAAGTGTTTTTGTTTTAATCTTTGATACTAGAAGTATTTGAAAATAAATATTTGATAGTCACGTCAGGTTCATTGCAGAAGTACATGTTGTAACGTTCCAAGTATATTAGACATAAATTCCGACTGGAGTCTTTTAGAAGGTTTTGAGCTTTTCACTTTATTGTCAAATTTGAGTAACCTTTCACCTCTGTTATAACACAAGTTCACTGAAATAAAAACATATTCTGCTACCAGTGAGACGGAATCTTTTAGTTTCACTATATTCTATTATTGTTGTTGTTGGTTTTTTTTTTTTTTTTTTTTTTTTTTTTTTTGCTCAATTTTGGACATATTAATCCACATAAAACGCTAGATAATGTTCTTAAAGGGAATAATAACTGGATATTTTTACAGTTTTACAGCGATCAAATAATCTATAAACGATGTTTTTAGTTATTATATTGTAACTTTCAACTCAGCAGACGTATGCAATTACTGATTACTGTACTTTTAAATTTAGCAAAAAGAAACATAGATTTTTTTCTTTTTGTGTGCCATAGGAAATTAGTTGCACGTTATATTTTGTACAGAAAAAAAGCTTTATTTTCTGCCAATGACAGTTTTTCTTCTTCTTTTTTTCAACTAGTTTATTTTGAACACTTTTGCTTTGAACCTTTTATCCTACCTTTACCTTGATTGCTTACCTAATACAAATTTGACGGAATAAACGTGTTCATATCTTGAAAAATGTCTCGCCAAGTCTCACCAAGTCTCGCCCAGCTAAGCTTTCTAAGTCTCGCCGGATAAAACTTTCTCCGTCTCGGCAACAGCCGTGTTCTCTCTGTAAGACATGCTTGTTTCTCTTCGTGTTCATAATGTACTTTTCATGACGGACCTCACAAACGAATTTTGTCCTCTTGTTCTTGTGTGTCATGCCGGAAATGCTACGAAATGTTCAGGTATGAAAATTAGTTAAATTACAATAGATAAAATTTCCTAGATCTATAGAAATATCAGTCAAATAGTCTTAGATATATATTGGATGTCCAACAATGAAAAGAAAAGCCATACGTAAACAGAGATCTTTTTTGAGTCTCATTTATCCCAGAAAAAAAAATGACAGTTTGACAGATATTTTGATTATCGTGTCTGGATTAAAATTTAGGTAAATGTGAAAATAATAGAAAAGAAAAAAAAACTAAGTTAAACATTTTCGTTAGTAGTTTAACCATTATTAAAATAGCTTGCTTTGAATATTTCATCTTTTTGTTGTTGTCTCTTAATCCATAGTCTAATGTGAAATGATGTAAATTCTCTTTGGAAAATATTGGCCTCGATAAAGACTTTGAACGAACAATGGTTATTAAAGGAACATGTAAACCTTCCTTACACGTTCTTATGATTCCAGGGAAATTGTACACCAATCATTAATCGCAGTATTCTCTGTGAATTCTGTTTTTTAGATAATTACCTTGCTCGACAGCATCTTCTAAAGGAGTGTTTACGTGTCTTACAGTTTAATAACTACAGAAAACCATATATAGTCTAGCGTTGTCCTATATTTTTTTTTTGTACTTGTCTTTTGACCTGTTTTTCTAGGAACGCGTAGTGGTGAAGGATAAATGCTAAAATTGGCATCAAGTGTGAAGCTGCACAATGTGATAATATTTTTTTTCATTATAGTGGCATTTGTACAGTATCTGATAAATGAACAGAGAAAAAACATATTTATACTAAGTCATGCATTCACTAACAAACATACGGTATGTTACAATACTTCATATTTTTTTATATAACATGATAATTTGTACTGAATCATACATCTGTTGATAGCATTGCATCGAGATTGGCAATTATTGCCATAGTAATAGAATCTTTTATTATAGATATCAGGTTCTATAAACCATATTATATTTATTTGTACAAGTACTCCCAAACCATAAAAGCGTGTTGACTGTAAATGATGATTTAGTGTCTGTGTGGGTGGGTAGGGGGAGGGGATGGGGAGGGGTGCTTTTTAACATATATCTCCAATCACATAATTTAACAGTCAATTTTGAACAGTGTCATGTGTACTTGTAGCATTGTTGTTCTGTACTGTTTACCTCTATAAAAATATTGTGTAAAATGTATGCGAAAATTGAAAGCAGGGTTCGAGTTATTCTCATATGCTGGTGGTTTTGGATTTTCTAGAAGGATGTGGTATTTTGTCACACGTGCAAGCTGTTTCTTGAGCCACGTACAACACACGTGTTTATCTTGTTTACCTGAAGGTCCGTATAGAATCGTAGTGTTATGGAAGGTGAAATCAGTAAACGAAATACTTTCATTGGAATTGTATTTAATTTAAAAAAACGAGTATTTAGCTAACTTGTTATAGCAGTATTAAATGTTGGCTTTTGAAAATTTTCAAAATTATATATAACAAGGCAAAGGTGGCTACCATTTAAACATATTACTCTTCGTTTGAAATTGGTGCTATAGTTTATCTGTTGGCTTGTCAGACGTATTTCTATCGATGTATTTTATTCAAATCAGAAAGACCTGTTTATTCATTCTTTATCGTATAGAATTGGTACCGAGGTGTTGCAGGCTTAACGAAAATATGCTCGATTTGGGACAGCAAGACGCCATGACATGATTATATTTTAGAATGGGAGATATTTTCTACACATTCATATTTACAAAGCACTTTGTTTGTTGCTCTTCCGTTTCTAGTACATGTGTACTTTTATTATTTATAAATCTAAATATTGCGTGATTGATTTAATGCTTATTTAGACTTATGTCTGAAATTTTCGTCGATTTCAAAATGTGTTCGTGTTTCTTAAGCTTTTTTTACGGAGATTTAATACAACTAGATTTTAAAAGCAATCCAAGAATCTGGGAGGTAAACAAGTCTTTTGCAACATTTACAGATACGAGTGATTTTCATGAAATTCAAATGTCATAATGTCCGCAAACACAATAACAAAGTGGCGCCGGCACAATAAAGATTTAAAATTAATTAAATCAAGATACCTTTACTCTTGTTCATTTTACAACTCAATTAATTTCCAGTCATAGATACGGGTGCTCGTTTGATATCATACAAATAATTGCGAATAACAAAACATGTTACTGAAGGAAATAATTACAGAATTTTTTTTCTTTTGCACACTTTGATCAAACACTATTGTTTTCTCATGTGTTGTCACAATTAATTGAAAGAGGGGTAAACGCTTTCAGTTACTTGCTGTTTAGTGTTATTTATACGATGTTCCAGAATCATTCCCGCATCTCTGTTTCTGTTAGTTGTTCTGGTAAGGATTCATACGCCAGTTATAAGTGCGAAGTTGATTGGTACAATATTATAACACCTTAAATTCCATTTTGCCTTGTGTGTTTTTCATTGTGCAAAGTGTTAACAAACGTGCGGTTCTGTTGTTTGAACAATTTTTAGGTTGACAAAATATAAACAATTGACAATACATAAGTTTAATAAAAAAGCTTATTTATTATGGCGAATCAGTGTACTTTATATATTTCTCCGATTTTGCTTACATAAAATGTAAGTTTATATAACATATTTTTGCCTCCTTAAAATCGTACACCATGGTCAAATATAAGTATTAAGATATTTAAAAAGTATAAATATAAAAAAGTATGGAAGATTTTCAGCTAACAATAGAAATGTGATTTTGAATTCGATTGTCAGGAATGAAAAAAAACAACAACAAAAAAAAACGAAGGACGCCTACTGAAAGTCAAGGTCTTTTGATGGAGTAAAACATCTCCCTAAATTGTTCCGTCTGTTAAACTGTGTACATCTCATCCGACGTCAAGCTTCGTCTGAAGTTTCTGCAGATTGTCATCAGAAATGAAATATCGGATCCACATTAGAGGAAAACAACAAAAAATAATGAAAATATATTCCAGGAAAAAGTCAATAACTCATCCTTAAGAAACAGAAAACATTAAGATGTAGACATTTTAACAAATGTTTGTGCACCTTCATGTTGTACAATTAGTCACTGATTTGGTCTGTTTCCTTATGTAAAAATATAACAATGTATTACAAGACGAATCATTATTGTTTTGTGTAGTTAATGTAACAAAATTATTGTCTCGTAACTGACAATGTGAAGGCAGGACGTGAAATAATCGAAGTTAAGCTGGGCAAGATACATTAATAAAATATATCGATGGCAACACGTGGACTGCAGAAACACCTTAACTGAAATTTATAAGCACCTCTTTGTGTAATATGGATTTGCTTGAAGTAGAACTGACACCAGGTTTTGTAACTAAGGACATCTTGTTCTACTGAAGGTTTTATGTGACTTCATAACTGGAAAAGAGACGAATATAAAGTCCCCTCTCCCTCCCTCTCCCTCTCTCTTCTCTCTCCCCCCTCTCTCTCTCTCATTAAATGTTTAAAAGAAGACGCTTTTTGTAAAAGAAGCATTTTAAAAGTTAGTTCCTAATACATCTAGCGCCTGTCACCGGTGTGGTGTGTGGTGGACACTCACATCCCGGTTATTCGCACAACCAATTTCGGGGGTTCTTGCGATGGCTGAGTTGTCTAAGGTATTTGAGTATTTGCTTGGTAAAGAGGCTCATTATACACGAAACAAAATCCAATGGGTATCGTTTTTGATAGTCATTTAAAAAAATCTTGTAGAGAGAGAGACAGTTTTTCCTGAAATAATTCAAATTTCTGAAGGAAGGAGACTTTTTATCACCAATTGTTAATTAAAACTGTCTTCTTAATTGTATGAGCGTTTCCGTTTCGAAAAAAAAGATAGTTTTAAGGCGACATATTTTACAATTAAATATTTCACAAATTATATAATTTACCCAACTTTCTTTGTATAATGTATGTAATATAGATGCAAACATTCTTATCAGTCAAATCATGGAGATAATTAACATATTTGCTTTTGTACCCAGTATGGGTGCATTATCTTCCTTTAATTGACCTCTTTTGTCTTTTTGTTTTATTATAAAACAAACTTTACATCACTATACTCTTGTTCAGGAGTAACGACCGCTTGAAACAGCAATCACAGCATTTTCTTCCAATCTATATTCAATACTCAACTCTTTGGTAGTCCAAAAGAAAAAAGAAGAAAGTTATAAAAATGAGATAGAGAAAGGTAATAAACAGGGTAAAACGTGACGTATATGCCAGTAAATGCTCATTCAGGAAACCAAACCAAGTGCATTGATAATATTATAGTAGGTTACTACGTCATCGCGCACCTGTTTTAAAATGATCCGCGAGAGAGCATAAAACAGGTGCGCGATGACATAGTATCCTACTAAAGTATTATATATTCAATGCACTTGGTTTGGTTTCCTGAATGAGTATTTACTGGCATATACGTCACGTTTTACCCTGTTTATTACCTTTCTCTATCTCATTTTTTATAACTTTCTTCTTTTTTCTTTCGGACTTCCAAAGAGTTGAGTATTAAGCTTACATAAATCAGCATTACAGAAAGAATGCAATAAGTAAAGAAGAAGTATTTCAAAAGAAACATTTTCTGGCTATGAGTACGACCCATCTGTATACTGGCATAGTAATGCTCCCGTTTATCCTCAAAGGGTTTGTTTAGGAGCACAGCACCATCAACTTTCTTCATAGTACGGGGAACTGGCAATTTTCATGAAAAAATCCTTTGTTAATGTGACAAAATGATTGTCAAGTGATTGACGAGGCGATGGCATAGCGATAAATGATCAAAGCCCAAGGGACTTAGCTTTTTCAACGTAATTTCTGTCTACCATTTATTCGGCAGAGAATGGTGATCTTTGACTATTTGGCCGAATTCTGTTGTAATCATGGAGTTTTGAATAAAGCTTAACTGATCGTTAAGGGCGAATCGCTCTTGCACTTACTTTTACATTGAGCATTACTGGTCGTCGAGACATCCTAAAATATCAAGTTCTAACACCGGGTATGTTTAGAGCACATGTGTCAGACTATGAAGTCAGACAATTTTGAGCAGACCATGTTCACATTATTAATAATGGCAATACTATATAGGGAGTATGGTTTGCTAATAAAGAACTTGACACTATTAGGACCTGATTTTTTTGACAGTCGATATTTTTTTTCAGCAGTTTACTTTAATGGGCAGGTGTTGCAAAAACTTTATCATTACCATTTCATCTTGTTTCAGTTTTTTTTTTTAGATTTGCACCAGGGTCGCCACAGAACAGGTCATGCTTTAAAAAAAAATATTGAAACTTATGATCAGGTAATGCTTTTAAAAATATTGAAACTTATGATCAGGTCATGCTTTTAAAAATATTGAAACCAATGATCAGGTCGTGCTTCCTTAAATTTTCATGAAGCTGATGATCGGTTCTGGTTTTCTGAAATGTACGTGAAACTGGTGATTAGGTAATGCTTTCCAAATGTTGTGAACATTTGGATCAGGCCATGCTTGAAAGTAAGAAAGTAGGGGAAAATGTTGTCTATAATAGCACCTTAAAGACAATGTTTTATACTTGTCATACGTCTGTAAACTGATACATAAAACCGAAGCAATGTAGATTGTGAAAATGTCGAGTTGCGGCTTTGCAATACGGTACATTAGACAAGGCGTATTACAAGACAGGAGGCTTTGTATATGGCACGATTTCGTGATATTGAACAAAATATATACATTGTAATGATAGCATTGAGACAGTGGTTAAAACTGGTAATTTTCATGGCCTTGAGGTGTTTCTGGCTGATGAAGATGTAAAAGATGTCTTGTTTTCAGTCTCTTATGAAGATTATGTCGTAAATACACTGTGTGTTGCTTAAAAGGGTTATACACAAGCGTAAATGTTGGACTTATATTTAGAGCTTAAAGATATAGTCGGGTTAGCCTTAATTGACGAAATGACTTGAAAGTGTAGAAATGTCAGTTTGATTATGAAATACTGGTGAAAAATAATGTATCAACAATTCTTGATAAATTTGGGTTCATTGAGTTATTAAAATGAAAGGTAATGTTGTAATGCAAAGTTTGTAAAATTGGTAATGGAACAGTTTCGCACCTAGTAATGAAATGGTGTTTGATAAGTGATGTTAGCTAATCTAAAATCAATACGTTATTTTTTTCTAGCCAACTATCCTAATGTTTTAAGTCACTAGTGTGCAAGACAAATCATTAATATAATCCAATGCGCCTAATGTTGAAAAAAGCCTCACACGGTAGCAAGTTAATGTTGTGTAATGTTGTGTAACGTTCTCTGAAAGCTTGTCTTAATTCATTGGTTTAATAACTATTTAAAGAATTGTCATGATGATGAAATAACGTTCATGCCGCTTTTGTTGTTTTCTTTACTGTTTTATTTGGTATAGTGGTAAGGCGTGGCGTGACCAATTAAATTCCATTAACACGCACTAATAAACACTAACTCGCTCTGTGGTTGAAATCGTATTCTCGCTACTGACTACAATAATTGTTCAGTTAAACTAGCAATGGCGCTTCTATACAGTTTCAGCCACAGAATAACAGTTGAGTTGTTACCACCGTAAGTAATGTGTAAAGACAATATTTAAGTTCACTACTAGACGTCTTACCTTCCTTCCCGCCACTGATAATTCCTATCCCTTTCATGTTCCAGACATATCAAGTTAAATTTCTGTACATCTAACCTTTAACGCTAAAATAAACGCAATCTGGTAATTCACTTACTTAGGGAAAAGCTAATTCTTTAAGAGTAATCTAAAACGGTCGTGCTTTCTTAATGAGTACCCGTTAAACGAGAAAAGAAACATATATTGGCAATTAATAGGGACAACCCTAATTTTAGAGTAACGGCAAAAGCAGGATCTTTGTTTCGTGACGACAAAATGACGAAGCAGTTTTATACTAGAGTCATGATTTATTTCTGGCGTAAGTTTGTAAACACAAAGAAATACATAACTTAATATATTTTCCTTAGCGTATATGATAATAAAAACAGTTTTACAAAACAAACAAACGATTTTGCACAAATCCTATTGCAGATTATCTACCCTGAATATTCTCTAATATTAGTTTGGTCCTTCCATTTGGATTCCTCTGCTTTCATCGCTATTTTCTCTTTTGGTATGGTAATAATGAAGCTTAATTATTTACAACAATGGTAGTCAGATTAAACATTTTTTTAGCAACATGTTTTGCTAACACCATAAAGGTTGTTTTTTGTTAAACTTCACTTTTAATTTAATTTATAAATGACATTTATTTTCACAACTAAAAGTCAAGACTATCACAAACAGAAACAAGGATAAAGTCAGAGGATTCCAACTGAACGGACCAAAGTGCTATTTGGTCTACCTTTGATGTTATCTGAGTAAGGGAGAAAAAATTTTATCAGCACTGTTGAGGAATATTTGGCTACAGAAGTATTTCAACCGTTCGAATTTCATAGCGTCCGAGAAAACCTTTAAAATGGTGTTCTTTTGTGAATGGTTACTTTATTATTTTCGGCGGATAAAGGTTTGGTTCTAACCTTATACGGAACGTTTTAATCAGTGTATAAGACTTAATGCCTACCTTTGAACGGAACTTTATTACCAGCGTGTAAGACGCTATTTATCTAGCTATCGCACTTAGCGAAGAAAATTGACGCATCAAATTGGGAAAATAATCATATTGAAAAAAAGTCCTATGTTCTTATGGCTTACACTAGTGGAATTCCAACTGAAATCTGAATTAGTTTGAGTGTAGGGTTTCTGGTTACGGAGTATAATATTTCAATGAACGGTTAGTTGGTGCAGAAATACTATTTATTTTAGATAAAACAGTTAAGTTTCTTGCGTCGACTTTTTTCTGGATATTACCGACTGATGCAGTCCGCTTAAAAAACTAAAGTTGGCACGGAAATCTCTACACATGGTTATATTTATCTTTGAGTATTTCCGGCCCCTTTTCTTTACTTACCATTACTGGCTGCATTCATTTACGATTCTACAATGTTTTACTGCATTTCTACAAAATTTGTCCTTAAACAATAAACCCGACATATTCCAGTTCAATAGTTTTCTATAAAAACAAGGGTCTTTTCTTACAAAATACTTTTTTCTCATAAAGATTTATGGAACTGAGGAACATCAATTAAGCAGCTCGTATTGGTCCCCATCGCCCAATGTTAAACTTAATTTGCACATCTCAGCTGTTGACAGACGCACAGATAAATCTTATTTAAGTAATGGTCTGTAACCGTATACAGCCCTTAGGGTATAAAAAATTAAGATACTCTACTAGGCTTTCGTTTCAAAATATTCTACTGATTTCCCAAGAGAAAACGTTTTCTGTAGGGTCTCAAGAAAGATCAGCATATTTGTGGTCCTGAGTAAGACAGCTTTCAAAGTAAACTTAGTCTAAATTATTTGCTTTGTGTGAAAACTCGGCGTTCGTCGTATTGCGTAATGGATGAAAAAGATTTTGTAAAAAAAATACATGTAAACTGGTCTAGACAGATAAACTGATTATATACTTTGTAACCGAGGGCAAACAAGAAAAAAAGATAATGTTCTAATCTTGTACTTTCAGACATCAAAACAAGATATGATTATGATATTTTAAGATGACGCCATTGGGTCTCGAAACAATTGTATGTGTTCCATCTTTTATTACCGGCTGATCTTTTTTTGTTACTTGTATTTATTGTGCTTTTTAAAATAACTCTGTCTGGATATTTTGACAAAGATAAAACACGTATTGTATATATTCATTTATTTATTTATTTTGAGTGTATTGTTTTGTTTTAAATTTTGTTTTCTAGAATGGATTTCCTCTGGAGGAAGCGTCTTTGAGCGAAGTGACAAAAATATATATCCAATTTCTTATGCTGTCTTACACTCTATATATTTGTGTAACCGAAATATCTGTGACGAAATGGCAGAAATACCTTGTCATTATCAACATGCCGAGTAGTAGACAGTATCTATATAAATGTAGTCTACTTTTTATTACACGTTTTCTGGCGTAGTGCCAATTTTCTTGAATAAATTTTAAATTGCCATTTAATAATTCTGCCGTTCATGTAGAATTCTTTCGTGTTTTTTTTCTTCCATTGTTAATTTTTACTTTAATCATTGTAAGAATTCTAAACGGAAAAAAATCACCATTGGAATGCTTTCACTCTGCTCGTCAGCAGCGGTTTTTTTCCAAAAGCACCTTTGTAACAAAGTGGAGACAGGTTGGGACTACTTGCAGTGTATTTTCAACGGATAAATAACATTTATGAGATTTTTATTTACGCTTTGACTAACGAGGTCACTCTCTCGGAAATTTAAGGAGATTAGGGTGTTGGTCTGATTTCTTTACGACAAAAATACCCATGAAAATTCTGACAAACGTTTGATGCGAAGGTCATATAGCATTTGTTTTAAGAACGAGAATAAAATAAAAGCAAATGTTATACTTTTAGCGTCGGATTTTGAAAACCATATATCTTAATAGTTCGATACACATGTTGTGAAAAACGTAACACTAAACTAGTAGATAGATTTTTTTCAGATGTGTCAGTTTTTTCCAAGTTATACCACCCAGTAAGCTTCTAGTGATTGACGAACCGATAAGATGGTACTAACTTGAACAATCAAGAGGCTTCAAAATATATGTTTTTATCTTATTCTTTTTTAAAATTAACTGCCTAAGATGCATATGTTGTTTGAAGAAATTGTTATTAATCTGCAAGGTTATCTTTTTTTTCTTTATTCGCTTAGAAAATTTATGCAGTCATTCAGGATATTTTGTTCAACAACAAATGTTTGTGTAAAATGATCACTGAGGTAAATTAGAAAAAAAAATGAACAATATTTTTTTTATTAAACAACAAACAATTCTGGAAGAGGCTCTCTAATTTGAAAACCTGATTACAAACAAGTTTATGACTTCCTCCAGAGAATGTTATGTAATAATAATACCCTTGTACGAAAAATTGGCTGCATCGTCTTGATGTTTCTGGCGTCGAAATAAAAAAAAAAAAACACGTCTGTCTTAGCTATCCTGTATGAAAACACTGCCGTAGAAATACTACAGTTTGATAAAAGACGAATCAAAGAAATTTGCTATATTTCTAAGAAGGCTTCGAATAGGTTTAGTGGTGATAGACAAAACTGATAAATTTGAAATTCTTACTGTCTCTTTGTAAATGAAGACCAAAAGTAGAATGACATATGAATCACAGAATCAATCTGAAACATTGATACAGAATTGTTAAAGTATGTATCCGTAAAATATGAAAAGATTTTAACGCTAGCACGTTTTAAAAAAAATCAAATAATGACTTCTTCTAGTTATCTTAAATTGCAAGTAGTCAGCAAATATTTCTTAGTCAATTATTTCTCAGAAGTTTTGCATACGTCTTTTGATAGATTAAATTGTCTCTGGTCTTCAAACTGAAATTGAATATATTTCAATCCATTGTCTCTCTTAACAAAGTATCTTATTTTAATAAGAGATAAAGTGTCTTAGAAAATACAATTCAAAGATAGTTTTGAGCAATAAATAGTCTTGCATTTTGTACATTAAAGACAACAATTGTCTAGAAAAGCAGATGGGTTATAATAGATAACTCTGGAAGAGCTACTATTCAAACTGAACTTCAGGTTCATATGACGAATGTATGTTAATGCCCAGAAATCAACATTGTATTTGATACAGCGCAAAAATCTCACAAGAAGTATTAACAAACGCGTCTGTTACGTAAAACAAACACCTATCTTTGCGTGAAACGAAAGAATGAAATACTGTTATTCAACTTTTGTTGCATCAAAGTTTCTGACGACGACACGGCTTCAGTATTGCCGCCCTTCTGATGTATAAAAAAGCAATTTCTCTCGGAAGACGAGACATTGAATCTTGTTAACGCGCCAAAATTATATTTCTAATGATTGACGACCAAATGACCTTGTGTTAAACGATCAAATCCCAGGAGCTTTTGAGTACTCTAACAAAAGTTTCCACTAAAGAAAAGAACAAAAAATAGCCCGGACTGGAATCTTGAAAGAATATAAGAATAAAACTCGGTGTGTGTTATAAATCTTATTCTGGAAAAAAAAGAGAAAGGGTTCTTTCTTACTAACCGTCGTATGTGTTTGTCTATTTAACTGACACCCCGTCGACGTGACATGTAACTTACACACGTACTCCTCATCTGTACTATTGTAATTTTAATTTCTGTTCTCATAGAAGTAAAATAGACACAGTTTTGTTGACAAAATTGGTTCGATTGTCTTCAATAGTTATTCTGAACTTAAATTTTGTCGCTCCTTATATATTCACTATGTCACTGAAAATACACTGATAACAATTAAAAAGAAATTTTAAGACATTTATGGACGCTATTAAATATTTTTTTTATTTCGCAATTGTTTTGTTACAAATGATATAATCTTTTAAATAGTCATTTAAGATTATTATCTCATTTTGGGTCACAAAGGAGCAAGTCAAGAAAGAAATGTTGGACAGCTATGCCGAACTAAAAGCTTTAAATTCCATACGTTCATTATATCACGTGATTTTGCAAAACAATACTCGTGTCAAAGTTGCTTTCCACACGACAGAAAGTTATTTAAAGCACGACTCTTTGGCATTCTATAGGAGAAAACTGATATTTTGATATCCTTCTAGCCATTCTCCGTAGTGATAATTGCTATAGCCTTAAGTTTTTTCAGACATTTTGCCGTATAAAGAATTCCTCATTAAAATATCCAATCCTCAGTAAGGACAATGTTGGAAAGGATGTATCTAATTGTCCTAGGGAAAAGTCTTAGGAAAAAAGTAGTTTCTAAAAGCTTTTCATAAATACAAATACAATACAAATAGAAAGTTGATTTAGGGTCATAACAAGATTCAAAATAAGCTATGTATAGTTTTTGACCGTCCTGTCATGTTGCGGCGAAGAGGAGAGGGAAAAACTGATTTTTTTGTTGTTGTTGTTTTGCAGACCAGTATTACGCTTAATATATAAAAAAATAATTTATTAGAAAAAATAATAACAAAAATTAATAAAAGTGAAATCATTCAGTTTTCTTTATCAGTCAAAATTTTTTTTAAAAACAGCAGGTTTTAAATGTCAAAAAGAAACATTTCTGAACAAATGTTCTTTACATTTTCATTTTTTTATATAGAAAATGAGCCGATATGTCCGTTTAAAAAGGACATTTTGTGGATACTCCTGTTTTTATTTTGCGTAAACACGTTCTTTTCAACGAAGGATTTCTTAACGCATAAAACTTGTTTAACACCAATTCTATCAATTTTTTTCCGGAAATAATTCATTAATGTTAAGTTTTTCGAAAACATTTCCTTACAACAAGTCTGATTAAGGTTATATTTAAATGCACAGACCCTGGAAATTCCAATTAAAATTTAGTTTTGTCAATTTATGGTCATGATTAAACAGTAATTTATTTTAACGAGTGGTTAAGTTTCTAAGAAGTACTTTTTAATTATTCGATACAGTAGTAAATAGTCTAGCCCATTATTTCTTAGAAGTAATTTTATCCTTGGTATTTAGAAACATATTGTAGTTACTGCAGATTGCTTTAACTTTATGACGTTCTTTTTTCATGGCATTAACAGTGCATCTTCGATCGATGCGACTTTATTACGAAGTTTACTTAATCACGTGACTGTAGACAGTATTTGGTTTGTAAATTCATTCGTTAGGATTTGTACTTTATTTTTAGTACAAACATCGCTATTTAGGAACGGGTTTTGTAATAGCTACCGATGGTGATTAATATTAATGAACGTAACATGTAACCGTCTACAGCCTATTTTCAGTTAAATAAAGAATCTGTAAAAGCCATTGCGTACATTTTAAAGGGAACATTGTATGACTGAGTAGTAATAGAAAAAAAGAGCTCTGGTTCGACCTTGTTTGTGTCTTAACATTGACAGTAGGAAACGATAGAGCTCTTGTCCTACCTTGTCATTTCTTAACATTGACTATAGGCAACGAAAGAACTCTTGTCCGACTTTGTCATTTCTCAACATTGACTATAGGAAACGAAAAAGCTCTTTTCCGACTTTGTCATTTCTCAACATTGACTATAGGAAACGAAAGAACTCTTATCTGACCTTGTCATTTCTTAACATTGACAATAGGAAACGAAAGAGCTTTTGTGCGACCTTGTCATTTCTTAACATTGACAATAGGAAATAAACGAGCTTTTGTGCGACCTTGTCATTTCTTAACAATAACAATAGGAAATGAACGAGCTTTTATGTGACCTTGTCCTTTCTTAACGTTAACAATAGGAAATAAATGAGCTTTTGTGCGACCTCGTACGTATCTTAACTTTGACAATAGGATCCAAAAGAGCTCATGTCCGATCTTTAACGTATCACAACATTGACAGCAGGAAACGAAAGACGTCTTGTTAGACCTTAAACGTATCATAACATTGACCAAAGGAACCGAAAGAGCTCTTGTCTGACCTTAAACGTATCATAACATTGACAGTAGAAAATGTAAAAGCTCTTGTCCGAACATGATTGAATCATGAATTGACAACAGGAAACGAAAGAGCTCTTGTCCAACACTGTACGTATCATAACATTGACAACAGGAAACGAAAGAGATTTTGTCCGGCCTTGTACGTATCATAACATAGACAACTGAAAATGAAACACTCTTGTCCTACATGGTATGTATCATAACTTTGACAAATTTAATGAAAGATTGTGAAGCTTGTAGTTTGGCTTTGAAGCAACCAGAGTGTCTGGTTTGTAATTGTTATTCGCAAGCAATCTAGATTGCTTGCTTATAATCGATATGTTTATAAAGGCTGTTCTTGAAGATTCTGCTACGGAAGATAATTTATTTATTGACCTGACTGAATTTTCAAATACATATCTGATTAAAACATGTTGGTTAATTCAATTCAAATCTTTTATACCCATATTGTCAGCAGATAGCTTGAAACTGCTTATGGAAAAGTGCCACTTTGTCTGTAAAATGACATGTTCATTTTGCATGCCTTTGTTTTACTTGTTAAGACCAACCATTGCCCGCGCCTGTTCTTTTACTTTCGCTATGTATTGAAAATAAGTCATGGAAACTTGAAATTTCTGGCGTTCAAGTTCAGATGCCAAGGTTAGTTTCATAGTGTGTAATTTACTCTCTCTGTCTTTTGAAAACAGACTTTGAAACCTACATTTTTCTTGTGTTCTAGTGCAGGTTAGATTCATAGTTTGTATATTTATCTTATCTTAGTTTTGTTATCTAAAGCTTTCACCGTCGCACTAAACTCGTTTGACGTTTTTATGTTTGGTTGCATTTATCATTATCACTTGGTGATTTATTATCCAATTATCATTCTTGACTAACTTTTCCTGTTTCTTTTTTGTTTGTTTTGTACTTACAGTCTTAACAAATAAATTCATAAAACACATTTTTGTTGTTGTTTTTTCCGATCGTTTGTGTTCAGTTTCTGTATGTGTTAGGCGGAAGCTAAAAAGCTGTCTTATATAAGTACGTTGTGTTTGTAGGCTGGGTTATTGAAATAGTTAAGAATGTCAGAAGCGTAAAGTAAATAAAGAGTAAACAGGGTTTAATCATTTACTTGAGTCTGGTATGTACTTTGAACTATCGTTTGTTTAAAACCCAGCAGCCGTATCTGTCATGTCTTCTAGAAATCACCCTTTCCTCCCACTAAGCCTTAACGGCGTTAGGTATTAAAAAGAATATCTATAAATGATTTTGACAGCTATGGTTTTAATAATTTTGATGTGTAGCCAAGAAAAGGGAAACTTAAAAATTCTGCTATATATATACTTCAGGACGATTACTGAGTGCGTTGATGTTAGGTGGTTAAGGACGTTTACTGAATGCGTTGAGGTTAAGTGATTAAGGACGTTTACTTAGTGTGTTGAGGTTAAGTGATTAAGGACGTTTACTGAATGCGTTGAGGTTAAGTGATTAAGGACGTTTACTGAATGTGTTGAGGTTAAGTGATTAAGGACGTTTACTGAGTGCGTTGAGGTTAATTGGTTAAAAACGTTTACTGAGTGCGTTGAGGTTAAGTGATTAAGGACGTTTACTGAGTGCGTTGAGGTTTAGTGATTAAGGACGTTTACTGAATGCGTTGAGGTTAAGTGGTTAAGGACGTTTACTGAGTGCGTTGAGGTTAATTGGTTAAGGACGTTTCGTACTAAGTGTGTTGAGGTTGAGTGGTTAAGGACGTTTACTGAACGCGTTGAGGTTAAGTGATTAAGGACGTTTACTGAGTGCGTTAATGTTAATTGGTTAAGGACGTTTACTGAGTGCGTTGAGATTAAGTGGTTAAGGACGTTTACTGAATGCGTTGAGGTTAAGTGGTTAATGACGTTTACTGAATGCGTTGAGGTTTAGTGGTTAAGGACGTTTACTGAATGCGTTGAGGTTAAGTGGTTAAGGACGTTTACTGAATGCGTTGATGTTTAGTGGTTTAGTACGTTCACTGAATGTGTTGAGGTTAAGTGGTTAAGGACGTTTACTGAGTGCGTTGATGTTAAGTGGTTAAGGACGTTTACTGAGTGTGTTGAGGTTAAGTGGTTAAGAACGTTCACTGTATGTGTTGAGGTTAAGTGGTTAAGGACGTTCACTGAATGTGTTGAGGTTAAGTGGTTAAGGACGTTTACTGAATGCGTTGAGGTTAAGTGTTTAAGGACGTTTACTGAATGCGTTGAGGTTAAGTGGTTAAGAACGTGGTTAAGAACGTTTACTGAATGCGTTGAGGTTAAGTGGTTAAGGACGTGGTTAAGAACGTTTACTGAGTGCGTTGATGTTAAGTGGTTAAGGACGTTTACTGAGTGTGTTGAGGTTAATTGGTTAAGGACGTTTACTGAATGTGTTAAGGACGTGGTTAAGAACGTTTACTGAATACGTTGAGGTTAAGTGGTTAAGGACGTTTACTGAATGTGTTGAGGTTAAGTGGTTAAGGACGTTCACTGAATGTGTTGAGGTTAAGTGGTTAAGGACGTTTACTGAGTGCGTTGAGGTTAAGTGGTTAAGGACGTTTACTGAGTGTGTTGAGGTTAAGTGGTTAAGGACGTTTACTGAGTGCGTTGAGGTTAAATGGTCATATTTCGATTTTGCATTGGATATGTGATTAAGATGTGACCTTTTATTGTTTAGAAGTCTTTGCATCATGTTTTTCAACAGATGTAGAACGAACCGTGAAGCTTAAATTCCTTTTATGTTTCGTTTGGCTTTAGATCTAGTGACAGTGTTTTAATCATACCTTATTTTCTGCCATATACGTTCTGACAAAAGACATGAAAAATGGGTATTCATATCTAAATGCAGTTGTGCAAGTCTGTTTGAATCACACTAAACAATACATTCTGGTTATTACCCAGACACAGTAAACGATTAATCTTTCGTGATAAGACACAGTATTGACCAATTTTTATTTGTATTTTCAGTCGTTGTCCTTTGTGCCAGTGCAGACTCAGTGAGGGAAATTATGATCAAGGCACATGAACTCAACTTTGATAATGGCGAATATGTCTTCTTCAACATTGACCTCTTTAGCAGGTAAATATGAACTTATTCAACTTAATATTTTAATGCGTTGTCTAATTTCTATAAAGTTGATACCATTTAAAATTTCATTGAAAAAATAGTGACTGACAACAATGATTTGTTCTTGGTGGTAGCGTAATGTGATCATGACCTGTTTTTGTCGGTGAGATGATCATGACCTGTTTATTGTGAGAAAGATAATTATGACCTGTTCTTAAAGGTAGGATGATCATGATCTCATATTGAAGGTAGAATGATCATGACATGTTCTTATAGGTAGGATTATTATGACCTGCTCTTTTAGGTAGGATAATCATGAAATGTTCTTATAAGTAGGATTATTGTGACATGTTCTTGTAGGTTTGATTATTATGATCAGCTCTTTTAGGTAGGATAATCATGAAATGTTCTTATAGGTAGGATTATCGTGACATGTTCTTGTAGGTAGGATTATCATGACCTGGTCTTTTAAGTAAGATAATCATGACCTGTTATTATAGGTAGGATTATCATGACTTTTTATGATTATCATGTTTTAGGTAGGGTAATCATGACCTGTTCTTGTTTGAACGATGTTTTATGACCTGTTCATGTAAGCAGGATGCTGATAACTTGTTCTTGTAGGTAGGATAATCATGACCAGTCCTTGTTGGTAAGATGATCATGACCTGTTCTTGTTGATAGGATTATCGTGACCTGTTCTTGTAGGTAGGATTATCATGACCTGTTATTTTAGGTAGGGTAATCATGACCTGTTCTTGTTTGAACGATGATCATGACCTGTTCATGTAAGTAGGATGCTGATAACCTGTTCTCGTCGGTAGGATAATCATGACCAGTCCTTGTTGGTAAGATGATCATGACCTGTTCTTGTTGATAGGATTATCGTGACCTGTTCTTGTTGATAAGATGATCATG
This sequence comes from Cyclina sinensis, assembly GCA_012932295.1. Lineage (NCBI taxonomy): Eukaryota > Metazoa > Mollusca > Bivalvia > Venerida > Veneridae > Cyclina > Cyclina sinensis. The sequence continues at coordinate 21,056,332 of JAAONU010000010.1, forward strand.
ACCTGTTCTTGTTGGTAGGGTAATCATGACCTGTTCTTGTTGGTAGGATAATCATGACCTGTTCTTGTTTGAAGGATAATCATGACCCGTTCTTGTAGGTAGGATGATCATTTACTGTTCATATAGGTAGGGTTATCATGACCTGCTTTGTCACGGTAAGGTTATCATAACCTGTTCTTGTAGGTAGGATGATCATCCCCTGTTCTTGTACGTAGGTTTATCTTGACCTCTTTTGGTCGCAGAGACAGAAACAGGTGTCGTTGATATTGAAATATTTAAGCGTTCTAAAACAATTTATTGATCGGATACAAATTATTAATATTAAAGCAAAGAAATGATTTACTTCATAAGAATTTGGTTCTGTGAAAGCATTCTCATATATTAATCTGAGACGATATCTAATTGTTTTGATTTATTTGGTTTATTGCATCATTTCAAACGAGGATTGTATGTAAATGTAATATGTTCAAGTATTCAGACTATACTGTCAGATTTAATTTTACTCTGCTGAATATCTGAGTATCAATGTTTTATCCTGTTATCTATATCCCAGTCCTTTGTTACATTTTAAAACAAAGTATTGTCTTTTCTGTAAATAAAATATTATGTGAAGTGTGCAAAATATCCCCGCAAAAAAATCGTTTTCGATTTCTCTGACATTACAATCCTTTTCTAAACATTTAAACGATATCTGAAGATACTTATACAATGCAACTTTAAAGTAGGGCTGCACATAAAGTGTAATCCTCCATATGGATAAAGCGTTGGCTTAACTTACGAAGCCTTTTTATGTATTTTGCTGACAAAAATAATTGATATCTGAATATGACTTACACAATGCTGCAAAGGAAGAGTGATCTCCCATTTGTAGAATGAGTTATTTCCCTTTCAGTAAAAACGAAAGTAAAAAGCCGTGGTATCGGGAGGATGACTCGAAAGAAAGAAACGATAAAGCCAGAAAGGCTTATGAGGCACTTATGACAGTAACATTACGTAAACCAACAAGTCCAGAGTACAAGAACTTCAGCCGAGAAGTCAAACGAAGAGCTAAGCAGAGATATGAGAACTTCACTTACGGGGAGGAAGAGGTTAGTGAAGTGATAGTTATTGTAGATTGTTGTGATTTGTGATCAACTTTCATGTTTATGTTTTCAGAAATCTTGTCGAAAATGATAAATGGAATTTAGTAAAAGAGCCTTTGACATGTATGTATGTGCGAAAAGACCCTTTGAGGCATACGTTGACGAACTGAGACTTTCAAACCTGTTATTCTATACATATTTAGTTTTATTTATTTATTATTCATTTATTATTTAAATTTAAACGTAGTGCAATCACAAACCATAATGTAAATTAAAATCTGACATTATGATTCATCGGAAAACTTCTGCCAAAAAAAATGATGTCACCTACGGGTTTTTTTTCGAATGCGTTATGGTTGCTATTAAATGATAAAAGAAGCTGAACGTTCGCTTTAACATACACATATTCTGAACATTCCTTGATTTTTATCATGTGATGGCAGATATGACGGAACTTAATTCCATCAGATTTCCATCAGCTGAGAATTATTTTCAGCCCAACAGAGTAAAAGATCGGGAGTGATCCGACTAATTGATAAAAAGATCAGGAGAACTGTACGGAAGTGTGATATTCTAATGAAAAAATAATTAATTGTGTTTAAAGCCTGGTCGGGTCTTATCATTTTTATGTTTCAAATGGGAATTGCATAGCCCTTTTTGATATGCTAATATATTAGGCTATCTCTTGTGGTAAGGGGAAAAGATCATATCAGACTTTTGATACTAACGTTTGTGAAACTTACTATTTTCAGGTTAAATAAGTACGACTGTTAAATGTGACATACTTTTCTTACGAGTAAACTAGCACCGATAGTGCTCGATTTTCATAAGTAATTCACGGTATCCATGAACATAAGTGGTTTGTTAAGTTCTGAAATTTACTGGCGGCTTTATTTAAAGACGATTCAGGCAAACTGATTCAGGCAACATGTTTAACATAAGGAATGGGTGAAAATTTATTTTTCTCTCAATACATCTGCTATTTCAAGTACGAAATAAAAGGAACTACACCTTAAGAAGGCAGTTTGATATGATGATGTTAGAATAAATTCTTTGATCATATGGGAAAATCTGACATGAAATAAAATAGGATAAAATCATCCTTACGTGTTTTTTTTTTCAAAACAAATCGATGGAAAACGTAGTTGCTACTAGAACTATGGAATAAAAGATTTTATGTTTAGTTTTTGTTGGATTTGGAAAAAAGATGTTGGAGTTGGGGGTTTACTTTGCATCATAAAGTACTTTGCTTTACAGAATATGCGTACAAATGTCATTAAAATCTTTTTGCAATAACTTAAAACTTTTATGGTGAGCTTGTTTTTACATACGAGCTTTGATTTGTAATGCTATCTTGAGTCGACCTAAGTAGAGAACACTAAAACCTGGACAAGACGTAAATTTTTTGTTCTGCTGTTCTAAGCTTGTTTGGCGAAAAGACAAATAACAGACGTCTTATATCTATTTATTCCCTTACCTTTTACAATTACCAAGACCATACAATTGTATTTATGAATGTTGTTTCAATCTGTTAACGTCGTAAACACAACATGGGATAACAGGTTTCCTGGAGATAAGTAATTGGCGCGGACAGCAGGAATATTTCTTCAGGATAAAATTCCCCTTGTCGCAGTAATACGAATCAATCCGCCCAATTGTTTGGGAGAAAATTACTTGCACGTTTGTCATCTCGCGAGATGTCCTTTTATCATATTTCAGTATTATCTTGGGCAATCAATACACGGCGCGAACAGAATGACACCGACTTTCATTTCCGATTCAGTCTTTTCCGCATTTGTTAACTCTGTGGTGTGTTCACTGGGTTTCTCTCTTAATGAGTCGGGGGAAAAAGCTAAGAAAAAAGTCCTGAAATAATGTCTCCTATTGCACTTACAGTTCGTGCTTTAAAATTTTTTATTATTATTATTATTAATATTATTATTATTATTATTATTATTATTATTATAAGTCAAAGGTTTAAAATAAAATCCAAATATTTTTTAAGAATATCATTAAAGGTTAAGTTGCAAATATTGTCATTTAAGAATCACTAAACTTTGGTAATATTGCCAGCTGCCGACCTTTGTCGTCTGCTGATGCCAGAAATAAATTGATTTTTGCTTCGTTCTTTTTTCATTAGTTTTTAGAGGGCGTTCCGTCACCTAACATAGAAAAGGAATAATACTTCATTTTCTTTTTTGGTTCATTATATTTCCACCTTTCGAGTAAATGTAGCAGATAAAGTGTATTCTGCTTACAAAATATAGGGGAACATTTATTATTATTATTTTCAGAGACTGTAATTACTATGTTGAAATCTCCAGCGATAAATATGCTCATGCAGTGTCAGGCAACCATTTTGTTCTTATTTTTATCTCGAAAACTTTGATATAACGTAAAACGCATTGAAGTTACCGATCGTGTGCTCTTTGCATGAAGTCAGAAGCAATTTCTTGTGAGATAAAACGTTGTATCGGCTTCCTTAAATCGGAAACGGGACTACACATACAGAGTAAAGCATTTATCCATGTCGCAAATATAGCAGCTTCAAGTGATTGTTATTTTATGTTACTGTTAACTTGGATAGCAGAAGTCGAAGAAACTCTGCAATCTCTTGAATGTGTGGACGTTTTAACATGTCGTAAATTGAATTTATAGATGTTTTAGAGCATCGTTGAATTGTCTTATGCAATGATATATCTTTTCCTGACTTTTCTTTTGTGGTTTATTCTTGAATATGGTTTCATGACTGATCACGCTTTACGTCTAACAAAAGGAGACAGATTTAAAGAGGCCTACCTTAGATTTTTTTCGAAATTCATATAAATGTGAATGGTATTGAATGAATTATTACCTGACGTCAAGCTGTAAGTCAAAAATTTACAGCCAGCAAAAAGAATGCACTAATATTAGTCTGTAGACAGAGAGTTGTTTGGGGTGGTTATCCATTTATTACAAATGCACATTTGTTGTGTTGCTTTATACCTAAAGGACAAATTTTTGAACTTTTTTTCCTTATATAATCGGTTTTATATATATATACAGTATATAATTGGTAAGTTTAAGGGTATGTCCTTTTAAGACTTGAAAGTTTATGGTACCTATTTTGTTAACTTAACCTTAGTTGTTTTTAGCTCGTATTTAACTATGCTCTTGCACTGGACAATTAAGGCACTTGAATAAAAACATACCCAGCCGGCCAAGATATGTAATTCCCTATAATCTTGTAATATCAATTCGTCGACGGTCTGATTTAGCAAGGGAAATCAGAAAGTGTCTGACAACTATACTAATGAAGTTAAATAATTATTCAGTGGAGTGTACATACCAGTTACGGATGCTTCAAATTACCTTTGCTGTTATCATGTGCTGTCTGTCGTCTCTTGAATCGATCCCTGTCGTATATTTTACAATACTAGTAAGCACTGTTGTTGCAGATAGGCATTTTCTAAGAGATGCTTCTTGAACACTGATGTTTTGCAATTTCTGTTTCCAAATTGATTTTGGATTTTACCTTTGATAAATGAAAAAGTCAACTGCATAGCTGAAAAGCCCCACACTTTTTGGCATTATTTCCAGTTAGAATGCTTATTTATTATATATATGTAGCCGGGTATAGGTATATGGTGATAAATCGATAAGGCAAAACCGTGTGGCTTGGTAGCTCAGTTGGTAGAGTGTCCGCCCTGTAAGCGGAAGGCCCTGGGTTTGAGTCCCGGTCGAGCCACGATTTTTTCACCACCTGTTACATTTGGCGCCCAACGTAAATAACCTACGTTATAATTTGGCTACTGCTTCGGCACCTCGGGAATGTTTCACAATATTCTCTGTGACTCTGAGAATTCGGGACGAATTCGAAATTTGGATTGGGTATATGTAGCCAGGTACAGGTTTATAGGTGATAAATCGATATGACCGAACCGTGTGGCTTGGTAGCTCAGTTGGTAGAGTGTCCGCCCTGTAAGCGGAAGACTCCGGGTTCGAGCCCCGGTCGAGTCACTATTTTTCACCACCTGTTACATATATGTTGTTTTAGAAATCGTTATATAACTTAAGCAAGGATGTTTAGAAATACCGTTTACAATTCTTTTTTCGTTTTGCAGAATTGACATACTTATTTCTAAAGTTGGAACAAAATTTTTTATGTTACATCGTAGCATCTCCTTTTCAGTGTTTAAAAATTCTGTACTCTTTTTTATCTGCGTATCCCTTAGGAATATTTAATTTATTATATTAATTTAATGCAAAACTCTATCATTTATCTTCATTTAAACCTACTGACAGTTTTCATATGTGACAAAGGTTTTGAGTGGGAGAGTCCGAATGAGGCACAGCAGCATGTCAGTGCAATGTAGGTGTTTCAGCCTCGTTCAAAACTATTTGATAATTGCAGTGAGAAATGGTAAATAAATTAAAACAGTAATAATAAAGGTTGCAGTAATACCAAAATGTCATGTTATCAGCAGTTTGCCTTATCAGTAGTAAGTGATGTGGTGCAATTATTTAAACATAATTAAATTGACATTGATTTTAACGATATTCGTATATATTTTAACGACATCCTTATAGATTTTTTACGATTCTCGGTTTTTTCCTTTCTGCGTACAGTAAAGACCCGTTGATAAGACTACTTTGATAATTCTAACATCACGCAAACGTTAAAAACCTGAAAGAGCCCAAGTCTGACATTTAAAACAAAAGAGAGCCACTTTTAAGACAGATTCATTGATAAGACCAATTTCTAACTGGTCTTGAAAGCGGATTTTTAATTTTCTAATATATTTGAATTCAAGAAAGTACCAGCTAATATTGCCAAGTATAAGCAACTTTGCTTACTATTGTTTATATTTGGTAAATATTCCGAAGCAATCTGAGTCACCAGACTGTTGGCACTAGCCTAAATTACAAATTAATATGGATGCCGAATATGTATATAGGCTTGTACAAATTCAGGCTGTTTAAGACCACGATCGTCAATACTTGCAGCACATGTGATGAAAGTTAAGCATAATATAATCATAATAAACATGGTTGTGAATATTAATTTGTGTTATGTCCTAAATGTACAAGACTTGCTCTTGCTTAGAGAACGATATTTCAACAGAAGTATACATGTATTCAGATTTCAGACACCACATGACTTTTCAAAGTGTCATCACTGAATGTTAAAAGAATAGATATTTCATTGTCTTTTAGGTTAGCACTTACTTTTGTTGTCATTTTGATTACTTTCTCTCTAAAATGTTGTTAACAGATACAAGAATCATTATCTACTGCAGAAATACAGGGATATTTAGAAAAAAAGTCATTCATCTTCATTTTCAGAGAAGACATTTGTGCCGACATCATATTAGAAAAAAAAGGTGTTTGTTATGGCACGGAATCAATTATCTATTAATCTAATGTGTCTAATGGTTTAAAAGTAAATTTACAAGCCTTATAAGTTATATTCTGAAGACGAAGATTGTGATAAGTCTAGCTTGCATTCATGGCGTTGATAATTATTCCTAATTAGCATCTACGTTTGGCTGTCTTCATTTCTGATACGAATTGTGCTAAAATTGTCTTTGATAAATTTACGTTCCTTATGGCAGACGTTCCATATTCCGGTGAATTGTAGAAAGTAGAGGAACTGATAATGCAAGTTTTATAATATCTTTCAAGCAGACTGATACACTCCAAAAGAATTCTTTTAAAGCATTTGCTCAGATCAATCAATCAATCAATTTATTTCAGCATATGATACATGGCATGGTACATTATAAAAAAATATATAAATTAATATATTGAAAGACATATATGTATATCACATTAAATAAAAAATATACTTTAATTATATTTCAGTGTTTGTTGTCTCAAGAGATCAATGCAAGGTACTAAGAGAATATACCGTGTATATAGCAGAACGACCAGTCTCTGTTTCAGTTTATCGTCAGTACCAGTTGCCCATATAACTGACGCCGCCCCCTCCCCTCCCTTGCAGAGATTAGTTATTTTATGTTGTGGGGGATAGTGCAAACGTTAAACAATTCTTGGATTATTTTTTACAATTTGTTATTTTAATTTTTGAGTGTTCAATCGGCAAGGTTTAAAGTAAGGAGAGAAAATTGTGTTCCCGAAATAAAACAAAATTGAATTTCATATTTTATAACCGTTTTTTCAAGCGTAAACCTAGCTTGTGTGTCGTAGCTTTTCTCCTATACAAAGGCATGGCAAAGCGAGACAAGGACAACTAATTGTGCGGAAAACAGAAAATAACCATTTATCTTCATTTTGAGAGAAAATCTTCTATGATAAATGAAAGCTATGTCAGACGATGTGTTTTATCGTAGTTTTTGTTCTGCTTCTATTGACAGAAAGCTCAACAACTTAAAATGCATACTAATTCCTCTTATTTGAATTTCTACCGTGTATGTCTCTACAGATACAATTTTTGAATTTGTTTCTATACTAAGGCATTAGTTATTTCACCAAATGGAAGCACTCCGTTGAATTATTTTGTACCTTTCGAAATCTATCTTTTGACCCCACTTAATATTTTCTGTACATTTGAAGTCTTCAAACAAAGACGTCTTGTCAGCAGAAAATAATTTGATAGTGTTGTGATGAAATGGATCGCCATCAAACATTTTCACTATACCATAGCTCTTGATTGGATAAAAGCTAAACGCATGAACTATGGGAGAATGACAAGGAAACATCATTTATTGCAGCCATAAAACTGTTTTCTTGTAAGATTCTTAACATGCAAAAGTAGCCTGTTGTCAAATGATACATTAGTTTAGCTTATTCTATCTCGATAGGTAAACTCTGTTAATTGAGCTCATTCCTTTTAAAAGCATATCGAGTTGAAAGGTTGTTGTTTAAACTGAAGCTGGCTAATGGTTTAAACGATAAACGTACAATCAGAAGAAATAAAATGTGTCCTTTTTTAGCCTAATTAGAACGTCAATATTTATTGAAGTAAATTGTTTCTTTGAATCTTTTCAAAGATTTTTTAAAGACACCATGGGTTGCTAGTATATATATTGTATAGTCTAATATTCTTCTAATATTCTTTCAGTAGAAAGTCTACACACTGTTGCCAAAAAAGATATTTTGTATTATTACATAACCAATAAATAGCTTTGAAATGCCTTTCTCTGATTGGCGCAGGCGTAATTTTTTGTAAAAATATCAGAGCATATTGACAGTTTTTTTTTTGTCTTTTTTTGTCTTTTTTTTTAAAATAGATTTCCTGGAAATCCCTCTCATCTCTTTATATAATTCGGACATTTCCGGCGAAACGACTCACTGGCCGTATCGAAAAATTCCGTCGAATGCGCCACCTGTCAGGATGTTGTGAATTATGACGTTTCCGGTGCGTTCGTTTGACAGGATGTGCCATATAAAAGCTATTTATAGATTATATTATACAATTATTGACTAGTGTGCCATTGAATATGATGTGATATTCACCGGCCAAATGTTATATTGACCGAGGCGAAGTCAATAACTGTTTTATTATATGACTACATACAATTGTTTCTACTAAGTTTTCTTCCAGACTGATTTTACATTCATTACAATGTGTTAATTTTTGGTAGGACTTTTTATACTCATTCTCACATTGCAATAATACTCAGAAGTCTGACAGGTGATTTTGAAATCCAATATAACATCAAAAAAAAAAACACACACACACACACACACCAGACGCCATTTCTTAGAAAAAGTCTAAGTGCCCGGATGTATTTTGTTTATTTCCCGGCATTATAGTAATTTTGTTAACTGAGTGCCGGGCACCAGACAGCACTACTACGAGTATCAACATCAATCTATTTTTAGACCTAAAATATAACATGAGAAAAACCCAGAATGCAGGAATATAACGATATATTGTTGGTCGCCGACTGCGCTTTGAACCAATGGGATCGCGTCTATTTATAGGTCATATAATAAAATAAACTATCGCCTCGGTCAATATTCATTTTTAGGTACATATCACATCATATTCACCAGCTAAAAAATCCATATCTGTATATTATTTTTAAATTAATCAGTACGTTGTAGATATTTGTTAGTCTGTACGTGGCTAAAAGGGCACTCTTAAAGAACATGTCAACTACAATTTGTCATTTCATTTCTTGTGGATGACAAGAGCATTCGTCTTCATTTCTAGCGCCTGTCATCATCCAGAGAGGTTTCCTGTAACAAAAGTAGCAGTAGATCTTTTGGGAGTTTTTAGCAGTTTTACGCTATGAAGCTCATTACATTTAGTCGCCATAGTATACCATTGATTTGAGATTGATCATCACAGGTTGAGATCAGTTTTGCTATCAGTTTATTTAAAAATTATGTGTTCGTTTACATGACTTCACAGCTTATTTGTTTAAAATTTAAAAGCAAAAACGTACAGAAACGCAGTTAACAATTCATTTAGATTTACCTACCCGTAGACATTTCAATTTATTTTTCTGTCCTTGTCATGTGGAACAAAGCTTTAAGAAATGTTTTCAAATCTTTTCCTATATGTGTGCAAAACTTTAAAATCGTTTGAATCGTTTTAGTTGGCACTGATTCTCATGTGCTAATTTTCTTTTCCGTTTTAACTTTAATTTACCCAGCCTTGCCATTGTTACCAATGCAATATAAGCCGGCACTTCTGTGCAGTCTGATCTTGGTCGGCACTGTTCACTATTCAGTCAGCATGTTTATAACTAATACCTCTAGAAATGGTGAATGGTACTGCTCAAACTGAAAGATGGAAAAAATCATTTTAGAAATTTAGCAGACTAAGGGTTAAAGAACGAAAGATATTGTGATTCAACGATTGCGTTGGAAAGCTTCTTTTTTGAAGTCAGTTTAAAATAGAAAATCTGAAGGATGAAATTTCTTCGCTTGTTTCTCAATGTTTATCTCTGAAAGCTATAGCTTGCTGTGTTGCATTATCATAGTTCTCATGCTTTAACATTTTTACTTCAAATAACAACACGATACTGCACAATTTCCATGACAGCTCTATAGATCTTTTAAATTGGTTTATATACAAATGTAGACACAAAATGCATTGCCTGTAAACAAAGTCATTTTGTGTGATTTGTGTGTAGTTCAGGACGGTCAAAGTGTACCTACAAAAACTGTTGTTGTTGTTGTTATTATTATTATTATTATTATTATTAATATTGATGATGTTGTTGTTGTTGTTATGGATTTGATGATAACAAATTACTACGCTTGGGTCCTAATTCAAACATACGTACTAATCTTTGGATGACAAATACACCGTCGGCAACATTAAATGAACACGGATTCTTTTGAAGAATATGCAGATAATAAAATATTGAACGCCAAAATGAAAACCAACTGTCAAATACAGATGAAGAAGCCAAGACACCCTGACAGATTAATATTTTTATCAGGGTGCCGCGGCACTCTATTGTCAAAACCAGAAATTTGATGTGACAACGAAACCTTTCTGAACTTACAAATTGGATGTTTGAAAAAAAAATGAAATCTCGCTGCTACAGAAAAAAGAAAAACATTATCTTAATTGTAGAAGCGAGTCAGTTTAGTTCATAACGATAATTATCACAGTTTAAAGCTAGTGAGCAATTTTCCGAGCTGTTTCTGTATATTGCTGATACCTTTTCGTTGTCTTGTAAGTAAAGAAATTAATCATTAGAACAAAGTATTATGCCAACAGACATTTTAAAAAGAAAGTTGATGACAATCGAACCTTTTACAAGATCTATTGATTATCTTGAATTAAATGTTGATGTAAAAAAAATGAAACTGAATCTTTCCCCGTTCAGTTGAAGTTTATTTTTCTGGTATCCTATTGTCTTATTTACTGCCAGACAAAAATGTTGGTTTTTAAGCTCCTGACAAATCTCTCATTAAGCTGTCAGATTGTATAGTTTATGTCCCCTGAAATTGAATAAATTTGTTCAACTTCTTTTTTTTAGTAAAAAAGTAAGTAAAAGAATATATTTCAGAGAGCAAAACCTGTTTCACAGAAAGTTATTGCGTATTACCTCCTTTATCTTTCAAAAAGTACAATAACAGTAGCATTGAACATGCAGAACAGCAAGTGGAGAAACAATTATTTGAGGCAGAAAAACATAAAACATAATAAACACCCCTATTAATGCTAGACATATAAAGAATATGGTAAATCTGATGTAAATCTTGCGCGTGGTTTACCTGACTTTTTTGACTAAGACCTTTTAAATTGTTAGGCCTTTTCCAAATTTTTGTTTCTGTTTTCTTTTTATACAACGATTAGCTCACTGTCTTTTCTTTTTGTTGTTGTCCTCAGTTCATCGAATGACAGTCAGGATATAATGGCTAAAAGTTATTATTATTATTATTATTATTATTACTATTTCATGATTTAGAATGTCTCAAAGTGTGCGTGACAGGCATTTTTTGATGATAATCACATGTAGATAGAGACTTTACCAAAGTTTTTTCCATTAGTCTGTAACAACATGTGTTGAACTCTGCTTGATCCCCTGGCTGTCAGTCAAGTTTGTAACAAGGTGATGAGACGTCGTAAGGAATTTATCATGATCATACACTTACACGGCTTGAGAAAAAAAAAGTGTATTGTTTTTGTTAAAGAATTGATTTAAGAATTATTCCATGAGCATTTTGGACAATATTATTTCAAATATTGAATTTCATTTAAACATCATTTAGATTATCCGGGTATGAACGCTAGATTACAAAAATAAAAATCAAAATGTCTTTAACGCATTGTAAACAGTTGTTGAAAGTACTAAGTTCTCTTTTCTTTCTTTCTTTCTCTCTCTCTGTCTTTCCTCCTTTTTTTCTTTATCTCTCTCTTTCTTTCTTTCTTTTTTTCTTTCTGTTTCCCTTTATTTCATTCCTTTATAAAAGACATGTTCTATGCCAATTTAATTTAAAACACAATTATGTTAAAAGACATTCTTCACAATAAAGCAGTCAGATTTCTGTTCGAAATCGTGCATTATAATTTCCATATTCTTCATCCATTTTTTATGAATTTGGAAACCAGTAAAAAAAAGCTGGTTGTCAGAAGCAGCTGCCGAAAAAGCTGATTGTAACTGTCAGATTTTATTTCATTAAAGTCCGCACCATTGTACTATAATACCACTGGCAAAGTATATTACATCAGAATATAACTGCATCGTTGCTTAAAAGACTTCAAAAAGTAAATTCTGTGAGCGCAAATTTGTTCAAATTTATATGTTGTTAAACTAAACAGAAAATATACAGATATAAAAAGTTTTTTTTAAAAAAAGATAAGTGATAATTTAATGCATTCTGATAGACATTTTTTAAAATATTTTCTCGATTTTTATTTGAGGACGGGGTCACATTTTGGGAAGATAAACCTTAGTCTGAGTGTGAATGAAAAATCATTCTAAGTTGATATTTGAAGGTGGATTTATTTTTAAATAGATGATATCTGTTTACATAAATAAAAAAAATCACTGTTAGCGGAATAGTAATGTAAAAAGAGCTCTGAAAGTGATAGCAAACTTTTGAAGCTTCTGTTTTCAGATAATCTTTTTTGGATTGTGCTGTTGAGTCTCACAACTCAGCTGTTCTGAAATCTAATAATTGCATAGCTTTTAAGGCAGATATGTTCGCTGAAATGAAAAAAAAATACATAGTAAAAACTGCACATCATAGCACAAAGTATTTTTTCCATCCTAAACTATCTTCTAGGACTTCGTCACTTTCAGTCACTACGGTTTATTTTATAAATTCATATCAAAATGATAGTAAACGAGCAACAACAGATACCTATTTTACGTTCCTGGCAAGAATATGGAAACAGCCATTGGTCAAATTTGATTTAACAGGGTGTCGTTTTTGCCTTAGCTGATTCTTGAACTATTCACAATCAACGTTTGCCATAACTAGTCTCTGATCAGTTTGGTGTCTTTTCCTTATCATAAAAGTAATTACGTAATTTGAAATAGGTGGTCTCAACAACATCGAAAGTATTATATATTTGTAATATTATTTATATATTATATTATTATATATTATTCTATCATTATATAATTATATTATATATTTATATCATATCATATCATATCATACCATACCATACCATACCATACCATATCATATCATATCATATCATAATAATAAAATTATCATATTATATATTTACAAATATTGATTTGTAATTCTCTGCAAAAATCAGTTATAAATACGGATGGCACGTACCACATCAAGTTACTTGATTTAAGTATCAGATTCACGGTACATAACCTTATCGGCAGTCTCTCTGCGAAATCTGTCTTTTCGGCGGTCTCTCTGCGTCGAACCGGTTATTCTCTACTGTAAACACAGTTTGTGATGGAAGACAGTCAGAAAAATCGGACAGACATCTGTTCAAACAGTTGAGTTGCTTAAAATTAGTAAGTGCACGGAATAGTTGAATATCTGTGCTATGTATACTCGTGTCTACTTTTCAATTATCAGTCACTGCGCTACGAAACTCGGACAAATTGTTCAGTGGTGTACTGACATGAACAGAACTTCGTCACTTTCTACCGGCTGAAACGAGTAATTACTTTGATAACGTACATAACAATCTCATCAAACATATTCACTGTTTAATATTCTTCAAGAAAATACTTATAAACTGGTCGTTATTTATTTAGAAATCTTGTACACCCTCTATTTTCGGTTTTGATAGTGCACATGAGGTCTCTCTGCACAGCAGCTTTTAAAGTGCAGGTAGGTTCACGTTATGTAATTCGGTTGTTAATGTTTGTAAATATAATATCTGCATGAATAGCGAAGTCACTGAGTGACTAATTTAACCCATATACCTAATGGATTATACCATCCTTAAACGTTGGACAAGTCCATTTTCAGTTAAAAGGATTTTTGGTACATTCTATTTAGGGAAGAAAGTCCTTAATGCAATCGGTGTAGACCCTGACCAGATGCCGCATTATATGACGTCTGATCTGGGTGCCATTTGATTCCTTATGTCCTTATTTGTAGACACTAAGCATAAATGGGCTGACAGTTGATTCTCTATCAGGTCTCAGGGTAACGTTGAAATGGTTGACCAGTTGGTGTTTAAGGCATGACCCTGGTCTAGTTCTTTCTGGTACAGTGTCTGTTATAGTAACTTCATAGAAATCAATTGTTTTTGGGGTTTTTTCCCATAAACTCATGCGGTGATTTTAGTTTAAGCATATGTTTTTATCTATACAGAGTTCACAAATATCTTATTGCCCTCCTGAAAAAAAAACTTTAAACATCTCTCACAGTCTGTAACTTTATAGCAAATTTCGATGCAGTACTTGTTTCTAATACTTCCAGTTCTTTATTTTTTTATTTGCGCCCCAAATGACCATAGTTGTCGACGGGCCATAAAACTCCATTCATTCTTTCATTCATTCTTTATTTTTTTACTCAGTCACAATTGAGTTATGGGTACGGATGAAAAGTTATTGAACACGTATAAAGCAGATAACTGCTGCACAGTCTTGGCAAAACTAATTTACTTTTATGTAAGGTAACAATCCGTCGGCTTCATTCTTAGTGCCTTTTGAAGATTGTCTGTCTGAAGTTGCGTACAAGAAATTGTTTTTTGGTGATTTATAGGTCAGACATGTTTTACGACCCCACATGCACAGTAAATGCAATAGACGTACCTTTCCTAGGTATATTTTCTAGTGCCACAGCTCTTGATTACTGTCAAGAGTATGTCAAAAGTACCAAATATTTTACAATTATTTATATTAGTTATATGATTCAAAGTCTCGTTTAGAAGTTAAAAGACACATTTAACAGTCAAAGAAAATGAAAATATATTGTGATGAGCTGTCTGCAAGAATACGAAATAATTTGATTTACTTGTAAAGTCGACATTGTATAGAATGAATTAACACTACACCATACACTCATGCTGTTGTCAACTTGATATTAGCTTGAAGTTGAGCATTTCCGGTCAGAAAATGAATGTACATTATTTTCAAAACTTCAGGAATATTTTTTATTCTTCTTTAGAAAAAAGTCATTTTGCAAAAAGCTTTCAGTCTTTATAGTAAAGCTGTTTAAAGTTGAATATTACATTTTATGTTAAAAGCAGGCTTAAGAAAATGTAAATGAAATTTAACAATTATACAGAAAGATAAACGATTCAAGCTTTGCTCTTTGCTCTTAAGTAAAGTTAAGATAATACATAACATAACAATTCCAGTCCCTTTTTTAGCTTAAGACGTGTTCTTCGTTCAGATTCGACATGAGCACGTTATATGGAATCTTCCTTACTATTCATTGTGGATTTTCAAAATAAAAAAAAACTTAATCTGTTCAGCCTAAGTGTTGTTTATGCATTTACAATATTATTAACACAAGAGCATTAAATATATTATGAATGGGTGAGTTCTGTTCAAAAGTGATTTCTCGCTGGTGTAGTTTAGCAGAATCACTTTTTGCAGTCTCGCTGGAACTGTAATGACTGCAAATGTTTACATATTTATAATTTCATTATGCGCTGGTCTGTTGCATTAATTACTAATTTAGATTTATAAAGAAATGTATAGAGGGATAAAAACTGCCTTACTCTGCCTTCAAGTATTGGCTATCTGCTCTATGCTGACTACAGCGGATAGTCTGATGCTCTGGATAAATAAAAGAAATCTTAGACATTTGTTCCTCAAAATATTAAATCTGCTGAGCCATCTTAAAGATGAAATTTGTTTTACCTCAGAGATAGTCATTGATTTGTAATAAATTTTCTGAATTATTTTCCTGGAATGGATTCCAGTTTTACTTCTAATTTTATAAAAGTTAGACATAAAATATTACATGATGTCTTCGATTTCGATTTTTTGGCTGCAATATTGTTTCCATTTGGTTTCTATTTGATTTTTGTTTAGATTTAAGCGTAGTAAACAGTTATTCAACTTTCTGGCAATATGAAGTAAGATATTATTTTCGTCAAAGGATATGAAATAAAACTTTTTTCTCTCTCAGCCCTTATTATTCTTAATGTTTTTCATTTTATCAGACAATACTTTTCATATTTTTGACGATAAAATTAAGTTAGTTTGATATCTTTACTAATTTTTTTAGATAAAACGCGTATTTGAAACGTCAGTCATACCTTCCCAAAATTTCTTTCAGACTTTTAGTAGCGTCAGTACCATTCGCTTCAAAGTAATTTTAAGGCGGGAACACTGTTCTGAACTGTAGATCCGTTTGCTTCAAAGTAATCTAAAGGCGGTTAGCTGTTTTGTGAACTCTTCAGGTTATCTTTTTTTTTTAATTCTCTGTCGTAATATTTATGACATCATATATGTCTATCTTAACACAGGCAATATTAAATTATATTACTTAACTGGAGACTATTCTAGTGTAAACAGTAATTATTATTCAGTGTGTCGACCACATAAATTTCACGAAATTGAACAGTAATTACATAGAACCATATTCTGCCTCGTATGTTAACAGCCAATTAAAGTAATGATTACTTGAGTCATAAAATATCTGAAACGTCTTGTAAGTCTAGACTGGATACATTTGCTAGATTTATTACTTTTCTGGAAAACTTTATTGAAAGAAAAAACTGACTGGGGTTTATCAGCACGAAGAAAATAATGCAGATCTTTCTTTATAATTCAAACTGCAGTTACATTTGTTCTTAAAAATAATATAATAATAATAATAATAACAACAACGACAATCATAACAATAATGATGATAGCAATAATGATAATAACAACAATCATAACAATAATGATAATAACAACAATCATAACAATAATGATAATAACAATAATGATAATAACAACAATCATTACAATAATGATAATAACAATAATGATAATAACAACAATCATAACAATAACAATAATAACAATAATGATAATAACAACAATCATTACAATAATGATAATAACAATAATGATAATAACAACAATCATAACAATAATGATAATAACAATAATGATAATAACAACAATCATAACAATAATGATAATAACAACAACAACAATAATAATAATAATATTTTTTTCTTTAAAATATTCATTGAGAGGTTATATTTACTCCCACTGAATACAGCAGCTAAAACAATAAAAGTCTGTCTGGCTCAGACCTAAATTACAATAACAACTGTACACAAGGTATATTTTGTCACTTATATACTTCTTAAAATTGCACGCAGTCTTTGTTCACATGATTTCTGAAGATTCACTTTATTTTCAAAAGTTATCTTGACTGACTTCATATCTTAGACATTTAAAAAAAAATTAACTCTAAATTTAGTAATTTTGTCGTTTGTCTATGTAGTGGTAGCAAAAATGAATATCTGGTGGTTCATTTAAACAACTTTAAGACAAAAAAATATTACTGAAGGTAGCTATTTAAAGTGAACTTTCGGTGGTTCATTTAACAACAAAATGTCAAAATGAAATTTAAGTATAATCAACTTTCGGTTGTTTTCTCGTCTTAATTCGTTTTCGTTGTTGCATTAATATCGTTGTTAAATTGACTTAGGAAGTTAGATTTAGAATTAAGACTTGTAGGTTGTTTTTTGTAATCCCTGTAGAAGTATCTAATTACTGATCTGTAGAAGGTTTTCCCTTTTTTCCTTTTTAATAATAAGAAAAGAATACAAGGAGTCGTTTCTTCTCTAATTTGCGTTGACAGCAGTATCGTATTACAGTTTTAAATTTCGATTTAGTCTGGAATACATTTTTCATTAAATCTGACATTTAATAAGATGAAAAAAAATCAAAGAGGCATATTTCTTGCACTGGTTTAAAATAAATGAGAATTTCGAAGTTCCTGTGTCGTCGACATTAAACGTCATTGTAATTACTAAAACCATTCAAAACAATCAGACTACAAGACCCCCAATAATTTCTCATTTCTTGTCTCAATATAATTAAAGTAATGAAGTTCGTCAATAAAGTTCTTGAATTGTTCTTCTTTTTTTCAGAATATATACTTAAAATCGATAGCGTTTGTCTGATGTTGCGTTTATACAAATCTCATTTAGACATAATTGAGTCAAAAATATTTGTCGTCTGGTAGAGAACAAAAAATAATTTTAGCAACACTAAATCAAGTATGTAATTCGTCTCAAGAATGTATGCTAGTTCTTTATAAAATATTTGATTTGTTGAAAAGAACAGTTTCAGACCTTCCATCACTTAGGTCACACATAACTTTTATACGTAAATAAATGATTGAAAAAAAGGATCTCGGTAATTTTATATTCTAGTGTTCTGTTTTCTTTCAAGAACACCACATATAAGGCCAGACCTCAAACCAGAGCTGAAAACCTTATACTGCAAATGTTAAAACTGTTGACAAAACAACACAAGTTAGAAATGACAGACTACGATTTAGTTTGAATACAAGGGGTGATCCAGACATTTGTACATATACACTAAAATAAATTGAAAAGTATATGTTGGAAACAAGTTCCTTTGCCTGAATTAAATGACAACTGACAAAGCGTGAATGTAGCATAAGATAGTAAAAGTACAATATTTTTATGACAGCTGAATATATATTATGTACAGTTTCTGGCTTATTAAAGGTACAAAAATGTTCAGATCCTTTTTTTTGTCTTTGTTTCTTTTCTTTCTTTCTTTCTTTTTTTTTTTTGACACGCGGAAATATCCACTTAAATATTTACTGTTGTGTGCTGTTATAATTATTTGATATATTTCTGAGACAATCCGGTGTTCACAAATTCAAAACAAAAAGTCCATACGAACTCGCTTTCTAAAACCGTGCAAGTTTTTCTCTGCAAATGACTAAGGAGGATATTGCCTAAGCATCATTTGCCTCTTATAATTAGACAGACTGACTTTTCTCAATACCTTAAGAAGCAAATACCTATATAGTGTCATTTACTTTCTCTCACTTAAATGTTTATGATTCTTCAAAACAAGGCTAAGATTGACGGACTAGGTTAATACTGAAAAATCAATTGTGTTAGTCTTCAGAAATTAGGTAAATTAGAATTTTCTGAGATGGGTGCAATATTCCCCATCTAATAAATAACAGGGGCAGTCAGACATATTTCCAATATTAAACTGTAATCAGTTACAAAAAACAAAATCGGCTGTTTATTCAAATTTTCGACCTTCTTGATTGACAAATCAATTGTATGGCTTAAAATGAGATAATACTCAAGATTAATCGTATCAAAGAGGTCACTTCAGTGCAAATTTACATTTTCACTGATTCGAATATCTGGTCGATTTTCGAATATTCGAACATTCGTTCCCATCCCTAATTTTCAGGACCCCATTAATTCTATTAAATGACTAATGCGTATTATATCTTCTTTCTTTTTTTGACATCGTTTCGTTTTATTTTTACATCTGAACTGTCTGCGCAACATGCAGAGAAAAACGTGAACTATCGATGTTATTCAATTCAAAGACTTTATTGTAGACATTTGGCGTAAATATCAGACATAAATTATGACTTACCAATCAAATATAGTAATATTTGGTCAGTGCTACATGTTTATTGTCAGATGTTATCCAATGCATTCGAATTCTTTGCAAAACTTTAACTCAAATTTATAGAATATATTCCTCTTTAACGCACAAAAAAAATCAAGAAAATCCTACTAAATTCATAAGGGAATTTTGTTATAAATTTTTTGTTACATTATAAGGAATTTATTGCAATATTAGTCTTTTTTATCTGTAATCGACCGGCATGTTGCATGCATAATAAAGATATTCAAAGAGAAATTGATGATTCCTTTATGAATTCATATCCCATAAATCTTGCTTGGATAACCCTCAAGTGAAAGTAAATCCTCTAACATACAATCATCAGAAATATAAAGTGGAAACTGGTGGTTGTGGTTTTTTTTTCTTTCTTTCTTTCTTTTTCCTGAATTTTAATGAGAAAGACAAAAAGACAAATTCGACATGACGTCAGTTTCAAATGTAAATTAAATCAAGAAAAAATGCATGCGAGAGGAAAAAAAGATTGCCGTTCCTTCATGGAACATGTCAGTTCTGATTCAAGTAATATGGCTGGAGGGGTTTAAATCATTTTTATTTTATGAATATTGAAAGCGGAGCTAGGTTAAGGTATCCAGTTTGAGGTGAAGGTCATTGTTAGTATCACTTTTTCAATTAATGAAAAAGTCAATAAAAATAATGAAACTGATACTAAAACTAATTCAGGTGAAGAAAAAAAAATTCTATCAGCGTTTGTTTACCTATGATAATCCTTTTGTGTTTTTTTTCCATTATTTTGTCTTTCAACTATTTTTTGTTCAAAAGAAGTGTTCTTGTTTTAGTATCATGTTTATCAGAATTTTTGTTTTCAATGAAAGTATTTGCCATATATATAATACGTATGCAGTTTGTAACAAAGGATTCCAAAAATTAAATTTCTTATCTTATATTTGCCGAGGAAAAAGTGGAATAACAGTTATAATACAAATGTATGACAGTGAAACTAAAATGGAGTTTGTTTAGATAACCTACATGCATAGCAATGTGTTACTTGGGTATGGTTTTAAAAAAAATGCTGACTTGAAGTGTCCAGTTGTAACAGCACAAAATTTAACTTCAAGGAGATATAATGGTGTTAGTTAGTTATGATGGTAGTTTTGAAAACAATTGGTTTTATGATATGATTAACCGTTTCTTATAGCACTCGAGTATTTTTTATGTTTATTTCTTTGGCATCTATTCTGATTACTAATTACTCATGGCTAAATTCAACCAGAGACATGTATGAAAGGTATATATATATGTGTGTCTCTGGTTCAACATAGACGCTACAGAACTTACACAGGGGAAAATGACAATTTCAAAATGAATAAACAGAGACCTTGCTGGTGTCAGTACACTATGACATATGCCCAAGATCAAAGGCAATTACTGAAAGCCGGCTTTTATTAATTGGTAATGTTCTATTTCAAAGTTTTTTTTTTTCGGCTATATTTTATCAAAGTTTTAAAAGTGTTTGACATCATGAAAAAAATTTAGCCCATGTTAAAAGAAAAAAAAATAGGTGATATTTTGTCAGTATTTAAGACACGTGTTTATTTGAGCAGCTTGTCTGTAAAGTGCCGACACTGCCTGACAATAGAACAAACCCCGAAGGCATTTTAATCATTCCGAAGCAAGTGTTATTGACATTTGGAAAACACGCAACGTGGTAATTTTTACCGAAACCAATGTTCCCCTTAGGACTATCTGGCGATGAAACGCAACACGTTCATGGCGAGAAAAGTTAAAGAGTGATTTGAATTAATTTGATAATGCTTAATGTCAAGATAATTATGTGGTATTGAACATTCCTTAATGAAAAGAGGTCATGTTTGGGAATTATTCGCATACAACTTTTAAATGCGTACCAGTTTACTGCCATTTTTGTAAGTCCTCATAGGATATTTCGAAGGACTTCTAAATTTGCCACAAGTCATTAAATTGCACAACATATAATGTGGTTAAAACAATTTTAGTTGTATTTCTCTATCTTTGAAATACAACAAACAAGTGTGAAGTTTGAAACATTTTTCGTTTGTTCCTTTTTCAATTTAAGATCTCACAAATTTGCAAAATATGACGAATAACCTGCAGTCAACATAACAGCAACAATGTCTCTCATGCAAATAATATCAACCCGTATTTGATTAAAAACTATTGGGTGGTTAAGAATCAAAAATTTAATTGTTAAGTTTAAAGTCAGTATTTGTCCACTTGGAATGACAGATCACAGTTGGCTTGATTGAGCACATTGAGTCAATGGTCTACTGATTCTGCCTGATTTATGTCTGGATTTACCATCAACAGACGGTACTTAGTCATTGCCACTATTTCTACATAAATCTATTTTGATTACATGTTTGTTCAGGTTTACTAAATTACAGATTTTTTTTTCTGTCAGGAGTCTGCACCAACTTCCGCGCAGAAAACTTGCTAACCAATTTATTTAACTGTCTAGATATCGATTTTCTTTCCAACTCGGAAGTTTTTGGGGACTCTTTTGTAAAACTTTGCTGTCTTTTGTTTGGCTTGAAGATAATTAGACGTAATTCTGACGGTTCACTTATCCTTTGTGAATGTAAGATGAATGTTTTTAAAGAAGACCTAATTTGGAAGGTGGCTTTAAATAGACCATATCTTTTGTACGAATTCAGACCGTTAATCTTCGAGACAGCCAGTTTATAGAATTGTCTGGGTATAGATTTTATTTCTTAGTGATGTTCAGAACGATGGATTTCATTGGTTAATTTGAAGATTTCCTTCTTAGTGATTGGTGAAGAGGAATCTAATAATTTTTCACTCATGCCTTCCTCTTCTACCTTTGCACAGTTCTTTCTGTCTTTTTGTTATAAACTCTTATAATAATGATGTATTTCATTTCTTTGGCATTTATTTTCGATGTTTTAGAATCGACAATTTACTTCCAATGAGAAGTGAAATTGAACTTAGCTATTTGTCTGCTGAATTGCAGTTAAAAATAAAGCGTATGAATATTAAAAGTTATTACGTAAAAAGAGGTTCACCAAGTGCGAAGAGCCATTTTGTGATAAAAGTAGTTGCTTTTTGAGTTTATAGAAGCCCACAGCTATCAAGAACAATTCTTTTCTTAATCATCGTTAATGTTTGCTGAAATCTTTATTTCTTGAAAGCTGAGAACGTTTCATTTTCTTTTTCTATCTTCAGAACTTCTTTCTTGTGCATTAATTTAGCCGTTTTGAAGAAATAGAGTTGAAACCATCTTATACCAATTACAGTCACTTACAAAGATATACGACGTAATTTGAAATACCATCTTCACATGATCAAAGTAAATTTAACTCATTTATTTGTTTCGTGTATAAATATTTCGTTTGAAGTTTCTGTATATTGAATGGTCTCGCGAACAATAATCGTGTTCAATAACAGCGCAATAGTATGTATTTCTTTGAAGAAGCTTTGAATTCTACAATATTCGATTTTTTATGAGGTATTTAAATAAAATGTTGATATTTAAGAACACTACTGCTGTTTTTCTTTTTCTTTTTTTAGGATTTCCATGAACAAACCTTTACAGGATAAAGACTTAACGTGAATAACACATATCATCACTGACAAGGAATCTTACAATTTATTCGATTTTTTTTAGTTTTCCTTCTGATTTACTGAATTTTGTCAACATAATTAAAACTTCTGTAGAGTTTTAGTAACGTTAAATTCTAATGCAACTAAACCTGTTCTATACAGAATGAAGCACTGCATTTTTGTAACAAATACTTCGACCCTGGTGTGTCTTCGTATTTCAAAATGAGCTTAAACTTGTCCTTCTAAATAATGTCTTCAAATATTAAAGATAAAGTTAAAAGAATAAACTAAAGTAAATTTAATTGATAATGTAAAGTAGTACATATCTTCTTTATAGCACTCATGCACTGTGAAAGTGTTCTGTAACCAGAATAAGAACAATACCCATTCACTACATATAGACTGGCATTTACCTCAATTTCAAAGAACTTTTGACCGCATCATTTACCTCATTTCCAAAGAACATTTGACCGCATCATTTACCTCATTTCCTACGAACATTTGACCGCAACTTTGACATCGGACATTGACTGGATCAGTATTTTTCACATTCGTATTTTTTCAATTTAAATTGAGAATAGTATGCCTCTAAATTTGCTCTTATTTAAAAATTAGTTTAAGTGATATTTCATGCGCAGTTTACAGATTCGAATCTCAGTATAATGTCAGATATCCTTGTTTATATTTTCAAATCAGCACAGTCCGATCTGTTTCAAGTGAATGGATTAAGTGGCGGCGTGTCCGAGTGGTTAACGCGTCGGACTAGCCGCATGGGTTCAAACCCAGTCATGGACGAGCTGTTGTTTCCTTGAGCAAGAAAATTTACACTGATTGCTTAGTACTGGTTGGTTCCAGGAACGGATTCGAGAGTGTGTCTATAAGATAAAAGATTCCTACACAATCGAACTAAAATAAATTTGGTATAAACTGAGTGAATGAATTTAATACCGTCAGTGGGTTTAGTTCATTGTTAGATTTCTCATGAAATTACGGTTATCATTAAATAGCGGCATATAATCGGACTCATTATTAATGAATTAATTTATCATTACATGCTTCATAGCATCGGTAAACTAAATCATATTTTCCTCTGGTTCACTCGTAAGTCAAGCGTTTGCACCACCATCATTTGCAGGAGGCTGGACAGCCAATTAACTGTCCCGGTATTGATTTTCTTTCGTACTCAGAATTTCTCGGGACAAGGCATTCCAGTAGTTTGTAAGCGGATTGTCCTTCTAAAAGTATTGTTCAAAGGAAAAAAGAAGTATATTCTAGTTTGGTTCATAGACTTTTATTGTTGTTAAGATTTCTTTGTGGAATTTTGTATTGAATTTTACTGAATATAAAAAGTTGTAATGTATTGTTAAAAATTATAAATTGTTTGGGGATCCCATTACATGGAACAACGATCTCAAAAACTTTAAATATCTGTTTTCCTATTACGCTAATGGAGTTGCTTTGTCATTTGAGAGATATATGTTACTTTGGATAAACAACGTGTTTTGCATTTAAATTAAGGATCTGCATTATATTTCGTCAGGTGTTAAAATATGTTTCAAGTACAGATGTCAATCAATGGCTGGTTCATTCAGAACGTCGCAGTAACATCTTTTTTTCGGGTCTAGTCTATTTTTAGGAGTGTCATCATTATCATTGTTATTTAAAAAGTATGTGTCAATGCTTGGATACACCTTCTCTTTTTTAAAACAGGATTTTTCAGTTTCATATAGATATATCATTCATATATACGTATAATGCCAACTGTGTATCGCCAAGTCAATTTCTTTCAATGAACATGTCTCAATTATATCTTGGCCTCTCGTGTCTAATTCATTCTTAGATTTATCAGCAAATCGCGGCATTTAATCTGAACCATTATCCCGAGATTAATTCATCATTACATGCTCTGTTACGTCCGTTAACGAAATCATCCTTTAGTTCACTCGTAAGTCAAACTATTTAATTGTCTGCTTATCGATTTTTTTTTCTGTAGTCAGAATTATTCGGGAAAAAATTGCTCATAAGTAGTTTGTAGTGTACCACCTATAGTAAATATCGCTTGGCATCAAATAAATAAATAAATAAATAAATGAATGAATAAATAAATAAATAAAATGCAGCATGTTAATTATGTAGTCTTTGCTTCTTAGAGCATTGTTGTTTTCCTTTATCGTGTACTTTTACGAAAACACGGAAATAAAATTAATCTAAACAAAATTTTGTCACACTGAGATACCACATATCAAATAAATGCAGTATAATTACAAAGCAAGCTTGTTATTGGAGATGATTTAAACGGCATACGCGTCCGTTTTCCAAATCAACCAAGGAAACATTTCAATGAACCGAATAAATAGCTTCGAATCATCCAAAAATGAAATTTAACAGCCAGAACCTGCAGCTATTTTGAAAATAACAGAACCTGCCACTCATAATAAAAAGATGATTACGTAATTGGTATAGAGAGACCCATTACTTGGCAAAGTCGTTTGTATTACGCACATACACTTTAGATTTCAATCATGAAATAAAACTAAACTTTTATTTTATCAATTTCAAACATTTGTAGATCTGCATCCTAACATACAAAAGACAGAATGTTCTGCATTTAAAGAGAAATATTTTCAGTTTTATCGTATTTATATTCTTGATCATTACCATGATTAAACGACAATGTTAACATTGAACAGTCCTTTCCAGTTATTTTGCAGATTTATGACGTAATTTAAAATATCATATTTCCGATATCAATGCAAAATGTTCATATTCTATGGTTTATTATGAGGAAGTCATATTCCAAATGTCTCTACATATTAAATTGCACACATATTATAAAAATAATTATGTTCTTTACAAAATACAAAGGAGATGTTTGTTTTGGAGAACATATCTAGAATGTTTGAAAATGCTTCCAGACATATTTATAACACTCGTTAAATTAGGCTTCTGTATTAAGTATTTCAGTGGAGTGGTTGTCGTCTGTAGGCATTGCAGTATAAGCAGACATTGTTGCATTTGCTGGTTATCATTTATTTTCTTTCATAACATGCTAATTCTATAGATAATAGTTTATCCTGTATAAGTAATAACCAGTCGCTAAAATCTCAAAGAAAATGTTTCGGAAACCTTTGGCACTAAGTTGGTGCAGTTTGTACATTAGATGCAGTGTAATCTCAGTGTAAAGTGTTAAGCCATATTTCCCCAGTCTGTATAGCTAAGACCCTATGAAGATGCTTCAATTTATACATTTGGTGAAGCGTTATCTCCCTTAGTGTTAAAAACATACTTTTACCTATCTGGGAACCATAGGCACTAACTGGATGCGTCAATTTGTACATAAGGTGCAGTCTCTTTTTTGACTTTATAATGTTTAATTACTTTTTATCAATTTAAGTAGCTAAAGCCCTATGTATATGCTTCGGTGCATACCTTGGTAAAGCGTTATCTCCCTTAAAGTGTTTAATCAAATATTTACCTATCTTGGAACCATAGGCACTAACTGGATGCGTCAATTTGTACACAAGATGTAGTCTTTTCTCATTTAATAATGTTAAATTTCATTTAACCAGTCCGCGTACACCAGTCTAGGTTTGTGCTTCAGGTTTTATATTAGCTGCAGTCTTTGTCAAATCTCGTGAATGAACAACCTGTGTGTGTTTATCCGTAAAGAGTATTTTTCCATATATTCATTTAATTTACTGGTCACAACTTCTTTGCACGAATATAGAACAGAACAGAACAGAACATACAGTTTATTGTCGTATGCATGGTACAGCATATAGACATATACAAACAATATAAACAAAGCAATGCATGGCAATAATAATAATAATAACAACACAAATACGTTATTTGTGAAAATACCTAATTACATATCTGAGAGAGTATTGTAATTTAATCACACGTAATCAAATCTTTTCTTTTTTGAAATGACTTTAACAGGTATGATGCTAAATTATGAAGTAAACGTTTATTATCGGTTTTCATCAATTCCACAAATTTTATCATGCTTGGTCTCTGTCTATAATATCTAGGGATATAGTGTATTCGAAAATCATTATAAACATTACACTCTAGCACAAAATGGTATTCGTCCTCAATTGTTTCCATATCGCAAAGTTCGCATAGCCTATTCCGCCTCTCTATGTTCCTGTGTCTTCCATACTCAATATTTAAACAATGTGAAGACATTCTAAGTTTTGATATGATTTGTCTATGTTTGAAATTATTTATATTCCTGAGATATCCAGATAACTCTAAGTTTTCTTTCAATTCCCTAAACAAGGTTAAACTTGGGCTATTATCCGTGCGAATTCTACATTCTGTAATAAAATTATCAATCAGTCTACGTTTTAGTACATGTAAGAATACAATAGTATTAACAGAAGTTGGAAATAACCAAACTTCTTCAAGTCCAATTTGAGATAATAGCATTTTAATATTATATAACCAATTTTTCTCACCATTTTCACAATCAATCAACAGTTTCATATATATGTTCTCTAAAATACAATTTTCACTTTTTACAAGTTTTAACCAATATTTAACAATGCGTATTTTCCAATTTATACACAATGGATATCGGCCTGTTTCCATATAAACAGCAGCATTACAAGTTGACATTTTTAACCAGGTTTTCAATTTTGAAAATCCTGGTTATTAGATTGGGGTATGGCGGGCGGATGGGCGGATGGGCGGGCGTCAAACGAAATTGTGTCCGCTCTGTAACTCTTCAACCCTTTGAAGAATTTTGATGAAACTTCAGACAAATGTTTACCACATCAAGATGACGTGCAGAACGCATGTTCCGCATGGCTGGCTCCAAGGTCAAGGTCACAGTGACATTAACATTGAAAATCCTGTCCGCTCTGTAACTCTTCAACCCTTTGAAGAATTTTGATGAAACTTCAGACAAATGTTTACCACATCAAGATGACGTGCAGAACGCATGTTCCGCATGGCTGGCTCCAAGGTCAAGGTCACAGTGACATTAACATTGAAAATCCTGTCCGCTCTGTAACTCTTCAACCCTTTGAAGAATTTTGATGAAACTTCAGACAAATGTTTACCACATCAAGATGACGTGCAGAACGCATGTTCCGCATGGCTGGCTCCAAGGTCAAGGTCACAGTGACATTAACATTGAAAATCCTGTCCGCTCTGTAACTCTTCAACCCTTTGAAGAATTTTGATGGCTCCAAGGTCAAGGTCACAGTGACATTAACATTGAAAATCCTGTCCGCTCTGTAACTCTTCAACCCTTTGAAGAATTTTGATGAAACTTCAGACAAATGTTTACCACATCAAGATGACGTGCAGAAATTGTTGTCTCATTATTAAGTATACTCCTTGCAGACAGTATTGTTAGCCGAAATTTACATCCTACTCATTATCATGTATTCTCATGAATATTATCTTTTCCTTCATGTCATGTTATAATCTTTTGAATATTCATAGCAATCTTCATTCCAAAATTCATACTATAGTATAGAATCAGAACAACATTTTTGAAAACCTGGTTTCGTGGCATTGCCATGTTTCTTGTTACGTTTAACGTTCTTTTGAGAAACTTTCTGTGAAGTCGTTCGAGATTTTCCGCATTATTAAATCCCCATATCTCACATGAATAGCACAATATAGATGTGACATAAGAATCAAATAAATTAAATTTGATATTCACAGGTATTTCCATACCTTTCGTTAACATTTGTAAAGAGTTCATAGCTTTCAATGCTTTTCCAGACAAAGTTTCAATACCCCGTTTAAATGAACCATTACTAGACACTATAAATCCTAAATAATTAAAACTGTCAACGACCTCTATGCTGTCTCCCGAGTATGTCCATTGTTCATTCTCATGTAGTCGCCCTCTCTTTCTGAAAACAACGATTTTCGTTTTATTGATATTAACCGTTAACTTCCAACGCCTGCAATAGTCATATAATAGGTCTAAATGCGATTGCAAACCTTGTGGCGTTTCACTCAACAGAATACAATCATCAGCGAATAAAATAAGGTAAATACATATTTGATCTAGGTTTACACCTGAGAAAATGTTTGATTGTAAATGGGTTTCTAGGTCATTTAGAAAAAATGAAAATAGAAACGGCGAAGTAATATAAGGCATATGCGAAAAAGACATGTCCTATTTTCGTGACACATTAGTTTCAATTCTAAACCTAGGTTCGTTTCAAATACGCAGTGCATGCTGCAAGTGAAAATATCAGAATGTATTGTTTTGCAATGTGTACTTCGTTTAACAGAACGTTGCAGTACATCTATTTTGTTCCGTATTAGGGTTTCCGTTTTGCAGTTACTGTGCCTTATTTAGTTTATAGTATAGAAAAAAGAGAAGTATTAACTCAATAAGTTTATCTGAATAATCACTGTCGCCGCTATGTTAGGCCACATGTGTCACAAATCACATTCGTCACAAGTTTTTATGAATTTGTGACGAATGTGATCACATTCGTCACAAATGACTTTTGTGACGAATGTGATTGACCAAAATCGGGTAAAAATGCCAATCACAAACGTCACAAGCAAAATTGAGAATTTTTAAACAGGCGAATCACAAATGTCACAAGTTTATTTTTCAATATGTGATACACGGAATATCATAAGGACAATCGTGGTTATATCAGTGCGATAGTACAAGGGCGACAATGCAATAAATCGATATTGTGATGTCGACATCACGATACCAATATCTTTTCACCACCATTGCATTATCGCCATCGTACTAACTTGTTGCAATATCGTATCGTCGGCATTGTATTGTCTTCATAGAACTGTCGCATTGTCGTAATGGTATTGCTATCAAGTCGTCTTACGTTCTCGAAACCTTCAAAAAATTTTGGTGACAATGCACGGCATAGTATCAGACTTCAACTGGAAGTGATCTTTTACCTCTGTGAACCCTCAAATTTCTTCCCACCATACAGCGACAGTCTAAAGGAATCTCACAGACTTAATCTTAGTTTCAGTACAAATTATGACCATATTTACACCAATGAGACCATATATGATTGTTTGGGAAGTAGCTGAGACCCCCGTTGACTTTCAGGATATCTAATTAGAGATTAGGACCTTTTGACATCAATGAACCTTTTTTGGTCTGACAGACTTTTGACTTCCGCAGACTTTCAGGAATCTTGGTTCAATTAAAGAGTATGACATTTTGACATCTAGGAACCTTCTTTCCTGAGACGATTTTGCAAGTCTGTGCCAATTGCTTGCAGACGCTCTATGGAACTTTCCATATCTATTCCACTAGTAATAATAATATAGTTAATTCGTTTAAACAGATCGTGTCTTTGTGGCGGGGCCGCTTTATCGTTTCGACGCGTCTTAGCTTTTTTCGCCTTTTATGATTAGATAGTTTCAAACGACGGTGTTTAGTGAATTTTATAGAGGATATTTGTTTGTTTTGAGTGAATATGAAATATATTTCACTGAGAAGTGAGAAAAAAAATGAAATATGTATCACGAGCGCGTAGCGCGAGTGAAAATATGAACATTTTCTCACTTCGATGTGAGATATAGTTCATATTCACGAAAAGCAAACACATTTTCTTTTTATTTTATGTGCCTTTTGAAAAGTGCTTTTAGACCGTTTACTACTGAAGCGCGGAGACTACGCGCGCGTAAACAATATGACGGCAAACGTTAACGCTGCAAGCAAAATAATCCTTATTTATTTATATTTCTTTTTGCGGTCTCATTGTCAACAATCTTACAAAATTACGGACATTTGAATCGAGAAATATGTCATTTAGAATGAAATTAAACAGTTATTTTTAATGCATGTTTAGGGAATCCAGACTTATAAATACGTACGCAGAGTGGGCGTGGCTTATATCACCCAAATCTATATCACCACACTGTGACTGATATAATATGAATATATTTCATTGATAGAACAGTATTTCATTAGTTAGCATCAAATAAATATAGGATATTACATGAGTGTCTTTTCATATTGAATTTATTAAACGAGTTTGATAAAATAATAAATTGCGAGGCTCTGCCGAGCATTTTATTATTTTATTCAACGAGTTTAATAAATTCAATGTTAAAAGACACGAATGTAATATTCTTTTTATCACAGGTAAACTTTTGCCGCCGAAAAAGCGAAAACTTGTCGTTATTTTCCCTTATAAGCGCGGTAAAATTAAGCAACGTCCGCTAACGTAGATAGATATTTTATTTCCTTCAGTATACATGAAGAGCACGTCAAAACGATATTACACTAGTGTAATATGGAAAATATGTAATGGCTTTATTCCACTCCCGTGATGTCAAACATGTGATAAACAAGTTTATTGCATGAGTGACTAAATAGAAACTAATTTGTACTGAATTAAAGCGTATACGAGTTGTGTCCATGTGACCTGATGCGCCAAATATCGATATCGGCCAGACTTCCGGTTGGGCTGATATCGATTTCCCACTTCCGGCTGCTCAAACACAGATAAATTGACAAGTTTATTTAGAAAAAAATACATTTTACTGAAATATATCTTGATAAATAAGCAAAATTTAACAAACTCATTGAATATAACAGATAAATAACGACTTAAATCTAAGAAAAACAAACGTTTGTGAGGAAATGACGTCAACGTCATCAGACGACGTCAACGTTCCCGCGCTTTTAAAGAAATTATACATTGACGCTAAATAAAGTTTTCAAACGATTTTTTTTCATTATTCTAGCATAAAACTGCTGTTATAACCACGATTTCGGGGTGTTTTAACAGGGCCAAAAAGGTGTTTTAACAAGGAGATTCTCGCGCTCACGCGCTGTTAAAACACCTTTTTGATATACGTTTTCCGTGGCACAGCGTAAATACACTGCGGCCCGGACGCTGCTTAACTAAAACAGAAATGACGTCATGGTCATAAACAACGCTGACGTTCCCGCGCAATCCGAGGGAAATCCGTGACGTTAATTGATTGTTTTTCTTAGATTTCTGGATGTTTTATGCTAGAATAGCGCTAACGAATGTTTGTTCCGTGTCATAACAACTGCAGAAACCCTCGGGATACGTTGGAGCCCTCACCCTACGGGTTCGGGCACCAACCAATCCCTCGGGGTTTCTGCAGATGTTATAACACGAAAAAACATGCGTTATCCCTATATTGAAAATGAAAAGCAAAACATAAATTAGCAATAAAAAGGTTATAGAACAGGTCTGGTGTGCCTAAATGCGATTTATCACATGTTTGACGTCGCGGGAGTGTAATAAAGCCATTACATATTTTCCATATTACTTAGAGGTTATTATACAGGGCAAGTGTGCCTGAAGGAAGATATCGGCACACTTGGTTAGGTATTGGCCCGAGGGCTTTAGCCCGAGGGCCAATGCGGACCAAGTGTGCCGATATCTTCCTTCAGGCACACTTGCCCTGTATCATAACCTTTTTATTGCATATGTAGACACTCAATTATGTTATTCTTCTAAACAAAGTTTAATGTTTTATCTCCATACTGTTTTCTAACAAATCGTGTCTATTTTCTTCACATTTTCCGTTCGCCACAAACATTTGTATTTTAAATATCTGCTCATTAAATTTCTATAAAATCATATAAAAATGTGCAGAAATTTAATCTTTATCTATCCTGTTGCGTGTTATGCTGATAAGTTAACTATAAGTTATATCTTGAGCGCTCCAACGTCAAAACTTGTTTACGTCAACCGGACGTGACGTCATGATATGGATTTTTGGCACACTAGCAAGTGTGCCGATATCTGGCACACTTGCTCAATGCATGCTTATATCGGCACTCTTTGGGCAATATCAGCACACTTCCTTAGCATTTTTGTTACTATTTATAGTAACAAATGCAATAAACTAGTATAATATCGTTTTGACGTCGACGTCATTTAACGTTAGCGGACGTCGCTTGATTTTACCGCGTTTATAAGGCAAAATAACAACAATTTTTCGGTTTATCGGCTCCAAAATTTAACCTGTGATATGAATAAAATAATAAAATGCTCGGCAGAGCCTCGCAATTTATTATTTTATCCAACTCGTTTAATAAATTCAATATGAAAAGACACTCATGTAATATCCTCTATATTGGCCTACGAGACCGCTAAAGCCCTCGGGCCAATACCTCTTCTTGGCCAATATTGCATTCAGACACACTAGACCTGTGTAATAACCTATAAATACGCAACAGCAAACACTATAAATAGAAAAAAAATGTGAATTTAAACGTATATGAGTTTTGTCCATGTAATATGACTGTGGTCAGGTGACGTGATGCGCCAAATATCGATATCGGTCCGACTTCCGGTTGGGCCGATATCGATTTCCCACTTCGGGTTGCTAAAAAAACGCGGAAAGATTGACAATTTTATAAGAAAAAATACGTTTAACTGAAATATATCTTGATAAAAAAGCAAAATTGAAGAAACACTTGAAAAACAATCTCCAAACAGTTAAATAACGCCAAAATATATTAAAAACAAATGTTTGTGAGGAAATGACGTCAACGTCATTAGACGACGTCAAAAGTCCCTCGCTTTTTAAAATAAATTATACATTGTCGCTGAACAATGTTTTCAAACGATTTTTTTAATTCTATAATGAAAACCAAAACATAAATGAGCACATGCAATAAAAAGGTTATAGAACAGGTCTGGTGTGCCTTAATGCGATATGGGTCTACAAGATCGGTATTAGCCCTCGGGCTCTTTTAGTGGGCCAAAATCGAATAAAGGCACATCAGACCTCTGTAATAACCTATAAATATATCCCGCCTCTAAACCAATGAAAATTCGTGAACTTTATTAGCAGTATTATAATTGCGGCTAGTATTGTGCAATGTGAGTTTGCTTTTAGTCTTCTTGGAATCCATGTTGTTATTCATTACTTTATATTCTAGCATAAAACTGCCGTTATAACCATGATTTCGGGGTGTTTTAACAGGACCAAAAAGGTGTTTTAACAAGGAGATTCTAGCGCTCATGCGCTGTTAAAACACCTTTTTGATATACGTTTTCCGTGGCACAGCGTCAATACATTGTGGCCCGGACGCTGCTTAACTAAAACGGAAATGACGTCACGGTCACATACAACGCTGACGTTCCCGTGCAATCCGAGGAAAATCAGTGATGTTGCTTGATTGTGTATGGATTGTGTTAGATTTATGCATGCTTTATGCTAGAATAGCGTTAACGAATGATTGTTCCGTGTCATAACAACTGCTGAAACCCTCGGGATACGTTGGGTCGGGTACCAACTAATCCCTTGGGTTTCTACAGATATTTTAACACGAAAAAAGAAACATGCGTTATTCCTATATTATATCAGAGTTCTTTAGTACTGACGGCTCATCTAGGGTTCAATATGGCGCGGTTCATATAGTTATTTTACCAGTAATATCTATAAAGGAAAGGGTTAAATGAGAATCATGAAGGAAGTTGAATAAATAAACTTAAAGAAAACTTAACATTTCTTGTAGAATATGATTGGTCTTGCGAAGCTATAATTACACGAGGTCATTCAAATATCTTGCAAGCAAATTCGCTGAATTAATGTTTACCGCCGACAGCATCATATACTGATTGAAAATTAAACAATTGCAGGATACATTTCGAATAAAGACTCCGGGGAAATAGTCGGTTAAAGCATAAATTATCAGGGCCCATATCACTCAAGGTCACGGCGATAATGCACATGCCCTTTTTGTATTGAAGGTTCCCACACAATTAAAATTAGATATATTTAACATTTGAAGACATGAAATACTTAAGTTATCTGACTGAATATTAAGCAACCAGGGGTCTTAACTTCGGGTAAGTGCCGTCAATATACACATCTCCGCTTGGTATTAGATGTACCCACATAGTTTTGTTTAAATTATTCAGCAGATTTGTTGAAGAATAGGGTTGAATTAATGCTTTTCTATGAACAATAAATGATAATAAATTATGGATCATAACTCTGTATTAAACGGCCAAACGGGAAATACTGATGATGATGATGATGATGATGATGATATGCACATCTTGTTTGTTTGTTTATGTGTTTATCTAAAGTCGCCGCCGGAAAGCCCATATAAGCGACCGTACCCTCAAGTCGGACCAAATCCTTTAGTGTCCCGTCGAGATTTTTCGAGATGCGCATCTCCTCTTTATATTAAACTAAATTTCGTTGAAATTCCTAGAGCGCAGAAAAGCAATAGTTCTATATACAGTGTTTTATAAATAACAACAACAACAAGGGGCAATAAGTCTGTTTTTAAAAAGAAATGGAGATATGCTGGTTATATGTGCAACTGGTTTGTGAATGAAGGTTCCTACAAAGTTGCAGCATCGATATCCATCCAGAAGTTGCTGAAAAATAGCGTGGAAACGAAATGATTCCATATACAGTGTATAATAACTAATCAATGGCCGGATAGTGCGGAAACTAAATCTGGACTGACAGGCGGACGAACACGCTAAAACAGTCCCATCACTCCCGATTTCATCAGCGGGGGAGGGGATAAAAATGTCTGTAGTTTTAGTTCCAATAATTGATTTCAGTCCTAAAAATTTGTGACGTTTGTGACTCAGTGAAAAGCATTGAAGAAAACAATATTTATCTCAAATTTGTGACATTTGTGATTTTAAACTCGTGACGAATGTGATTGTCTAAAACATTGGATCACATGCATCACAAAATTTGTGACGAATGTGATCTCATTCTTCACAATTGTGACGAATGTGATTTGTGACACATGTGGCCTTACACCGCTATTAAGACTGCTGGTATCTGATAAGCTACTTTGGTGTATGTAAATGTCACATTTTCTATCCTTTACAAAGGTTTCGATGTATATTTTCAGGTTAATAGTTTTGTTGGCGCTTTCCACGATGCTGTTATCTTGTACGCACTAGCCCTGAACGAGACACTGGAGGCGAACCGGTCCATCACGAATGGTACAGAAATAACGAGACGAATGTGGAACAGAACATTTAAGGGTAAGTACTGTTATTTATTCCCCCAACTGAAGTCAGAAATAAAACAAGGGAACTATTGCAATTAAGAAGTTTTAATTGTTACGTGTTAAATAGCTCGCAGAATTCATTACGTCATGATAGAGTCAAAAACGGAAAGGTTAATGTCGAATTCGGAAAATTCAGATGTCGTCGGTGTAAAATTAGGAGGTTTAATTTCAAGCAATCAAACTCTATATTGTCCATATAAGACCTTCCTGAAAATCATAAATAAAATGTTAAGCGGTATGATGTTTTTAGTGAGTGTAAGGTTGCGTCATTGGAACGTTTTTCAGTTTGTTTTGATAAATTCAGAAAGACAAAAAAGATTGAAAAGATGTGTTGTTGTTGTTAAAAAAAGGTACTGTAGGAGAGGATATCAGGAATGTCTTCTTTTTCCAGTCAAATGACGTCATAGAATCAAACACAAATCTCTTGTACTGACTAATGATGAATTCAAACAAGCTTGGAATTCAAGCTTTTACACAAAAATAGCACAAGGAATTCGGGTTTCAAAGCCATTTTTTAGAAATTTCAACGTTTCCTACAGAATAAAATAACGGAAATTACTTTTCACACATGATGTATCTCTGCTATTCAAATACAATTAGTGTCACGAAAGGTTTCCTAAACAGCGAAACCAGAAATCCATCACTGATTAAAAATTCCAGATGGTAAGTTCTGTTCTGTATTTATAGATATTGATTTCGTCCGTGAGACTTATTTTCTTTGATCGGAAGATACGTTTTTGACAGTTATTGTAATGTCGAGTGTTTTTATCGTAAGCGTAGATGAA
The DNA here is from genome assembly GCA_012932295.1 of Cyclina sinensis. Classification (NCBI taxonomy): domain Eukaryota; kingdom Metazoa; phylum Mollusca; class Bivalvia; order Venerida; family Veneridae; genus Cyclina; species Cyclina sinensis. Next base: position 21,093,260 of record JAAONU010000010.1, read on the forward strand.
AATAACTGTCATAATAAAAAGGTCTCTGAGAAAGTAATTGGGTACATTCGTGACAAAGGACGAAAATTGACGACGGTTTCCGGAAATTAGGTCCTGATTGTCGGTATCTCCCGTTTTCCTCGTGAATTCTAACACTGTTGATGCGGCCGACAGTTTCCCTGTCTCTCTAGTATCTCTAAAAAAAACTGTTTCTGCTTACGATTGAAATAAAAATAAACGTTAATTTTCGTAAAAAAAAAATGTTTTGCTTTCCAACAGGCTTAACTACGTCATTACATTTACTACAAATAGAAACCATTAAAAGAAGAATATGCTGCCTTGAACAAGCGTTTCTTTCCAAGTAGTATAAAATCATTAACCATTTTTTTTAAACGACAGATCATATAGATTGTGTCTGAAACACAAAGACTGCTAGTACAGTATTTGTTAAGAAACATACTTGCCATCCCATAGCAGATGTGTATGGGAAAGCGTCGATTTAAGAGGGGTGGGGTCTGTTAATACTATATTTGGAATATAACTGTGCACAATATTTTACGAATGTAAACATTGTGAAAAAAATAGTTATTTTTGTAAGCCAAAGGGGAGTGACTTGATACAGTTTTGTTTATTTCTTATTATTAGTTTAAGAAGAGCAATCTACTTTTTCATAATTCAGTAACAATCTGGCTTCAAAACAGAAACGCTGTCGATTATAGAAAAAAAAACAGTGCCATTGGGAATAACAGACTTTATACCATGACACTGATGAAGTAAGGTGTCATAAGATCCCAAATGCCTCGTATGACAGCAGGCTAATGCACTCATAGTAGAACTTGGGATTTTTTGTGAGCCCATTAAACATTTATATGTACGGAGACAGACATATTATTACCCATCCGAAAGTTCAAGTTAATCCTCTAATTAAGATAAAACACTGGACAGCCTATCAGACTTTTATTTGCTGAATAAGAAAATATGTTTCCCGGATTTACTTCCAGGAAAAGCAATTTTCTACGAATTAAGAAAGTAGTACCGCGTATTAAGAAAGTAGTCCACAGCGGGGATGTGGAGGAATTAAGTAGGATTACCGGCCATTTTTACAATTCAGTTTAATAGTTTGTCAATTGACGCGAAACAAAACGTTATGTAAGTGCCACTTAAAAAATTATCCCCTTATTTCCGTCATCTGGGAAAATTTACACTGACCAGAATCTTAGATTTATGTCATAATTCCGGGAATTGTATCTTTAGTATCATAGTATGTCGTATCCGTTTTGTCTTTAACCCAAGTGCTTCTATAGTGGTTTTATACGTATGCCTTTTGTTCTGTAACATCTACGCTTTAAGTAGTTTTGTACTTGAATAATGCTAAAAATTGTGATATATCGAAAAAACAGAGGAAACCCAAAGCATCTTTAAAACTATTCTCTTTTCTAAAATGTCTTTTAGGCATTTGCGAAGGAAGTTTTTGTTACCAAATATATATCAGTTGTAACAGATTATAAACTAAACCTCTGATGACAGGGTGTTAAAAGGTATTTGTGTGTCTAGAAAAAAGGAATTGAATAAAAATTGTATTAATGGCATTCAGAGGGGACCAAATAATATAACTTTATTTTAAAATGCTTTTACGATGGTACGGATTACGACAATGGATTGGAAATCGGTATTCTCGCGAGAGCTATAAATAGAAAAGAACAGAGGGTTTGGATTAAATGGCTCTTACGCATTCTCACAGGAATGATATTTACATTTAAAACCTATTTCTTTTCCATCGATACGGAAACAAGTTTTTTTTACATTTTTTGAAGACTGCTTTCCTGGATTGAAACCGGTTCTTGTGAGGAATGAGAAAAGTGAATGACCAATCTTTTTAAGCAGTTCGTAGTTCATATAACCTCTCCCGCCATGCGGCAACCTTGGATTGTTTCATACATTTTCTTTTAATAACCCACCATTTGTTTAAAACTATACCATGTGTCTTATGCAGTTTGATTTCTTTGAGCCACTGTGCAATATATTTGCACGGTAGTGAGCCTGTTGATAGCGCTACAATTTGTTATATCTAAAAAGACAACTCGTGTGTATCTCCTGCGTTTACTGTGAAAATATCTGTAATTGAATGTTCATAGCTTTGCACAAATGTGAATTTTTTAACAAGTTATTTTCGTAAACTCCATGCCGTTTCGTGTTTATAGACCTGTTAGATTATCAAACAGTTCAACTTCAGCTTATTACTGCCAACAGTCAATACTGACTACACTAGGCAGGCAAGTTCTTGCAACTTATATGATAATTGCTTCCTGGGTTCATACCAGTACTCATGCCGAAAGTGAGGAATGTAGAATGTCACTGGAGACTCTCACCTCTGGTGGGATTTGAACAAGCAACCTCCTGATCGGGAGTCCGGCGCTTTAACCCCTCGACCACTGCTCCTCCTCAGTTACTTAACATGTCATGGTAATCTCGGAAAGTTGTTTGTTGGCCTGTTAAAAATTTATGTATTGATTCTTCAGATTGAATAGTTTTCAGGTTCTTGATAGACTGGCTAGGAAAATATTAAGTATGAAAAAAGTAAAAATCATTTCGCTCTCAAATTGCTATGCTCCATATTTTTAAAATCTTTCACATCAAACTGAAGACGTAATGCTTATTTCAAGCAGGTCTCGTGCAGATATTTTACCAAAGGTGATGATCTGAATACCTTTTTTAAAGGGGCTGTGCTCAAGATGACAAAAAAAGAAAGTTTTCTTGTATTATAAATTTCTTGTAATATTTATGACTAATGCTTAAACAATAACTTACTGACAAAAAATAAGTCAAATAATTACATTATAAATTGATTTTTTACCCTTTCAAATTGCTATACAGTAACGCGACGGTATAACTATATCGTATAAGATTTAAAGTAAATATCTGTAATATCACATGCGGCGATGGTGGTGACAGTAAAAGCGTTTGTAATATTTTGTTAACAAGCGGGGTCCAGAGTTCAAATCAGGCTGGGGCGAAAATATTTTTTTTTTATTCTATTTTGACTTTCATAATCAGTTTTGAAGTAAAATATTATGTTGTTATAATCTCACGGCATCTAAATATATAATTTATGAAAAAAATTTTTTATGTCGAATCTGGAGTACAGCCTCTTTAAAAACAAAGTTGGGGGCAACCCAAATGACTGTCAGGTTTTCAGTCATCCAGAACACTATTGTGGCATTCTTTAATCCGATTGCATTTTCCAGTAATAATTTATATTTATCAAAAGATATAGATGAAATCATTTAATAACCAAGCAAAGAAAAAAATTCAAGAAAGAACGATAAATCAACGTCAAAATCTTTGTAAGCAGAAGCTTTTAAGCATAGTGAAAAGATTACAGTCAAAAGTTCATATGCGTAAAAGCATGTGTCACATTTTTGGCCCGCTAATGCTAAGGACGTTATGTAGCTCTCAAAGGCCAACGCACGCCAGCAACTAATCAAATAAAACATAAAAACAAATAACACAAAAGAGCAGACTTAAGAACATTATTTTCTAAGGTGTTGGTAATCTTAGACGCTAATGGACTATCGTTTTTTGTACTTAATACATTCACAAACAACAAAAAAAGGACCGCAACTCAGCTATTCATCTGAATGCCTGTAATACAGTTGATCTATTTTTAGAAACTCTGACACTATAGCTTGCATTTTTCGTTTATTACGTCTTAAAATCAGGTGTGACATAATTAAAAGCTACGTGTCACGTGATACAGACCTACCGGTGACGAGTTTTGGAAGATTCTGCGTAATTGAAATTGAAACACAACTGATGTAGAGAGGAATTCGTGAAGAGTCCTGTACATGAATAAAACAATTTTTAAGCCGTGCATTGCGTACGATAGTCAACTGATAAGGGAAACCATTTGTTGTGATGAAATTTCATTGAAATATTGTCCAAATTTGTGCTTTGGTTGTATAAGAGAAACCTAATTGCTTAGACCAAAACTTCTTTTTTTTAAACGTGATCCAGGCAAGGAACTCATAGACTCGGTCAGAAAACATCCCGTAATATTTTCGTTCAGTTCTGTATATGCAGTTTGACGTTTTAGGATACGGTGTACTCATTTAAATGTATAGGAAAAATTTAATTGAAATTTGTAATAATGTACCGGACCCAGGATATCAAATTCATCAAATATCGGCTGTTCGTATATTGAGGAAATTGAGTGGATTTTCTCGATTCATTTATTCAAAGTGAAAAACAAATATATATTTAAAATAGATAAAATGTTATCAAAAGGGGAACCATTTGGGTCTAATATGGCTTTTGATTTGGTCGCTACATCTTAAAATATTTCTTTGTTTTGTTCGGAACTCCGCTGAATAAGAAATTGACTTTTTTTCATCTTGATATAACAGAAAACCTTATAACACTAAATTAATCGTAAATCTAATATATGTATCTCTAATTTAAATGAAACTTTCCTCGGATCTGATGACTGAAGTCTCGCGAGACTTAAACGTGATATGCAAAATTCTCGAGATACCACGACACTTTGGGCTAATTTCTTACAGACTCCCAAGTGAGGTTTATTAAAGGATTTTAGTTTCAGAAAACCAATTTCGTTACACAAGTGGTACATTTGACTCGATAACGTTTTCGCAACCTTTCACGCTGTTGACGACAACTTGCGACAGATGTGAATTCTAGGAAAAAAAGTTACTCCTGCTGCAGTGATTTGAATTTGATTTGTGCGTTTAATGATTTTATTTCTATCAAATACATGTATATATACTGTGAAAGCTCCTTTATTTATTAAAAAGAACACTATTACAAAGACACTTCGGCTCTAGATACAGTCAATGCATATACGCTATAAAAATGTGAAAAAAAGTTAAAATATACGTGCATTCAATGTGCGTTTCTTCTGATCTTCTTCGTGGATGTTTATCCATGAAGCGAATATAAACGAGAAAAATATTTTACACTGAGTTTTCATAATCAAAATCAAGGACAGATTAAAAAAAAATAACGACAGATTTAAAAAAACAGGAAGACATTACAGTTTTCAGTCTTATTTCATTTGTCCTCAAAACCTTTCGACCCAAGGGATGTATGCACGTGCATCTATATTCATGAAGACAATTAAACTTCCATTTATATCACTGTAATCTTTAATTATCATCTGTAGCAAAAGCAGATGAGTTCTGATTGCAGGTTCATTATTTGCCGCAAAATATCACGTGACACTAATTTGCATATAAACTGAAACTGAAGATTTTCTTTTATTGTGTTGTTCGGAAGTTCAAGGTTTCCGAGAAGTGACCTAATTTATATGTGTATATAAACGTTAAGTCGATCACTATGTTAATTGAAAAAGAGGTATTCGGCAATTTATGCACACGTGTAATTATAAGCGTATAACGTGCAGTTGTTTTCCCTTTTCACATTTTAAAAGTTGGCAATGTCTAGTCACCTGCCACATTGCTGTATGTTAAGAAAGTCTACAATTTGCATTTTAGGTGTCTCTTTTAACCCTTAACCTGCTGGAACCGAAAGTGATTAGCCTTTGCCACCATCCGTGCAGTCTGACCAGGCTCTATACTGTTGGTAGCTCCATTTTTGTATTTTGATATTGAAATCCCTACAACTTGAATGGACTGTTTCAAATTCAAAGCTGGGCAAATCCATTACAAAATTTCAGCATGTTCAGGGTTAAAATTGTGATAAACAGGACGATTTTGAAGCGTCCAAGTTCAAAGTAGGTCCAACTGGAATTTCTACCAGCTAAGGACTCACTATTTACACGCATGCCTCGTGTTTTATCATGCATCTGCAGTTTTCCCTGTAGATTCTAAAGACTATAAATTACATTATAATGACGGATGCTTTTTCATACTAATGTATTTTGCACGACCACTTTGACTGGAAGCTTTCTGTGACAAAGATTTGATATGTAGGGTTTCAAAGACACGTTTACTGAATAATATCGGATTATTAAAAGGTTGAAAAGCTTAGAACTTGATGTATGAAATGCGAAAACACTGTCGTAATGCTTATTTAAAGTTCTGTCAAAGACTTGTATGATTTATAATGAGATTTAACAACTCTCTTCGGGATAGGTGGGGCACACAGAACTGCCACAAAAGAGTTCGTTTGACATTTACGATACTTTGAAGACCCGGAGCTTGAAAGGAGATAAATCTTTTCTCCCTTAGTTGTGACAGTTGACAAAGTCTGAATTTGTTTTGCTTTTAAGAAAAAAATAAGTGTATGATATAAAAACGTAAAGATTCAAGGCAAAAGTGACAATAAACAGAGGTGTATCATAAAAGTATCCGCTTTATGTAACAGATAAATGTCATGCATCACAACGTAAAATGACGTCACATTTGCAGCCTCGAAGTCGATATATCAGTGCACTTGTTTCTGCAGAAATAAGTCAATTTTATAAGAACTGTTTTGATTGGTACCACGCTCGAAAGCTTTGCAAGTTCATTTATAAAGCTTAAGAGAGATAGCTGGTATACTCTTTGCACTTAACAGGAAGAAAAATTGATGGTCCCTTTGGTACACACTTTATATTTTGCCGAGAGGTTGTACAAGTGTATCAATGTTAGTAGTTTAGTATACATAAGTCGTACTTCCCTAAAAATATTTGATATTTAGAATTCACCAAATCAAGCTTGAATTTTCCGTTGTTTCTGTTGTTGGCTAGATTATTCAGAGACAAACATAAATAAATGCTAAAAAACATAAAACGGCTGAATTAGATCACATACTGACAATTAAGGAATACCTAATCACACAACAAACCTCATTCTGACATAATAAAAACATTAAACTACATAGCAAACCTCATACCGTCATATTTCAAGTACGTTCTGACATATAACGAACACATATTGACACAGAAAACATAATAACACGGTTAGACTATATAATGACTCAAATGACAAAATAAAAACCAAATTTTAATTCCTACATAAAGCATATACTAGCATTTAACATATACTGCTACTGTAATAACATTTGCTGACATAATAAGAACATGAAATGACACATTAAAAACACATACTGACATCATAAATCATTTTGATATAATACAAAACACATACTGACATAGTACAAAACACATTCTGCATCAGTACAAAACACATTCTGCAACAGTACAAAACACATACTGTCACAGTACTAAACACATTCTGCAACAGTACAGAACACATACTGTTACAGTACAAAACACATACTGTCAACGTACACAACACATACTGCCACAGTATAAAACACAAACTGACACAGTACACAACACATTCTTTCACAGTACAAAACACATACTGCCACAGTACAAAACACTTACTGCCACAGTACACCACGCATACTGCCACAGTACAAAACACACACTGCCACAGGACCACAGTACACAACACATACTGCCACAGTACAAAACACACACTGCCACAGTACACAACACATACTGCCACAGTACAAAACACTTACTGCCACAGTACACCACGCATACTGCCACAGTACAAAACACACACTGCCACAGTACACAACACATACTGCCACAGTACAAAACACACACTGCCACAGTACACAACACATACTGCCACAGTACACAACACAGACTGCCACAGTACAAAACACATACTGCCACAGTGCAAAACACATACTGCCACAGTACAAAACACAGACTGCCACAGTTAACAACACATACTGCCACAGTACAAAACACATACTGCCACAGTACAAAATACATACTGCCACAGTACAAAACACAAACTGCCACAGAACAAAACACATACTGCCACAGTACAAAACATAAACTGTCACAGTACACAACACATTCTTTCACAGTACGAAACATTCTTTCACAGTACAAAACACAAACTGACACAGTACAAAACACATACTGTCATAGTACGAAACACAAACTGACACAGTACACAACACATTCTTTCACAGTAAAAAACACATACTGTCACAGTACAAAACACATACTGCCACAGTACAAAACACATACTGATACAGTACAAAACACATACTGTCACAGTACACAACACATTCTTTCATAGAACAAAACACATACTGTCACAGTACAAAACAATTACTGTCACAGTACAAAACACAAACTGACACAGTACACAACACATTATGTCACATTACAAAACACATACTGCCACAGTACAAAGCACACACTGCCACAGTACACAACACATTCTTTTATAGTACAAAACACGAACTGACAAAAAACGTATTGTCAGAGTACAAAACATATACAGTCACAGTACAAAAACAATTTTGTCAGAGTACACAAAACATTATTTCACATTACAAAACACGTACTGCCACAGTACAAAACACATTCTTTCACAGTACAAAACACGTACTGCCACAGTACAAAACACATTTTTTCACAGTACAAAACACGTACTGCCACAGTACAAAACACAAACTGACACAGTACACAACACATTCTTTCACAGTACAAAACACGTACTGCCACAGTACAAAACACAAACTGACACAGTACACAACACATTCTTTCACAGTACAAAACACATACTGTCACAGTACACAATACATTCTTTCACAGTACAAAACACATACTGCCAAAGTACAAAACACATACTGACACAGTCCAAAACATATACTGACACAGTACAAAAACATATTGTCAGAGTACAAAACACATACAGTCACAGTCCAAAACACATACTGACACAGAACAAAAACATATTGCCACAGTACAAAACACATATTAACACAGTAAAAACGTACATAGTAAAAAAAAACATATATAACACAGTAAAAACGTACATAGTAAAAAAAAAACATATACTGACACCGTAAAAACACAAATATATAACTAATTTAACTAAATGTAAGTCGCGTGACATTTCTTGAGCAAATTAAAACATAATCACTACAAATTCTTTCTTATCTACATTATATTGGTAAAATGTTGACTGACAAATGACAAAAAATCCGTTGATAAAATCAATGAAAGGAGATTTTAAAGGCATCACCGGAAATACTTATATCTCTATAGACGCTTCGTACATGACATTCATTTTTACGGGTGTATTAAGATGGTATTTAAAGAGTTAAACGTATCTTTAGGCTGTTATCAACCGGAAATATTAAAATCACATATTTATAAATGACGTCATACTTTTTACGCGATACCGGAAATTGGTGATTGTATTTATAGCTTTCACATAATTTTTGTTTCAGGAATTACCGGAAATGTATCGATTGATGACAACGGTGATAGGAATGCTGACTACTCACTTTTAGATATGGACCCGGAAACCGGGGAGTTCGAGGTACGTAAGCGTTGAAACCAGGTCCCTTATATACTTTGTTCATGAGTAAATTAACAGCTTACAGTTAATAGATAAATATAAGTTTAACCACTCACCATATTTTCAAGTAATGGAAGTGGATCGACTGGTTTGTTTTTGACTTGGGGCTTGACAGGTTTCTGTGTGAATTTATCAAAGGTTTGGACAGAAGTTCCATACGGCCAAATCAGACATTCAAACAAACGATCGAATGCATTTTTTTCACTTTCCATGATTCTTTTTGTGTGTGGGGAGACGTTGTTGTTGTTTTTCATCGCTTATGTAGTTTAAACAAACAAAATTGACAAAATATATTTTTAGATATTCATCTTTTTGCAGTAAGTGTAATTACATATAAGAAAAGTAGACAACGGTTGACCCACAAGGTTTCTTGCTTCTTAGAAATAGTTCGCTTTTGTTGTGGTCGGACTTTTTGCACTGTGTCAGCACAATGCCTAATTGTCCATTTGTACCCAAAACTCATTAAAGATTATTTCAGGAAAACAACAACAACAGATTTGTACGTTAGTGTGCGAGTGTCTAGTTGTACCATTTGTTTAGTTTGTTGTTACCTTTCTTTGTATTTAAGTTGCAAAATAGAAAAAAAATGCCTAGTCTTTTTACGTACTAGATATGATGTTCTGATAATTGTACTTAAAAAGCCAAATCTCGAGGGGTTGGGGAGGAAGGGGTGGGGAGAGGAATAAACATTGTCTTTCCTATAAGAAAACATTTTAGACTTTCTTGAAGATATGTACATACAAGGAAATTTATGCTTTATTAAATATAACTGTCAATCAAAATCATTTACAAAGAAATATAATAGACGCCATGTCCCAATAAACGGTTATCGTATGACTAATGTAACAACTTTTTAAGTCTTCTCTTATTTTCTCATTGCCTAGTGTTTCTGTACAAATTTTGTTCAAATCATGATAAATTAAATGCGAAATCCCAACTGAGTGACATGTTTATGTATAACTTGTCTCTAACTGTTTAAAAAGATTGACAAGTAAGTAGAACTTATCGATCATCTACCAGCAGAAAAAAATCGAGAAATATGCTGACTAGAACCTTTGTCAAGTTGCCATTTTCCTTTTAAATCACTCTTTTTTGCAGGTGGTTGCAAACTATTTTGGAAACACGAAGCAGTACGAACCAGTCCCTGGCAAATATATACGATGGGCGGGGAATTATGACAAGGCCCCTCCTGACACGCCCAAGTGTGGTTTCGATAATTCCAAGTGCCCGCCGGAAGGTAAGTAAAAAGAAAGCAACAATGTTTAACCTTCGACTGCACTAGATGAATATTCGTCAACACAACTCAAAAGAATATTTGCTCTGTATGAACTGCATGTATCTGAATTTATTTACAAATCCACTTTAACAGACAAAGACAATATGGGGACGTGAGATATGCTTTTATGTCAATACACTTTTAGGCATTCCAGTTATTACAGATATTTTCATCAATTTCTTAAGTCTTTGTATATATTTGTTCTCTTAGCAGATCTTTTTTCGTCATTGCATATTGTTATTTGAAATGTCTTCTGAGCTTATTGAATATTTTCCCGCGACTTATTGTATTTACTTTCTCGGAATGTCGTCGAGCTCCTTGCTAGCCAAGACAAAAATTTTAATAGAACCCCCGGTATAGGCAGCCGTTCGTCACAATTGTATTTTTTTCAATGCAGATTCTAATTAAAGCGTCTAGCCAACCCAGAAGGTCTTGCGCAAATCTGCATATCATAGACGCTGTAATTAATTCTGAGCTGAAGGTATTGAAAAAAAATCTTATTAATCTTTGATCTACGCGAAAAATAACTGTCGTTTGCTGAGATCGTTTTTACGATGCAGTTTTGTCCAAGCCACATTCAGTACTGATTTCTATGGCACCTGCGACTTTAGTATGTATATATTTACGATTAATATTGAACTGACGTTGCAGACGTTTTTTGTGAGGAGTTTGATCAGACAGATGGAAATGTCGGAAAGGTGTAATACGTTGTAACTAATGGCAATGTTCGTTTCTCGTGCAGACGACTTTTGATTTCTGGCATTTGAGAACCTGACTGTACAATTTTGTTTCACCTTACTGTAAAATGCCTATTATCATTAAAGTTGGCTGTTCATTCCCTTGAATGACAGATTAAAGCAAGAACAGTGGCAGATAAAGCATCTAATGCAACATACATATTTGCAGGAGCGGATCAGGGTCCAGTGGTAACGCGCTGGGCAGATAACCCAGGGGTCGCGAAATGGATCATCTCTTTCTCTAATTGTTTTTCGAATGAGATGTTAAACTGAGGTCCCATGTATCATTGCTGTACACCGAGCATGCAAAAGAACATACATGGGGTGTCTCTGGGATGCAGTGCTTTCTGTATCTTGCACTTTCCCAAAAACATAAAATAACTAACTTTTGCAGGATGCGACGATTAATAGAATCAAATAGACAAACAAGACATATTTTCTCATTATTTACAATGATACAGTTACCCAGTAGAATGTGAACATTATAATTGCATTGTGTTAAAATCCACAGACAGACAGATTGAGAAAAAAATAGGTAAATGACATTTGACACAAATGTCTTTTCTCTGATTACACTGTGATCTGCCCCAGGACGAATACCGGTGTCGTCTGCAAATCATTCAGAAGCGCTTTTGGCGCGAAGACACACTTTCTGCGAAAAGATTTTCTTTCGGTTTAGAAAGACTACCACAAAAAAATTAAATGAAAATATTATACACGGCAGAAAGTAAAGAAAAAAACTAGAGATTTTTTTCTAACTGCTAGTTGTAATGTAAATCAGACGTTTATCTTTCTCTCATAAAAAGTCCTTAATTCGATGCCGTTTCTGTTTCCCTTGTATAAATTTGGAGCACATCAAGTCCAGTTGCTAACATACATATAGGTTTTGTTAGAATGCTGCCGAAACATATTTCTTTGTTATTCTCTATGGACATTTAAACACATTTTTTTCAGTTTACCGTTTACATTATTATAAATTTATACATTTGGTTTATAAACGTATGTAGTAAATTGAAAGACCTCTCAGATCTCTGGTTTCGGTTGCCCGTATGACGGATGCAACATTAAGAGCTTGGTTATTATAAGTTGTTGAAAATGTAACATATAAGTTACGATTTGTTTTCTCTCAGGTCCGGGCGTGAGGAAGCGATTAATATTTTTCAGTCAATGTATCGACGTTTTCTAATTCATTGTTTTTTTAATCTATTTTTAAACATCTCGCGTTGTTTAAAGACCAAACTAGTTGAAAGCGTTGCAAATTCTAAGCAAGATTTACCGTCACGTGAACATTTCATAAATGACGTCATGCCACCTCAATGTGTGAACAATATCGACATAAAATATTCTAGTAATTTAATACAATATACCAAGTATTTCTTGTTGTGTACATTATATTTTATATTATTCTGTATATTCACTTTATATTAGACGCATTTCTTATCAGCCTTACGTCACATTGTAGATGTGGACTGATTTATTTGTCAGTTAAACATACATTTTGCAAGGATTTATTCTTTTGCTGTCTGTTTCGGATAACGATTGCAATTAGTATGAGTATAAATAAACCACTTTATCAGTATCAGTCACTGAAAATTCATCCGCGAATGATGTACGGTTTCGTGTCTTCTAATATTGGCCTTAAAAAGACAGGAATGAGTTTAAGTTTGACCGTCAAAGACTTTTTGTCAAGAACATCAACATAGTGCTTCAGTATTTTTTTTTAATTTTCGTATCGTATGCTTTGATTGATTTTCCTCTGTTCCTTTCGTTTGCTCATATATTCAGGACGCTTAATTATGCTGTGAAATCGTCTAGGTTCATTTTAAGTATGGCAAACGGTGCCCTGCTTCAAGAATGACTAAGAGTCGAGCACTTTATTTGTTTTAATTTTAAAATCAAACTTTAATGAATAGAAATGTATTTAATATTTTTATTTTGATTTTTCTGAGAATATGTTAAATTTCCACAGTACTTATTGACAGAATTGAATTGGTCTGGAGTGTCGCAGACGTGCGACCAGATTAATTGTATTTATGCCCACTGGTAAATACTTACCGGTTTAATGGCTGAAATTGATCAAATTATATTATGTGTATTGACTAAAATTGAACGATAAACCGAGCTAGCGTGTCACACTGATTAACGTATTTGAAGTATCATAGAATTTGAAATATACTACATTGCAGCTTTCAACCAGTAAGTCGGTTATTGAGTAAGAATCTTTACAAAAGCGCGCAAGAATTTAATATAAATCTGCACCTGACTTCTTTTTTAGGTCTAGTCTGAAACTTCACGCGTCTGATTAGACAGAGATTTAATCCAAGTTCTAGTCAAAAAGAAACACAAAGTGATAGTAAACAAATTGTTCAATACGTTTTTGGTGCATTTGAACTTAAAAATGTCTGCGTAAAGCTATAACAGAAAACTTTTACAGAGGATGTAATTTACATAAAAACACACTGTATTGGCTCGAAAAGAAAAATGGCGGTAATTTAAACATGATTCGAAGGGAAATGGTCGAGATTTAAGCACGATTCAAAGCAAATGGTCGAGATTAAACCACGATTCAAAGCAAATTGGCCGAGATTTAACCACGATTCAAAGCAAAATGGTCGAGATTTACCACGATTCAAAGCAATATGGCCGAGATTTAACCACGATTCAAAGCAAAATGGCCGAACTTTAACCACGATTAAAAGCAAAATGGCCGAGATTTAACCACGATTCAAAGCAAAATGGCCAAGATTTAACCACGATTCAAAGCAAAATGGCCGAGATTTAGCTACTATTCGAAGCAATATGACCGAGATTTGACCACGATTCAAACCAATATGACCGAAATTTAACAACGATTCAAAGCAAAATGGCCGAGATTTAACCACGATTCAAAGTAATATTCCCGAGATTTAACTACGATTCAAAGCAATATGGCGATTACTTAAACACAATTCCAAACAAAATGGCGATATGACACATTGTAACAAAAATATAAAAAAAAGATAGAAATGTTTATTTTTCAGATCTCTCTTTTATTTTTTATTTTTGGTTCATTCAAAAATGGTTAAAGTGACCTAAGCATCTAATTCCAGGGCTGGCTTATATTACGTCATCATTGAGTCTTTCAATGCCTATGATGGATGTCACGTCATAATAATAATATTGTTATAATATATTGTTATTGCGACACGTATCTATCGGCTAGTATGAAATCTAAAGTCCACCGACTTAGTTCCGTCTATCTTTGCGCTTCTTTTTGTGCAAAAAAAGAGAGAAATCATGTTCCTTGAAAAGGGAATATTTTACAAATCATGTCCATATTAGCGGTAAAAGGGCGCCAGGCGCTGCATTTTATTGCAAAATATCAGATTATTCGAAAAGGAAATATTTTGATAGTCACATTTATCTTAGCGTTCAACGGCTAGAAGCGGGGTGTTAAATAAACATTAGAACCATTATACGGAAATATATTTCCTCAAATATATACAATTAACATTCAAGAAGATTTCAGTGCCTTTCTTTGTCATTTTTCAGGCATACATTGTTCCGAAGAACTCATTAACTCGTTTGTCAGTTATAATCTAATGCCGCATCCATTCTCCATGAATTGTTGATGAGTATATTTATTGCATTCGCTGGCGTTTAAACCCTCCCTAAACAACATCAATCATGTTAACTACTTCCTGTAATCAGTCAACAATGCCCGAACTGTCGCCATTGTCGAAAGGATTTAAGACCTACCAAATCCCATAGCAAAGATTACTCAAACCTTCAGGAATACCACAAGGGTATATGCAGATTGTCTACATTTCGACAAAAGCGTTTATTACAAAGAACGTATCTTGAGGCATGATGCCAAGAATATAAAGCTGTTGTTTCCTTATTTTCTGTTTATTTCCTTAAATGGAGTCTGCGAAACATTACAGTTCTTTTTAATTATTGCATCTTACTTCTTTTTTGGTTGTTTCAATGAAAAGATAGTTAACAACAACAACAACAAAATCATAATGAAATGTGGAGAACCTAAGCATGTTGCATTATTAAACATAACTAATTGCAATGTATAAAATTCAGAAGTTGTCATGTTAAAGGGAGGTAATTCATGAGTAATTATATTCCTTGCAGTTTTCTACTGCTGTTGTTGTTGGTAATGATTTTCTGTATTAATCAATGTAGGTTCATTTGAAAACGTCCTATAAAACCAGTGTACTATGAATTTCCACCTTCATGCCTTAATATTGTGAACAAAACAACTCTTGTAGTCATAGGGTTTTGTATACTCTTAGAAATAATTACCTCCCTTTATCCTTTTATGTTTTGCAGGCTCCATTTATGGAAATAAACAGTAAATATACCCAAATGATGCCGTAGGCCGAAGGCCAATACGGTTGTCTGAAGCCCAGCTACAAGGCCAATGTGAATTCAACTAATTAATGACATTTTTATTAATTAACTTTATAATGGTATGCAGCATCTTTCAGTTTATAACAGAGGGAAAAAATATATTTACATTAAAACTTTGGCATCTGCTAACTCAATTTTCGGCACATAATATCGGCTTATCGTGAGAGTCGCAAAAGGTTTAACTCACTGTTACCCTGACCGCGTCTCGGCAAACCTGGGAGTGCTACATGAAAAAACTTTTAGGCTACGAATATAAGTGCAAAATATACTTAGTGTTTTCAAAATGGCGTCTAAAAACTTGTCAAATTCTCTTCTCGTATAAGGCCGAGCTAATCCTGAATCCTGATTGGCTGAATCTCATACTGGACGTTTTTACATATTGGCCTGGCCGTTTTTTCCCGTACTTGCCGAGTTTTGAAATATATTGGCTTTACATTGCATCAAGAGAAAAAACTGACCAGATTCTCGCTCAAATATTATAAAGTTCATTAATAACATTATAATATAGCTTGTTAAAATTCTGATAAACATTTTTGAATGATTCTAGAAATGTTTTACGTTTATTCGAATGAATATTATCATTATTATTTTTATTATTTGAACTTGATTTTTCGACGAAGCGGATCAGTGTAGTGGCCCATGCTGGACTAATAACCCAGCGGTCTCGATTTTGATCTCCCGCTCTTCAGCTAACATTACTAATTGCTTTCCCTTCGGATGAGGCGTTAAATTGACATCCCATTTATCAACTCTGCAGGGGGTGTCGGTCAGATGGCGGTCCTGTACCAGCGATAAATAAACTAAAACAAAAAAGGCGCGAGCCATCAAGAGTCATGTCCACCTAATGATAAAAGCTATATTTTATCCATTCGTAATAGTACTTCCGGGAATAACAGCCTTGTCTAAGACTGTTAGATAACCTTTAGTCGGCCATTTTACGCTTCAAAAACAGCTGGTTTTTAAAACCCTTTTGTCCACAGTTGCAGCTTTAGCCAGCCAGTTTCATTGGCTTACGTTCTTTGATAACACCACCTGATATTTTATTTATCTATTTATTTTAGTAAAGACAAGCATGAGATGGCGTAAAACAGTATACAATAAATTATGTTAGAATGCAATACTACAAATTACTGGTCTAACATTAAACAAATATATTAGACGATGAAAATAAATAAATAAAGGTATACCAGGGCATGTTGTCATTACTCAGGCTAACACATATAAGTGAATACAATCCTCCGATTTCTTTTGTGGTCCTGCTATGGTACTTTTATTGAAATATATTTGATACTAAGATATTCTTTCAGGACAAATTCATACTTTTTTACACAAGCGTCCAGTTTTACTACACCCATTTTTAAGATATCATTTGAAAGCTGACAATTATGTTTTCTATTTCAGAGCCGTTTCCAGACTATGGTATTGTGATAATTGTTCTCGGGTCCCTGCTACTACTGGTAGTTGTCGCCGCTTTCTTCATATACAGGTTAGCTATTTGTGTTTCTATGTATAGTCAAGACAGTACGCAGTAGCAGTTGGCAGTAGAAATTAAATCAAACGTGAAGCTGGCAGTACAAGTAACAGCAGTAGCAGTAGGCAAAACGTGAAGTTGGCAGTATGATTAACAGCAGTAGCAGTAAAGAAAACGTGAGGCTGGCAGTGGCAGTAACAGCAGTAGCAGTAGGCAAAACGTGAAGTTGGCAGTACCAGTAACAGCAGTAGCAGTAAAGAAAACGTGAGGCTGGCAGTAGCAGTAACAGCAGTAGCAGTAGGCAAAACGTGAAGTTGGCAATGTAGCAGTAGGCAAAATGAGAAGTTCGCAGTAGCAGTAACAGCAGTAGCAGTAAATCAAACGTGAAGCTGGCAGAACCAGTAACAGTAGGCAAAACGTGAAGTTTGCAGTAACAGTAGCAGCAGTAGCAGTAAAGAAAACATGGAGCTGGCAGTAGCAGTAACAGCAGTAGCAGTAGGCAAAACGTGAAGCTGGCAGTAGCAGTACGAGCAGTAGCAGTAGGCAAAACGTGAAGTTGGCAGTAGCAGTAACAGCAGTAGCAGTAGGCAAAACGTGAAACTGGCAGTAGCAGTACGAGCAGTAGCAGTAGGCAAAACGTGAAGCTGGCAGTAGCAGCAGTAGCAGTAGGCAAAACATGAAGTTGGCAGTAGCAGTAACAGCAGTAGCAGTAAGCAAAACGTGAAGCTGGCAGTAGCAGTAACAGCAGTAGCAGTAGGCAAAACGTGAAGTTGGCAGTAGCAGTAACAGCAGTAGCAGTAGGCAAAACGTGAAGCTGGCAGTAGCAGTAACAGCAGTAGCAGTTTAGAAAACGTGAAGCTTGCAGTAGCAGTAACAGCAGTAGCAGTAAAGAAAACTTGAGGCTGGCAGTAGCAGTAACAGCAGTAGAATTTCTTTTCTAGTAAAGAGTTCTTATCCCTATTAAATTTCTATAATGGACTTATCTGTTATTCTACTTCGCAGACCATTTTTTTACACAAAGGGTAATCACCTGAAAATCGAAATAACTGAATGCCACAATAACACTAAACGTAGTCTGCACTGGTAGAAAAACACAAGAAAAAATTATATTTCTCCAGCAAAGTTATATTTCGCCAGCAAAGTTATATTTCGCCAGCAAAGCTTTATTTCGACCACAGAGCAAAAAATTATTTAAATTTTAGAAAGGAAGAAAAATGGGTTTGGATAACTTGCTCGCAAAAACCTTGTATATTGCATTGATCACAAAGCAATTCCAAACAAACATTCCATAAATATATACATATACATTTCAAATGATCAGCCATATATGTAAAACGTTTCTTTTAATAATAAAAATATGAATGGGGTTTCGGGCTATTTTCAAACATTTTATGTCCTTCTTTTATGCAATAAAGTTGAAAATATCACAGGAAATGTAAATTCTGGTTGTCTTTTATCAATATTTAAAGCTTATATCATCCGAAATAAGATAAAAGCCATTGTTTTGGCATGAGGTCTTGAGATTTATCTAAAAGTCCCTCTCTGTGTAGTTGTTATTTACAGAAAAAAGAGTATCTTTATTCTTGATAGAACAATAAAACAAGTATATCTTAAATTTAATTTTTTTCCTATTGTTTTTGAAAGGCCATCAAAACTTACAATTGCATCTTGGGTAATTTTGTTTCGTTTTACCAGAGTAATACAAAAACATATATTAATCTATTGACTGTATACATTAGTTAGTAAAATCATTTGTTTGACTTTAAAGCTGTCTTTTTCATATGGCAAAAATAATGGGGGAAAAATCCTCACGTCTGCCATTTTGAAACAAAAAAGTTCCGACATTATCGCAAGATAGGAAATATCCATATGAAATTTCAGACCATCCTGTATATCTTAAAAACAAATAGTGAAAACTGTATTTACTCTGTTCTTTTTGGTAACTGTGGTCAAGCTCGGATCCAATGCAAAGAGAAGGAATGGCGAACACACCCCCCTTCCCTCCCCACCCTCCGCCAACCCTCCCCCCACAAAAATGGCTTAGAATCGCTCTTTAAAAGTGTCCTTTAAATGTTGAAAATGTCGTTTTTGATATTAAATCCAATACCAAGGTCGGCCTCTGCCTCTCCCTCTCCCTCCCCCTTGCCTTCCCTCTTCTTCACCTGTACCCCAAGTTCTGTTTCCAGGTCTGTGTGGCGTTAGTATCAGTATTAACGTTATCATAATGACAACAGATTTTTTATCAAGGCATACATAATATATGCTCTACTTTATAAAACAGAAAACAAAATTATATGAGCCTGCTAAGTTTATTAGGACATTGTGTCAAGATGTTTCTGGAGGACTAATATAAAAGCTTGGCAAGTCATTGCTGGAGATTGATATTGAAATATTCAGCCAGACTTTTCCTTGAGAAATTTCTCGTCTGATATTTGCCTTGTATATAATTTTAAGGACGGTTCATTTTAATATGTTGTTGTTGTCGTCGCTATCGTTTGCCGAGTGCTACGTTAAAACGGAAACATTTTGCTTCTTTCAATCAGCGAAGAAAGTTAGCTTACCGCACATGGGAGATATTTCCTTTCGTCTGCTGGTCCTCGTTTGAAGAAATTACGCCAATTCTTTCGTACGATTTATATTGTTACAGTTCCCAGGATGCATCTCAGATACGGTCAAATTTAATACCCACTACAAAATTGTCATCGTCATCGCCTCGAACCGTCTTATTAAATACTCATCTAATAGCTGTTATCAAATTATCGCTGTCGTCATTGACAGCTAGAGAAATAACAGTCCATTTGTTGGTTTCATTGATTTAAAACATTCCTTGGGGAGAAAAAAAAGTGCATACAATTTTCTATTAAAACTTGTCATAGAAAACTTATAGCAATCTCCAACCAAATCATTAAACTTTTTTCTGTTGTTAATAATGCATCGCCTATTGTTTTTGAATATTTAATTTATGTTCTCTATTCTTTCATCCTTACAACTAAGATTTTGTAAGTACAGTTTCGGTAGCATTGTTGTGTTAATGACGTCACGCGTTTTCACAAAACAAGATCATAAACAAATGAAAGGCTACCTTTAATAGAGCATTCCTTTTATTCTAGGCATATCAAATTAGAAGCAGAACTTGCGGAAATGAACTGGCGGGTGAAGTGGGAAGACATAATGCTCGGCACGATTGAAGGAGAAAGAAAGATGAAAAAGCAGACGGCCAGTAACCTAAGTCTCGCACGGGTATGTTGGGTATCTCAAAGAACATGGTGGACTTTGGCTGCAAAAAAGATCCGCTTTATCGATAATTAATTCGCTGTTCGCTTATTTTATTTCTGTCGCAACTTTACCTTTCTGTTCTCCGGTTCGTAAGAAAAGCAGTTACCTATTGTGTCATGGATGTCAAGGCAAGTTTTAATCCGCCGATGTCTTGACGAACGAAATGAAAATCTAATCTCGAACAAAAAGCTCTGGCATCTGGATGTCTGTCGTTAAGAATAGACGATTTACGGTAATATTTTTTCAGAATTCGGAGCTTTAAGGGATTTGCATTGGCCTTCTTTTTTGCAGCCGACGTTCATGTAGAATTTACTTTTTTCACAATAAAAGTTGTAGGCAAAATAATATGTTCTTACAGTCACATATTGTCTAGACTATTTGACTGCTTATAAGTAGATACAAGTATAGAAAGGTATATTTAAAATGTAAATTATTATTCAGTTTGCCGGAGATAACATAAAATTAGATCATTAAAGCGGCAAAATTCCTTGACGTTTAAGCTAGAGGGCTTCAGGTCTTCGTCAAAAACTGCCGCCCAGCTGATTAAACTTTGAACTGTTGAATTGATTAGAGGGCGGCAACAGACGATGACGCATGATGTAAAATAAAGATTTGTTGGGGGGGTTTTTTATTTCTTTTCTGAAGACATTATAAGTTCTCTGACATACAAATATTGTATGTCCAAAATTCTTGTATAGATATTTTGTAGTCTAAATTATTTCAGAGTGCATGCCTGTTTCACAGATCGGCCATTGCACTTTGAATTCCGCAGTTTTTACTTTTTGTCGAATGTTCTAAATCCATTTTAACTCCGTTTTAATTCGGACTAAATTTGTATTGAGTTTTGCCAACTAGTTTAAGCTCTGGTTGCGGTTGGTTCCTACTAGCGTTACATTTTCACGTGTTTGCGTATATATATTTGTAACTTTTGCGTACACATGCACTAAATACGATGGGAGAACCCATGTTTACAGACGGAAGAGTCCAGTTTCGAGAGCAACCTGCTAATCGAACGCACTCGCCCAGCAGTGAACAACACATGTTGCACGTGGTGTAAATGCGGACAGTGTGACGTCACTGAGCGCAACAGACGTGTTTGTTGTCGTCATATAGAAAAGTTAGAAGAGCGTCTGGAGGATAGACTGCAGGCTGAACGCTGTATTACGTCAACAAAAGACTTTCAGGATGTTGTTCTTAACCCTCAAGTGTTACTTACAGTTTATATACATGTAATGTTAGCTCGAAAGCAACGTGGGAACGCGCCATATCAATTGACGCCTTAGTAAGTTGCTATTTGTCTTTTTTTTCTCTCTCGTTCTGTAGTCAGCTCTGTAAGTGACACTTTTAATCAACGAATAGGCATTAATAAAAATAGATTCTTTCCATAAAAAAGAGAACGACTTTTAAAATCTTAAAAGAAATCAATGTAAGTCCGTTTAACCGATAGGATTTTTTACTTGTCATTCTTGACCCGGATGCAGTGTATAGATCTAGATATGATAACTACTTTCAGTCATTACATCTGTACGTGTGATATTTTGTAAAAAAAGGACGAACTGTTGAGTGCTTGTTATGCCATTAAAGCTTAAAATATAAAAAAAAAACTGATAGGAGATTAATGTTTTGGTACACACTGTACTAGGCCGTACATTTTGTACTTGACCATTGCTAATTGGCCCACAGCTAGTTGGGTTTCTCTATTTCATTTCAGCAAGTGTCGGCTTATGGCAACAAGGCAGTTCCTGTGCTGGCTGCATAGCGGAGAAGTTCTAGAAAGGCAGACGAAATGGGCCATTCCAGCATGCGTTGTCCGCGCAATTAAACTTATGTTTCCGGAAGTTGGGGCGGAAATGACGTCAGGAGATGACGCATGCTCACTAACTCTTGAAGATATTCTTCCATTAGAAAACCATTCCTCAGTCTAGTATTACGTACCACAGATACTGTTACGAAAAATACCTATAGCAAAAGCATTATAGCATATTTGATCCCGAAAACAATTATAAGATATGATAAAATTCACTGAACATTCCAGAAATTATTTCAGAGTACAAGTAGGAGCGTTTCTGATCATGTCTGCTGAATATCTTATATAATTATATGAATGTCATTTACATTATTAACTTTGTGTCAAGGTTCAAAAGGTATAGAGAATAATTTGTTCTGAAAATGTTAATATACTGAAGGTGCTTTATTCATTATAATACTTTTTGAAGATGGAACCTTCATAATTGTTAGCGGCAGCCTTCGTGATAATCCGGCATTTTCCGTGAATATTCGAAAACAATCTGTCATGATTACATGTGGAAAATGGCTATATTTTACATATCATTCTAAAACCTTTTTTGTTCAGTTATTGTATTATTTAAAGCTACTTTTCTCCTACTATGAACCGCTCTTAAAAAGAAAACAGTACGGAAAATGCCGAGTGCTCCCGAAAACAGCCGATTTATATCTGTACAACTAAAGTCTGATATCATTTGTTCAATGTTCAGTTTGAATTTTAGTTAAATCATTGTATTTATATGATAGATATAATAGATGTATATTTTTATTTTGTTTGCATCTAAGTATTAACAGATAAACGAAATGTTTCAAAATCAGCAGCTTAAGAAAGAGTTTAAAGATTAGGATTGTTAAAATCATATCAGCATTTTGTACTACTTTGCTACATGTTGTGTAATTTATGTTATGAATTCAATTATGATATTTGGTAAATAGAGAACTTTTTTGATAAGAAAAAACGAAGCAATGGTAAACCATCTTTATAAAGAGTTACTTGTATATATGCAAATATTTTGCCTATAGTGAACAGCAGTATTCGGATTTCTTTCGACAGTAGTTTTCAATAAATGATACGGAATTTACCGACCTTATTAATGTTACTACTAATTTTTTTATGCCTCGCCTCATTTTTAAGCTCTGAAGATTGAAAACCAAGACTTCGGCAATATTCGTAAGATATCGTCGCTTTCCGTGTGCAAGCAGAAAGATCACGTTTTGCGTCAACATTTAAAATCAACCAGAGCGAAAGACTTTTATTCGCTGTTCTTTTCTTAAGTATGCAAACAAAGCGACAGAAATCATTTTAAATGTTTAAGTACGCTATTATTTTGTTTGCCTTTTTGTTCGTGTTCTATTTTTAAAGGTGCATTCCCTAAATTGCCCGATGATATATTGCATTGTATTTTATTGGCTGATTCTTTATAAAATGAAAATCAGTTGATCAGGTTAGGTAGAAAAAATGCTCAAAAAATTTACTTTTGACATTCGTATACTTACACAGTATTTATTTGTAAGAAATTGGTGGTTCCTTAAAAGTAACAACAAGAACTTTCTATATATGGATTTACATATAAATACTCTTTTAAAGTTATATTACTCCCTATTAACAAAATATAACATTATCGCCAGTTAATGCAGGTATTCACACCAATGTATTGACAACTTGTTAAAAAGAAAATTTGCTGTTTGTTTTCATTTATAACTTTACTATTTTCCTGGGTGCCTGCGGATGTAAAAACACATACTTTCGGTTTCTGTATCCTCTCCACCATTGCTCGGATTTAGTCGGAAGATGCTAATTTGCATACGTAAGTTATTTTTAGAACCAACGACTAGTGCCGATAAGTATTCTCGAAATATCGTACTTCTTTCTCTGTATTTTTACAGCTTTTTCTCGGTATTATAAAGGTTTTGACGACACGCTCCTGACTTCGTTTTGGTCTATCTCTTTTTGAATTAATTTACGTCAAATGTTGTCTACGTCACGAATTTAAAATTGATCTTATGACATTGACGACTCGTTTTACGGATATTGGCGAAATGCTTTCGGCAGTTTCCGAAGCAATTGAGGAGCTTCGGGTCATAAAATATTTTTGATTATTTAATCCTGATGTATCTAAAGCACGTCTTGCCATCCACGAAAACTAACCATGCAGAAAGGGTTTCTATAATATGTTTAAGCATTCTAAAGTTCTTGGGTTTTTTTGTTGTTTTTTTAATGACGATTATGGCCAGTATAACTTTACCTAGTTAGAGCAGCTGTCACTAACACCAATTTTATATCGGGTCATAATTAATTCAATATCATTCACATTTCATACGATTAGGCTTGTCACATTATAAGCCATGCTTGTTTGTATAAAATGTCATGACTAATCACCATTAAAATCTAAATGGGTCCAACTATCACGTATTCGTTACATATCATAAAATAGTATTATATCTGTAATATAACAAAACTATCAATATTTACTTTTACGTTTTTCATATATTGTAGCATTGCAGTTTGTTTTTACTATATAAACAATACTTCTTGATATATATTTCATGGACCTTTTTATTTCTTATGTCTTATATATAATTTAACTGAAATGTTTTAAATAACATACCGTACCATATCGTTTTCGTTTATATTTTAAAAAATATATATTTGGCTTTTATTTTATATAATTTATTTACATTTTCTTGCCTCAACGATATAATTCAGTGAAATTTTGTATTGCACAATGTAATTGTCTTTCCATATTTATCTACTAGGGCATTTCATTAAAAAAAAAACACACAAAGTTAGTTCGGTCTATTCTGCTCTGTTCTGTTATGTTCTGTTCTTGTTTGTTCTGTTTTTTTTGTCCTGCTTTGTTCAGTTCCTCTGAGTTCTCTCCTTCTAAACCTTTCTCTGTTCTTGACCGTTCTGTTCTGTTCGGTTCAACAAAACTGTTCTCTGGGTTTTTTCTTTGCACTCCTCTTATCAACAGAAAACTACTCTGTTTGCTGCATTCATTTACGGTTTGCTATATTATTTACTGTTCCTCCGTTCCTTTACATTTTCTTGAGTTTTGCTCCGATCTTATTTTCACCGCTATAATTCTTTTCATGTTAACATTGATATTATGAATGTTTTAAAATATGGATGTTGAAATCTGTATTCCAGAATGTCGCAAATATTTTCAAACGAGATTTTTTTGTACATGAAATATAGTTTTTTTTATGTTATATTGATATTCTGTAGGTTTATAATTCTGTCGTATCCAATGTTGATTCTTTGCATTTTTATTGACTGTTAAAAATTTCATTTTTTACTCCCCGTTGTTCTTGATTATTACCTCAAAGTACAGGGTCCTCTCTCTCTCTCATTTTTTTCTGTTATCTTTGACATTTTCGTAGCTGTAAATATTTTTGTTCATTCGAGTATTATTTTATTTTTTAATTGCATAAAAGTTTTTTTCTCTCTTTTTCCGAGCATCAATTTTATTTTGGCAGACAAAAATGTTATAAGATATTTTATGTTACGTTAATATGTATATTCACTACTTGAAAGCTTTAAGTTTAATTTTTCAGTGTTTTATTATCCTAGAATTATATGTTTACAAGTATGTTTGTATATATTTCATATATGACAAGCTCATTTCGATACTGTCTCCGAAAAAGCAAGTCGGTTCATCTTGTCCAAGGGAGCTAATCATAATTTCAATTTGAGTTTGGGTTTACAGGGGAGGTAATACTTGTCATACCGAAAACGACGGAGTGTACGAGTAATATCCCTTAGACAATATGCCGTGTAAAGCAGATGTATTCTGAATTTCCAAGTTTAAATTCTTAAAGCCTTCCAACTATCAGAGGTGAAGTTTATGCAAGACAAAATGAGATGAGATATATCTCGAATTATATAATGAGATAAACAGAATCGTTCTTCTATATTTAGTTGAAACAGGTACAAAAATGCACTGGACCCTCTCCTGTAATAGGCTATTAGCGCTAGTGTGGCAGCATTTAATTTTATAAGATGATTTTTTTTTAGTAAAAAGGCATTTTCTTCTTAAGCCGATGGTCACAGGTTCGAAAATTTTGCAGGAGAATTTCGAGGGACATAACAAAAGTTTTTTCTTTGGACAAGTATTGAACATACCTCAAAAACAATTATTGAGACAAGTGACAGGTACCAAAATGTTGTAAAATTGAAAGAGTTTGACTTATAGAAGTACGGGTCATATCTACTCTGAAACGAAATTCACAAGCACTTCTCTTAGATATGTAACGCGCACATAAGACCATTTTATATATTAGACGCAGGTATAATTAATAGGTTACATGAGGACTTATGAATACTTAAGGTAAATAAAAATCATCGTTACCTCGGAACTAACAGGCATAGGTACAAAGTTAATCTGCAAAATACTATCTTTTTTGTCTTTGTTCTCTTTTTTCAAAATTCGTTATTTTTTTGCACAGTGATAACAGTATATTTTAATATAATGATATTACAGATTTTATTTATCATATTTATTCAGTTGCCAAATGCTATATATTGCCATTGTAAAAATATGCTGACACGATTACAAATTACATATCTTTATTTTATTTTTAATTTCATATACATGTATATGTGGGTAAATTGTTTTTCTTTATGCTGTTTCATGTTTTTTTTATTATTTGTGATCTCTTAAGATCTTTCACAACCTATGAAAAAAACCACAATTTATTTGCTTAACTTAGATTTAATTAATGGTTATTATTGAATGGAAATGTTATTTAAAAATTGATTTATATTAGTTTGTTCAGCCACTGAGTTAGTTATCTTATTTAAAAAACCCGAATATTTAAAAACGTCTTCCACACTAGAACTATAATAACAAACGTACTGAAATATTGATTTTTTACAAAATAAAATGGGTTCCGTATATACAAAAATTCCATGACTTTGTAAATGTATAATACGGCGGATAGCCTTTTTTAGAAAAAAGGCGCTTTCTTCTGAAGCTGGTTGTCACAGGTTCGCAATTTGATCAATCGAAATACAATAAATCCCATTTACGGCGGATAATTTTGTTAATGAAAAAGCTGTTACATATAAACCAGGTTTTATCAATCATCAGGAGAATAAACATTTTATATCTGATTTATCTTTTTTTTTTATTTTTAAGTGCTAGTTTTAAATTGAGCTGACTGTGTAAAATAGCTCCCTCTGTGTAATTTTTTTAAACCATCGACCTAATGGTCCTTGCGTTTGGTTATTATAGTTTCATTTTTATATCTGTGTAGTATTTATATAGCTGTTTTGTGAAAATGATTTGCTGTTTTATATTTTCATTAAATTACGGTTTATGCCTATCTTTTTGGTTTTTTAGCATATACTTGAAAAAAATACTTTTGATTCTTGCATCAGATAAATTATTATGATTCTTAGTAATGCAGGGAGCTGCTGTTCTCTTATTTAAAGAAACCGTATGATTTAAGATTTCCATGCCATTCCAACATAGTCAGTCTAGACTTCATCAAAAAGAACAACAACTTCCATTGCATTTGCCAAGGCAATACCGTATATTTTCGAAATCCTATTTTTGAAATTGTGTTTATTTAATTTCTTTGATAATCAGATTGATTGAAATTGATTTTTTTTATTTCAAATAACATCTAAAATTTGCCAAAAGTGAAAGAGATAACAGTAAACAGACCAGTTAAATGTAAAGTACGCCCAACGTCAGTGTAGTATGCATTTCATAGGAAGATTACTTGGAATTGCACTTCATGTTAACGAGTTGTAGAAGATGAATCATATTTTTATTATATTGGATAATTTTGTTCGAGACATTTTCGAAAAATATTTTAAGTAGGACGTATGAGCAAGAACGAATGAGCAAGTACCTTTAAACTAATGAAACAAAGACAGAGGAAAGTGGTAGCTTTGACTTACACCTTTGAAAAGATGTAAGTAACTCAATTCCATATATCATTCTACGTGTAGACATTTTTTTTCTTATATATGTTTTTTTGTTAAAAGTAGTAAATAATTTTTCAATGTTTTTTTTTCATCCATTGAAGGAAGATTATCACAATGTGTGTCAGTTGTTGTAAAAGTTCTGATAAATCTGTTTACAATGAACAATGTATGTGTGGTAAATTTTTTTGTACAACAGAGCTTTTCTTGTATATTTTAACTGTTTTTCCCATATAAGTAAATAAAAGTTTCAGCGAAACCAATGTACTATAGTATACTGTATACCAACCGGTTAGCATTTAAGATTTTAATAGAGTTCTGATTTTTAAGTGTTTAAAGCGACTGACTCACAGAATTTAGCTGACGTTTTTTTCTTTTTAATTAAAGAGAAGTTAATATTCTGTGGAAAAAACATAATATTATGCTTCTATACACCATGAAAACTGAAAAAAAATGTTTTGACTTAACCGAGATTCGAACCCATGACCTTTCGGTCAGTAAAATATCGAGCGACGATCTTCACCACTAAGCCACAGGGACTAGTTATCAACTTTCGTCAAGATTAATGTTGTAACTAGAGCATCTACCCCGTGACTTACGAGGTAAATTTTTTACCGATAAAAGTGTGTAAAACTTTATATTTTGATGTTTTTCTGTAACAAAAGAAGAATTTCAAGGTGTATAAACATTTTTTTTTATTTTTTCGTCGTCGGCCCATCTGTGAGTCAGCCGCTTTAAAAATGCTAAGTGAGTAGGCATGCAAATATAGTTTACTGTATGAACGTGAGTACAAGCAAAGCTCTGTTTTAGCTGTGCCATTTTAATTTTAGATTTTAACAGATAAAGTATTTTTATTGTAATCGTTTATTATCATTGAAATCTGTGTAATAAAAGTTATGTATTGCAACATGAATAACAATATTTTTTACTTATTTTTAACATTTAAATCGTTTTATGGGGTTCGTGTTAAAGAAAATTTTAAGTTCCCTAAAATTAACCGGAAAAATCAAATTATCAACAAATTTTGTAACACAGGAGTGTTTAAGAGTGAAGTTAAATAAGATTTCAAAAATCATTGGTTAGCACGGGTTGCGCGTTGTATTTTATTTTCCTACGACACACTAAAAATAGCAAGATTTTGTCATGTTGAAACCGCCTTTTCCCCTGAGTAATTCTGTTAGGTTTTGTCTAATCTGAGCACATGACATGAATAGAGATTTGTGGAATACTTGTCTGAGTACTTGTTACATGACCCTTATAATTTTATTTTTTGCATTCCCACTTAATCCGACCCTATCAACCAAAGTTGAAAATTTAAGTATTTTTGGCTAATGAGTATAAAATTACTCTGTTACGAATTTGGATTTTTGCATTACTGCTTCACCCATTCCCTGCAAACAAACTTTGTAATATGAGTATAAATGAGTATAATACCACTCAGTGACGAAGTTGTATTTTTGCATTTCAACACCTTCTACTAAACTTTGGTAAATGAGTTTTTGTAAAAATGAGTATTTGTAATAATGAGCATCTGTTAAATGTCATTGTCATTTTAGCGGTACTCGGTTACAAGTTCGTGTTCTGGCGACACGATTGCGGTCCACCTCAGTGATGTCGGCCAACGCCAGCTGTTCACCAAAACCGGATATTACAAGGTAATACAGAGATTGATACATATTTTGCGACATATGTACCGGTGAAAGCTTAATTAGTGTTGTGCTTATTATACGGCGATCACTCATAAATTGATAAATAACGTTTATAATATATACATACTGTTTTCAATGTGTTGCATCGCACTGTTTTTAATGACATATTCGAAAGATAGCAGATTTCGTTTTTACAACTGTGGTCTAACAAGAAGTTTGTTGTTGTTGTTGTTTTTGTTGTTGTTTTGTATTTGTATTCTTTGCAATCTTTTTTACGCATTCCTTGTATTTCAGGGTGCCATAGTAGCTATCAAGTCTATTCACAAATCCAGTATCACAGTTACAAAACCACTTCTTATGGAAATAAAAAGGGTGAGGCCCTTCTTAAGCTTTCCTTACATAAAAGAGCGAATGTGTTACAAACAAATCAGTGGGTTGATGTTTCTCTTGCTTAAGATGCTGATTGTGTTTCTTACCATGTTTTGTAGAAAGAGATTCATTCAACATTATATAATTCGGTGCTGATGATGATAATCGTGATGATGATGATGGTGGTGGTGATGATGTTATCTTTGTAGTGCTCGTGTAATATAATTAATGGTTTTATTGTTTGGGTTAAAGTAAACCATAAATAGTATAATGATTATCTTACCACTTCTAAGAATTTCTGATACACCCGAAACGTGTTTAATTCTTTATGTTATTCAATACTTTTTTAACGAAATAAATGTTTTGTACATTTGGTTTTCAGATTAAGGACCTGGCAAGTGATCATATTGTACGCTTCATAGGGGCCTGTATTGATCCGCCTCACATGTGTATACTGACGGAGTACTGTCAGAAAGGAAGCCTTCAGGTTTGTTTGATTTTCTTTCTATTGATTTATATTTTTTACTTTGATTCGCTAAATAACCGAATCACGATCCGACTTTGGTTGGGATTCATACTAAAAAACATTGTATCCCTGGGACCGCCTCTCTGCCTGTGAAGCACTTACTTCGTTTGGATCTTTTCACTTGTACATTAATCTCGTATCAGATTTGAAGTTGGAGGGGAGGTAAATCATGTTGTCTTCAGCTGTGATACTTTTTAATGATCTCCCTTGCTTTTTGCGTTTTCTAAGTGTTCTGCTGATACGTCATGCAATGTAATTATAGACTGTATATACACATGTTTCAGGATGTGTTGGAAAATGAACAGATCAAGTTAGACTGGATGTTTCGGTATTCACTCATGCAAGACATTGTCAGAGTAAGTAATAAAAATAGCATATGTTTTTGTCGTCCTGTCCAATATACCAACGGTGCAAAATCTTAAACTTGACTTGTCCAATGTCCATTGTCTACATTTTGACAGATTCACATACCATATTTAGGGGTATTTATTGAAAATTGACTGATGTAAAAAACAGTCGGGGCAGACCATTATCAGACTGCAATTGTTAAAAATAACTAACACCATTACATCTTGGTGGTGAAGGTAAACCTTTTAAGAAATAAGACGGGGATTTTTTTACCAATTTAAAGCATTTTTGGAAGTACAAATCTGATGTTATACCAATTGGTGACTATCTAGCATTTCTGGACGTACAAACCTGATAGTGAAAACACTGTTGTTGTTTTTTTTATTCAGAAAGACGATAAATAAAAATCCCATAGGGATCATAGTAGAACAATCCTCTAAAGTAAAAAAAATATATTTGAAATTACAGTTCCAGACAGGTTTATCAGTTCATTTGTTAACCACTGCGACAAATTGTCGAAGTTTTTTTGTGTGTGGAACTTTTAATGAATGAAATGTGTATTTTATTCAACCTTGCGGTAGTGTTCAGATATTGCAAAATTGAATACAACTATTGTTATTTAACGATAGTTTTTAATAATTCAGGGTAAATCTTTGCAATATTCCGAATCTTTTTCTCTCGTCAGGCCATGGCTTATCTCTGTGCCAGTGATGTACGAAGTCACGGGGCACTAAAGTCTACTAACTGCGTGGTGGACTCACGATTTGTACTCAAAATTGCGGATTTTGGGCTTCACGACCTTCGAGGTCAAGACGAAGAGGTACCCGAGGGCTCGTACGCCCATTACAGAAGTAAGTTCTTTTTTATGCTTCCCGAAGGGCGAGCATATAGTTGCCGCTTTGTCCGTCCGTCCGTCCCGTCCGTCCGTCATTATTTTGTCCGGACACAAAAACTTTGAGAGATATCAAAACCAAACTTCAAAGGTAGTTAGATCTTATTAAGGAGCAGTGCAGTGCACAAGAACCATAACTCTAGCTTTATTTATTTTTGAGTAATTGCCCTTTGAAATTTCTCATACTTATTTTTTGTCCGGGGCATATCTCACAAAGTTTTGGTAGATAGATCTCTATGAGGAGAAGTGCAGCGTGCAAGAACCGTAACTCTATTTTGCATAATTTAGGAGTTATTGTCCTTTGTTATTTTTCATACTTTAAAAAAATACATATTAAACAATAGCCCTTTTGGAATTGGCAGTTATTCGGGGAGCATCTATCGGTTCTACCGATTTCTTGTTTCATGTACGCCCAGATGTCTTCTGGCCGGCTTAAAGTTTAATAGAAGAATAAACTTTTGACCTGCCTCAATGATCTAGAGGTGAAGGTCGCTAAATTGTAATAACCCAACATCTCGTTGATTTCACATGTAATTAGAAAATAGCTTGGATTCTACATAAAGATGTGAATGGAAGTCACAAGTTTTATCTTCATATCTTACGACTATATTCATGAAGTCGTGAGGCATTGCAGTTAAAAGTTAAAATATTCATTCACATGGTTGTTAAGGGTCCCAGTTATTGTCCAAGTACCTGTGATTGGTTGAAAGGTCAAAGGTTTGAGTCCTGCTACAGACAGCGACCGCTTACCTGAGAAAGCTGGCATTTTCATAGGAAGGATACAGGCTTTAATACTGTTTCTTCACACTTGATATGACTTTATCTGCCAAATGTCATTAACTTGAGCCCAGTCATTTAACGTAACCTACGGAGAGCAGACAAATTAACCCATTTGTGTTTAATGTATGAAAATCTTTTGGTTGGACGAGTCCATTTTCAATTAAAAGGGTTTCTGGTATACACTTTCAATTTAATTTTATTTAGGGAAGAAAGTCTTTTATGAAAATAGTGTAGACCCTGATCAGACGCCACAATATGCGGCGTCAGATATGGGTCTGCACTGTTTGCTTGTGTATAATTTTATGGACGCTTGGCATTAAATGGTTAAGTTTTTTATCTCCCTTGTTTATGTACTAAACCAGATAACCTTCTTTCAATTTACCAGTATATTAAACACGTGAGTCAGTGAGCAAATCAGAACCAGTTTCATTTTATGTAATTAATTATTCAAGTGGATTAAGAAAATTTAAAAACCAGTTAGTTCCATACCACTTTTGTTTCAGGTTTGCTATGGACTGCGTCGTAATTTGTCGCGCATGGCCTAATCAGAACAGGTTTACAAAGGGAGATAATCTTTTTATTAGGTTTGATTTGGACCCTCTTGTTTCAGGTTTGCTATGGACTGCACCGGAGCTTCTGCGGATGCAACACCGACCACCGAGTGGAACACAGAAAGGCGATGTGTATAGTTTTGCAATCATTTGCCAAGAAATCGTTTACAGAAATGGCGTGTTTTTCCTCGCAAATATCGACTTGTCGCCGCAAGGTAGGTTTTTGTTTACATTTCTGTCAAATACGTGTATACAGTGGCGAAGAGAAAATCTTTCAAATAAATAAGATGGAGTAAAATTATCGCCTTTAAAAAATGTATGGCCACGCCTTCCTTTGCTGATATCGATGGATTTTCTACCAATATTTAGTTGTTTCTGTTTTTACGTCAATATTCGGTACATAGTGCATTACAGATGCCATGTACCATGTGTTCATATCAGATCGAAGACGTGAACCTCTTCCTCTACAACGGACGCACAGAAATTACAATAGGCGCTTTAGTTTTTCCACAGTTTTAATGAACGTTCAGATTTTATTCGCCTGAAGTTTTATGTTCTTCACTGACAGATAAGGTCAATGTCATACACATATCATACACACAATTTATCGTACACGTATCATATACATATCATACACATAATTTATAATACACTTATCATACACATATCATACACATAATTTATCATATACATATCATACGCATAATTTATCATACACATATCATACACATAATTTATCATACACATAATTTATCGTACAAGTATCATATACATATCATGCACATAATTTATCATACACATATACACATATCATACACATAATTTACCATACATATATCATATACATATCATACACATAACATACACATATCATACACATGATTTATCATACACATATCGCCCTTTAATTTTTTAACATTGGAAAATTGGGTCGATAAAACCTTTATTGGATGTGCCTCATTTTGAAGATTGATTAACTTTATCAAACATCATCCATTGAAAACAAAATGACATCAACATAAAACTTTTAGACTGTTGGAAACAGAAGGCTTTTCATTGTCCACCATTTTTAGTCTGACCATGGCGCCAAAGTTGAACCTAAAAATAAAGTTACATAATCACTAAGCCTGATGACAATGTCAGAGATGTAATAATTGACCATGGTAATTAAATGTAAACCACATATATGTGCATAACCCCAAGATATTTCTATGTTTATCGTACCGACTATAAATGTCTAAAAATTATGTCTTGAAGAACATACGGTTTGTCCTTCTTTCTTGTCCAATCAAACTGTTTGTTATTTTTAGAATTTTTGGAGAAAATGCGGAAAAAAATGCTTACTGAATAATCTATGTCTCTAGTCTGTATGCATTGTCGAATTCAAGAAACTTATTTTACTATATTTTGGGTTTATGAAAATAATAAAACTCATACTATAAAGTTTGCGTGACGTCGTCATTTGAAAGACCTCGTCACATGTGAAAATGACACCGTTCCACGGATAAACCGGTCATGAACCAGTATCCTACAAAACGTATCGCGGCACTTCGCTACGCCACACTTAACGTTAAATGTATGATCAATAACTAATATTTAGCTTGGCGCTGCGCTTGCTATAGAATCCAAAATTTTGATATATGACCAACAGCTAATACTTGGTTATTAGAAGAGTATCATTGAATTCCGCGGTTAATGGCTTCTTAGTATTTATCAAGTTTATTCTAGCAGAGTATGGGCTTAATCCGACAGTGATAAAATTATTGTCAGCTTAAAATCCTGATATATATACTAAGATGTTGTTGTTGTTGTTTCTAAAACTGCTAGTAATCTTGGCTGTTAGAAATTGTATAGTGTACTGGTATGGTCAAAAGTCAACAAAATCATGTAGTACAAGTTCTGCAATGATAAATGGTTTTTTAGAGGTGTGAAATATGTCTGACCTTGCTAACGTTCAACTGTTATTTATTTTAAAAAAGAATTTTGAAACTGTAGAATTTCGAATATTAAAACTAACTGCGTGACGTTAGAATTCTTTTTCAGTGAAAGACTTTTGTCATTTGTATGAAAAGTAAAACTATCTTATCAGTTAGTTCAGGTACGTAAATATACGTACCTGGTTAGTTTAAATTATTCATTTACCATTGATGGCAGAGGTTAACCCGTATATTTTACTTTTTAACCGAGTTTTCATTTGCTATCAATTTTTATTCAGTGAGTTTAGGAAAATTGTTGTTAGCAAGCTTCTGGTGAGCTTAATTCCATTGTTCCTGTGCTAGTTCAATGAAAATTGATTTGAAATGATAACGAGTGTAAGATTTTT
The DNA here is from genome assembly GCA_012932295.1 of Cyclina sinensis. NCBI lineage: Eukaryota > Metazoa > Mollusca > Bivalvia > Venerida > Veneridae > Cyclina > Cyclina sinensis. Next base: position 21,128,914 of record JAAONU010000010.1, read on the forward strand.
TTATCACATGACCAAACTCACCATAAAAGAGTTTTACCGTAGCTAAGTCAATTTTAACTATACTGAAAGAGGCTTTTGTAAAACCTCCGCCAGGAAACTAGTTCCGATAGAATTTAAGAATATATAACAGTTGTATAACATTAGAAATGACGTTTGTCACGTGAAAATTGTCACGTGAAAAATAGGGCTTTTAATAAGTAATTGACTACAAGGCGTACAGTGCAGACGATCTTCTGAAAGCACGGATATGCAGGCCTGATCATGGACTGTTCTGGTCGCCAAGACAAACGTTCTTGCCGACAACAGGGTTTAAATTAATTATTTATTTGTTGTGGTAGCTGCTTTTTGAACCTTTGATCCACGACTGTACCCGCTCCGAAAAAATGTGGTGGAAGTTTAGGTCAGTTAGTTTAAACCGGTCTCAATTTAAAAGTCTAGACAAATAAAACATCTTTTGTGATTTCCACTGCGCCACATGATTTTGTTCAAGCTGTTGTCACTTATTAATTAAGATGTTGTTTTCAAGGTAAACATTGGCCGTAACATTCATGGAAACTGCACGGATATTGCATTTCCTATTTTCAGATTTTTTTTATGCTGTATCTTCACTAATGTTGTTGATCTAATGGTTTTCTTAAACACAAATATATAAAACATTAGGTTCATTTATCAGTTTGTTTAGTTACGCTTTGATCATGGTATAGGTTTACAGACATCAGTTTTGTCAAAGAAAACGGTGTTTAATGTTTTTTCTTCATATCATATTTTTTTCTGACGCCCTCTTCATATTTCTGTCTCATGCCATACCAGTCTATGTAAATTTAATAACTGTTCATTAGCCATCAGTCAAGTACCAGTCTTTATGGTCACATCTGCCATTGTTTGATCACACTTAGTCGCGAAAACCGGTATGTCACGTTTTCCAAGCAGACGACACTGTCAGTATTGACAAGACATCTGATTTACAGAAAATAACAAGATAATGGGAACAGGCGTGTAGTGCAAAAGAGATTTGAAACCGTTTATGATATAGAATAAATAAAATAATTTGAAACCGTTTATGATATAGAATAAATAAACTAGTTTGAAACCGTTTATGATATAGAATAAATAAAATCATGTTAGCAGAGTAATAATTTTCTTTGAGTAATTTGTCCTTTTCTGGATAAGTGCTTAAAGGGCAATTGTTAGTTCCTGCGAAAGATCGTGATATATTTCTCTGAGTGAGCACCAAAGATGATATGTTCACAGGTGGCGAGTAGCAATGACGTTTTTCTTGTTCAAGAATAAAACATACGCGATTTTCCGACGGTACTAACATTATGCTAGAAAAGTCTTTTATTGTTATTATTATTATTATCATTATTTTTATTATTATTATGATTACCATTACGCGGGACGATGTGCATGGCCATATGTAATGTCGCAACGGTTAAAATTACGAAAAATATTTTGAATTCAGCATTGTGAAAAAAGACATTCAGTCGGACTCAAGCATGGTAGAATAAAAAAAAATAATAATGTCACTGCACCCAATGAGATTATCAGGATATAATCTACTGTTATGTAACAGTAAAATTCAGGAAGACCTGAAAGAAGATTGTTGGGACAGAAATGCAACAAGTAAAAACCGAATAAAAGTATAGTCCAGCTGCCTCAAATCTGTGAGACTACACATTAATTTGGTCACGAAAGCACCTTAACATGCCTTTGAATTTAACTTGACTTGTTGTCTGTTTTTAAAATGCTTTAGGTGATGCATCTTGTCCTGGTACGGTATGGATGACATGGTTGATTTAAGCAGTTTTATGTCATATATCTTAAAGTTACGTTCGTGCTCCCCTAAGTTTAGCTTGTAGTTCCTTTCGTGATAAAATGGAGTAACTCAGTCAAGTTTCCAAAGGATTTGCTTATTAGATTAATTATACTCGAGAAAGCCAATTATCCACCAATCAAATTGAAGAAAGGAATGAAAGTGAGGCTTTGCACGCGATAACCCCTGAACACTTACGCTCGCGAGAAAATTATTCCGCAATGAGATAATCAATACTTATGTTGGTTTTTGCCCTCATTTGCCACGAAGAAGTAAATTGCTATAACACGTAAGCTCGTATGTCCGAATTATTCTGTCGTTCGATCATCCCTGTCAGTATTTTTGTTCACGAGTAATTCCCTTCTTATCGAGTAACTCGTCGAAGCTGTAAAACTGATACAGTTTTAAACGGGACTTTAATTTATATCTTTAGACGTGTCGTACGTCAAAGTTTAATTATATTACTGTACATCTTTTTATCAAGCATATTCAACAAGTTGGCCTTGGCGTTGATAACAGTATGGCAAAGGTTTTCCGTATTATAATTTTCCCCAAAAATCACCACCGTCCGAGGCAGATTCTTCGATAAGATGTCCCCGTAGGAAGCCCATCGATTACGGTGTATGTCATCTCCAGTATGTGAGAATTAATGGATATACTCTGCAAATGAGGAATTTAGAGGATTCTTGCATGCTAATCTAGGCTTTTGAAAGTATATTTCATTATATTTAGAGACATTTTCAGACGCTTCGTTCGAAACTGTGCGAAAACACGCTAGATCCTGACGTATCGTATAAACGGATTTGTTACATCAAATTATATGTACCGAAAAAAGGATAGTTCTTAAATTGCGCCTACAGTAGTAAAGCGGAAATACGAGGGGATTTGTGTTGAACTTCTGTCACGTGGACTTGCGTTATATCTTGGATTATACCTTTTAATTTGAGAGCCAAACGTAAGGAATTATATATATGTTCATAATATATAAGAAATATGTGTATAGTTCATGTGTATTTTAATTGTATGGCAAGAAAGCAAAATAGTTGTGACGTACACACATGTATTTACATGTTAATGATGGCTTTACGTTTATAATTTCATATTATTTAATAGAGCTTTGCTGAAAGATAGTGAGAGATAAATTTCAGTTTTAAGTAAGAAGTCGAATATGTCCAGAATTGATTAAGAAAATTCTTTTTTTTTTTCGGTAAACATTTCTGTTTCCAGAACTTTGTTAACAGAGCTTGTGTACAGTAAATACATTCCCTCTTCAGAGGTCAGTTTATACAATGAATACATTTCCATTTCAAAGGTCAAATCTTACAATATATACATTTACATTTCAGAGGTCAATTTATACAATGAAAACATATCCATTTTAGAGGTCAGTTTGTACAAAGAATACATTTCCATTTCAAAGGTCAAATCTTACAATAAATACATTTCCATTTCAGAGGTCAATTTGTACAATGAATACATTTCCATTTCAGAGGTCAATTTGTACAATGAATACATTTCCATTTTAGAGGTCAATTTGTACAATGAATACATTTCTATTTTAGACGTCAATTTGTACAATCAATACATTTCCATTCGGAGGTCAATTTTTACAATGAATACATTTCCATTTCAGAGGTCAAATCTTACAATATATACATTTCCATTTCAGATGTCAATTCTTACAATGAATACATTTCCATTTCAGAGGTCAATTTGTACAATGAATACATTTCCATTTTCGAGGTCAATTTGTACAGTAAATACATTCCCACTTCAGAGGTCAATTTGTACAATGAATACATTTCAACTTCAGATGTCAAATCTTACAATATATACATTTCCTCTTCAGAGGTCAGTTTGTACAGTGAATACATTTCCACTTCAGAGGTCAATTTGTAAAATGAATATATTTCCACTTCAGAGGTCAATTTGTACAATGAATGCATTTCCACTTTCAATTTACAGAAGTTTATATGTTTCAGGATAAACAGAAGCCCCATCTTAGATAATCTTACGAATAAATTAATTTTCTGTTCACAGAGGTGGTAGAAAGAGTCCGGGATTGGCAGAAGCCCCCTTTCAGACCCACGCTGGAGGAGTTCGATTGCCCATGTGACGAACTTGCTGTCGTCATTCGGAGGTGTTGGGCAGAGGACCCGATGGAACGACCGGACTTTGCGGCCCTTAAGTCAATTATTAGAAAGTTAAATAAGTAAGTAAATTTTAAAAGTTTTCATCAGGCTCCTTTTAAAAAAAATACTTAAACACCTGACTGGAAATATACTTCAGGTTTTTGCGTCGACACGCTTTTGGGCAGCTTGACCTAACCAGAGGCTGATAGGCCCAGCCTGCCTGCACCCGTTTTATCTATTAAAATATTAGCTGTTGTACCATTATTATGGAATCAATTTAGACCCTCAGCCAAGAAGATTTATTTCTTTTAACTGTTAATTGTGTTAACATCAGCGTAGAATGGATTCAGCTTAAGATACTATCTTTTACCGTAACTATCCACGTATACAGGTATATCACAACATTACCTTTGTTAGGTTATGTGTCTGTGAAATGAAGTGTCATGTCCAATTTCTAGAAGAGAAATGTCTTACTTGTAGGAGCAAACACAAATTTATTGGCCTATGTAATATTTCTGCAATACAACAAGAAATATGGCCGAGCACTATCATGCAAAATATGTAACTGCCTTGCTCATTTTAATAATTGTTGGTATATTTGACTCAAGCAAGTAAACTTTGATCTTGAAGATTATACCTGTTACTTTTGATTTTGAGGTGTGTAAATTTAGCACTGAAATCGAAAATCAAAGTTCGAAATCCAATATTTAGCTTTGATCCAGCTCTGCGATCGATATTCCAGTTAGATATGTCGAATTTTGAGCTGAAGCAATTTCGAATCAGCTACTGGATCGATATTTAGGTAACTAAAATTGGTGTCAGAATTGGGTCGAAACTCAGATCTTCGAATGTACATTGTAGTACTAACTTCGTACACCTAATATTCTGAGTTAAGCTTAAACAATGTTATTTAGAATCGAATGACTTCTGATTGCTTGTCAGTTGTTTTGCACGAAAACATTTTTCTTCCAAACTTCCCTTGTTAGCAACATACAGAAAACTAACCAAAAATAAATGACGTGTGGTTTCAAGTTTCCAATGGCATTGCGTTTTTACCAATAACGGAAATAGGCACAGCCAAATTGGTCGTAAATAATTTTTGGGATGGTTGTTTTCTCTAGACAATAGTTCTTCAGTCAAAATCAAGAGATTCGTAAAATACGATTAATCACATCTTAGAGACCATAACAGTAAACAGACCTTTGTTTAGCGATCTTGCCACTTACGTCTTGTTGAATAATTTATGTTATCTGAAAATACCAAACCGTTAAGACACTGGCTTAAGAGATTTAAATTGACTATAATTTGTAATTATTTTTATAGTTGTATAAGCACTGTCGTCGTGTGCCGGCCCCTGAGAGGTCCTGATATAAACTGTTTTGTTTAGTCTGGGGTTTGGAGACAGAAATAGTTTTCCACCTACATTAAGCATGTTCATTAATGCACAAAAGGGGAAATTTATAGGCTTCAGTGTCTAAGATCATCTTATCATTGAAAAAAATTGCAAAACGTCTGCCCGATTTCCAAAGATAGGTTAAACGTTTTTTATGTCTGCCTAAGGTGTAAGAGTGTATGTGTGGTTATTACTCTGTAGCTGTGTCAGGTGAAATGTTTAAAGAGATACTATTGGCCTTTAAGAGAAAGGGTTCTTTAAAATAAAACATCGAAAGAGAGAAAAAAGCTTCTAACAGACTTTAACTAGGCCTGAATTCACGATACAAAAACTGAAACGCCCCTCAGATCAATGCCCTTCTAGTTCATGCAACAAATAACGCTATCTTTGCAAACCGCAACCGTACTTCATGTTCCGTAGTGCATGCCATGGTCGTTATGTAAAGACAGTAGCCTGCCACTGGCGAAATACAGCAGGGTAATAACGGAACTAACGGATTGGCACAGAATTTATCCATTTTTCACTATAAGTCAACATTATCATCCTTATTATAAAAAAAAATTGGTCTTAGAGTAAAAGGACTCTACAGGTGATATTAAATATCCGAATATATTTTTTCGTAAGTATGCAGTTTTTTCATTTGATTGGCCTGATTAATTCCAAACTTAAAAATGGTAAAATAGGACTTTTTCTAAGCGTGTGGAAAACAAGCCTTTTTTCATTTTATTACTAATTAATATTGTCACGCAAGGATCTCCTAGCGGAGAGTGATTTTATTGAGCACAGATAAAAAATCACTAAAGTTTGTCCAAAGGGACCGTTTGATACAACGGTTTGTGATGAAAGAAAACGGTTCATGTCACGTGGTAAATCACGTGGGATGTCCTTAGATGTGCTGTCTCCATTTGCCGGCTGACAATATAATGTAGTGCTTGGAGGTTGCAGCTTGTTGATTTTATCAAATATTTCCAGCTATAACTGTCCTTTACTGGAATATTCTCGATTATAACTGCTTTGACAATTATGCGACCGTGTCGAAGGTCGAAAGCGAAAACGTACTAGCTGGCGTTGAATGAATGAATCAGATAGGACATTTTAGCTTTTATTCCTCGCTGTACCGGTTACAGATTCTGCAATAAAAAATCTTTAGGGTTTGTTGTTGCTGTTGTTGTTGTATCTAGCAACAACAACAGTGAACAAGTGTTCAAGTTTTACTGTTAGCTACAAGATGAAGTTTTAATAGCGTTAAAGTGGATTTCCAAACTGTTATGCAGCCTGTTCGAAGAAAAAAAAAACATTTCCACCACTTGATAATTATAGGATTGCGGAAAATTATTTTTGAAAATGATACAACATTCTAGCATAAAATCGCTTGTTTTTGCCCGTTTTGCCTATGTTTTAACGAGAGCAAAAAGGTGTGTTAACAAGGAAGTTCTCGCGCTCACGCGCTGTTATTACCCGTTTTCAGTTATGCGCGTTACAGGGCCTTTGTAAATAATGGACGCTGTTCCGTCTTTTTTTGCCCCAAATCGGCAGTTTATGTAACTTTGCAGGTCGGAACGTAGACGAAACATTCATGATTATTGATAAAATCAATGGCTGGCCTTGTCAACATTATCTGATTAAATCGTGATCCACATGAATTCCTTCCAAATATTTTTTTATTCGACACTTTTTAGTTTCAAGATGTCCGCTCGACAGGTTGAAACATGTTGACGTGTCGCCCTGGAACGCATAATTAAAACACGTATCCATAACAACCTAAAGGCGACTGTACTTTTTTGTTTTGTTTCGTAAACATTGTCTTTTCTCGGGATTCTGCAGATGTTATAACACGAAAAGACGTGCGTTTACCGTATAAAAATATATGCTTTTAAACCGAAAGGTCTCAGACCAATATGGCAATACATTCACATTTTACAAAAAGAAAGCATTTTACATTTTTTTGTCAGTGCAGCTTACAGGGGTATTTACTGTTTTGTCTTTTATTACCCTTGGGACACTGAGAAAAAAGTTAAAGAAATGTAGCGAAAGTTTACGTTTCTTTTTACAAAAAGCGTCATGGGATCTATTTTCTTAAAGTAAATTGGGTGAAGGGTATTTTTTAAATTCACAATGGAATTTGACAAGAGCAGTATCCTTTTTACACAAAGATTATGTCAAAAGTAACATCTACTGAGTCTGTTTCAAGGGCTATAATTATCTTCTGTTGCGGATGGATTTTGACAAGGGTAAAATTTATTGTTTCGAGGGATGGAGACAAGGGTTTTTTCTTTCTTTTCAAAGGGATGGTGACAGAGGTAGTATTTTTGTTCAAGAGACTATGACAAAGGTTTTTTTCCTTTTCACAGAGATGATGACAACGTTAACAATTTTTTTCACATACATGGTGACATGTTAAATATTTTTGTTTACATGGTAGTAACGAAGTTGATATTTTTGTTTACAGGAATAGTGACAGTGTCAATATTTTTCTTCATAGGGGCGGTGAAAGGGTAATATTTTCTTTTCACGGAGATAGTGACACGGGCAATATTTTCTATTCACAGGGATGGTGACAAGGGTAATACATGTATTTCCCTTTCGCAAAGAAGTTGAAAATAGCAATATTTTATTTTCACAGGGATTTTGACATGGGTGATATTTTCCATTCACAGGGATGGTGACAAGGGTAATAATTTATTTTCACAGAGATTGTGACGAGGGTAATATTTTTTTTCACAGGGATGGTGACAAGGGTAATATTTTATTTTCACACATATGGTGACAAGGGTAATATTCTTTTATTTTCACAGGGATGGTGACAAGGGTAATATTTTAGACAATCTACTGTCTCGTATGGAACAATACGCAAACAATTTGGAATCATTGGTTGAGGAAAGAACCGCAGACTTTCTCGAACAGAAGAAAAAGGCGGAAGACCTTTTATACATGATGTTACCCAAGTAAGTATTCGAGTCTCTGATTGGTCGAAAATTGCATAATAATACAGAGCATATTACTTCTGTTCTTTTTTCCCTCCTATTTAGCAATTATATATCTGTACAAATCTTACCTAAATATGTGTAAAACAGAATGTTTGAATATTCAGAAATTGTTCTCTCAATAAATATTATTGCTTAGATTAATTACATCATTATTTTTGTATGAAAAAGAGAAAATAAGCTTTATGAAAACGATTTTTAACTACGGGACATTACGTTTTGATTGATGTAACCAGGGTGTGTTCAAATATATTCCCCTTTTCTGTAGACTTAATAATTAATCAGACTATGCATCTTGTGTATCGTATTTCTAAAACAAACGGATTTTTTTTCTTTACATATATTAAAGCTATACCTTGTTCGAACATCCGAACAATTATTAAGCTGACACCAAATATGCCGTATACATTACAATTTCCTTCGTTCTGCTCAGTGACAGACACAGCATGACTCTTTTGATTAACATCTGTTCACTATAAGATTTAGTTGGTTCACTTTACGGGCAATTTCAGTTCATTTAGGTTTCTTAGATATATAAATAGTCATATGGTTTGGTGAACTGTAACTGCTCAAAGATTCGCAAACGGACACATATTCCAAGGCTAGGCCCTTTCCATTCTATCTTTTTTAAATAACTTTCCTATAGCTAATGATTGGTAAGTCTTTAAAGAATGAGATGGTTTCTAGCCAATCAAAAATCAGAGTTAAAAATAGTGTTTCTACTCTTTACGGACACGTACTTGGTGCGCCCGCTTAACTCAATAGGTAGAGCACTGGATTTGTAATCCATCGGATGTTGGTTCGACCCCTGGGCAGGGCAAAATTTCTCCGTGACAATTGTTCTCAGACATTGTGTCTTATATCCATTTGTCTCTCACCGCTGATTCAGAGTAGATCATCTGGGAACAGTAGTCAGTCACTTGCGGAGAAATTGGCAATTACTGGTTAGTTATCCAGGAAAACCGGTTAGGTGGACTGACCGCCGAGATTATAACATATGTTGAAATCGGCGTTAAACCCCAAAAACAACAACACGTACTACTTGCTTAACTGAACAACGGTTAGACTCTTTTACTGACACAAAGTATAGTTTATTTCATTATCTTGCTTCTACTGGTTCAGTTGGATAAAAAAATTATTTCTAGCCAATCTAAATAACTGTCTCTGTTTATTTACTTTGCAGACAGGTAGCTGCTCAACTGATTCGCGGAGAGACTGTTGCCCCCGAGACGTTTGATTCTGTTACTATTTACTTTAGTGATATATGTGGTTTTACGGCTCTTTCTTCTGAGAGTACACCAATGCAGGTAACTTTTAACGACATTTTTTAAAATCTTTCTAAAATTTGGGGATGAAGTAATGCAAATTGATTTTTCAATGGACTGTTAGTTTTTTAATACATATGTTATGTTTTTAAGTGCAATGGAATGTATCTTTTTAGTTAGTACACCAACAATTCCTTTTTCCAGTCTGGTCATATAAGTGAGGAAAAAATGTCAGGATGTTCTTTTTGTGGCCTAGCTGTCTAAACGTATACCAATTTTTGTATAAATAATCAACGTCGCGTGTCTTTTTCAAAAGATAATATTTCTTGTTTAGGTTAAAGTTATCTTCCTGTATATTGTTATCAAAGAAACATATATAATATAAATTATATGCTTATGTGCTACACGTTTTATGTATTGTCGACTTATTCATTGTCGACTTTTTCATTGTCGACTTATTCTTTGTCGACTTATTCATTGTCGACTTTTTCATTGTCGACTTATTCTTTGTCGACTTATTCTTTGTCGACTTATTCATTGTCGACTTATTCATTGTCGACTGATTCATTGTCGACTTATTCATTGTCGACTTATTCTTTGTCGACTTATTCATTGTCGACTTATTCATTGTCGACTTATTCTTTCAGGTTATAGATTTATTGAACGATCTCTACACCACGTTCGATTCCATTATTGAGAATTTTGATGTATATAAGGTATATAGTATTTATCTCCATCTTCTTATAACAAAAATATTTGCATGTATAGTTTAAAAACTTATTGGATTTCGAACAATACTACGTTTTCTGTATGATCTCATAACGTGGAATTCATTCATGTACGTAGTTCATTCATTTTAATTTGGCGATTTCGACCAAACACTGTAGCGACTCTTTGTAGCCAAACTTCATTGATACAAATCCAGCATTTCAGGAATTGTGACGTCATCGTTGTGTTGAATCATTTAGTGTTCACTTACCTGTATGCTGTAGGAACAATTGCTGAATCTCAAACTGCTTTAGAGTAAACCCATCGATGACAAAATCAAAGAACACAATTAATTTGGAATCTCAATTAATTAAGCCAACAATACAATTAATCTTAATCTCACACAAAAACTCATTTATGTTTGGGTCACAGTCATATTAATAATGTTTTATAAATTTCCAGGTTGAAACCATAGGAGATGCTTATATGGTGGTTTCCGGACTGCCGATTCGGAACGGGAACCTGCATGCGCGGGAAATATCCAGGATGTCCATTGCGTTGTTGAACGCAGTTCTGTCTTTCAAAATACGTCACAAGCCTTCTGACCAATTAAAATTGAGAATCGGGATTCATAGTGGTAAGTCTCTTTTGCTTTCATTTAAGACTTGAACAGAATCTAATCTTATATTTTTACGAAAATGTCTAATGAGTTGTAACGGTATATTTAACAATGCCTGATATGTTTGTGGTTTATTTTAGGTTCGGTGTGTGCGGGTGTTGTAGGGCTAAAGATGCCTAGGTACTGTCTGTTTGGGGACACTGTTAACACAGCATCGAGAATGGAATCAAACGGACTACGTAAGTGATTAACATGTACACCTTCTTAAGTTTTTATAAATTCTTCTGCTGACAGGTGCGTCAAGAAATAAATACTTTAGCTCAGAGGTCTATATAGTTGGTTTTCAGTTTTACTCGTGACCGATCAGGTGTGGATTTGAATCAGACATAAAAGTGGTCTTTTTTCAATGTAGTGTAGAGTTGCTTGTAAATTTATAGTGACGAGATTCCGTCAATACTGAATGTGTATGTTATATTCAGTTCTTCCAAATACGTGCAAATGTGTTCTGAATGTTTATTTTACGTGCATTGCTTTTCTTCAGATTTACTGAAACACACTTAGTTTCCATGATATACAGACCTAGATGCAGAACCTTGTACAATCGGGGTGGTTGGGGGCACACCTTTGTTATGGTTATTGGATTTAAGATAACAATAATAGTTTTTTAACATAAAAAGGACTATTTCAAGGACCAAATCTACTCTAAGCCAACTTGGGGCTCATGTCTCGCATGTCTTCCTCCACCCTTTCTGGGTCCGGACCTGATATACGTAAATATTATAGTATAATTTTACAACTTTTAGTATAACATGTGCATTCTTTTCAGCACTGAGGATACACGTAAGTCCTTACACGAAGGAAGTCTTAGACCAGTTTGGAACATTTGATTTAGAGCTCAGGGGTCCGGTTGAAATGAAGGTAATTGTCATAAATTATGAACTAATTCTGTTTATTGTGATGAATTACCATGATTGCACTTAAGCCTTGGCCGGGTTTTTCTTTGAGAATAACAAATCGGTAATTAGGCCCAAGATTACAATTAGTGTGAGTCGCCTGTGTAATAAGGTAAAAAGTAGTTCCAATGATGACTTGCAATTCGTTCGCGTTCTGCTGTATTGTAAAATTGATGCCAACGCCCCCATTGACTATTAGATCAGTTCTGGATTAGCGCAAAATAAACGACTTTTACCTCTTTCAAAGTTAGCATGCAGTATCCGCTTTAAAATGGTTTATCTTAGATAACTGTTCAGTCTTTTTTACAACATTGTTGGTAATCGTTAACTGTTTTTTAATTCACATTTTAGATAATTCTTTACTCTTTTTAATTCACATCATAGATAATTCTACCTTCTCTCTGAATTTGTTACTTCCCTTATGAAGAATGTTAATATATTTATGGGGAAAAAATACTTTACCATAACACATCCAAAACTCCATTAAATGACTGTTAACAACACAGATGTTATCATTGTGTAGTGTTAACTGCTTCGAAAATTTCTAAATATTTTAACGTATTATAACATCATTTCTATCCCTCTTTTTCAGGGAAAAGGGTCCGTAACAACTTATTGGTTGAGAGGGGAGAGAACTTCGATCGGGGGCGGAACAAGAATTGCGCCGTTCTGCTGAAGAGGTGACACAGACAAAACCAGTCCGGAAGTTCAAAACTGTGACGGTTATCAAGTGTGACGCAACTGTGCCTGTATATAGTTCCACATTTTTCTCCACAGGTTAAACCTTAAGTGCGTGGCAACTTCGTGTTTTTGTATAGGATATATCCGAACTTTATATCCATCCGAAATATGTGACAATAAAAAAATAAAGAGATTTGGATTTTTCACGAAAATTTTACGAACATTTTCTTCTTGGGTGATTAATAGAAGTTTGCTTCTGAATAATTTGAATTCTAGCAAATATTCTGTAGTAATATTTCCTTATTTCAATATCGAATGACGGTAGCTGAGTAGTTTCTACTTTTTTAGCAGACTTTAAACTGGTTTTGTTTTGTTTTAAATATCTTTCAGTTGGTTGGTTTTAACAAATGCGTTTTTTAAGCTATTGCTTCGAGAAAATTGGCTTTTGTTTAAGAAATATTGAAACGAGAATAAAACAGTTTTTCATTCATTCTGTTTGCCATTCTTCACATCTTGAGAAAAGCAAGACAATCTTACTTTTGGGTGGAAAGAATTAATGTAGCAACAAATTAATTGACGTTCAACACATTTAAGCAGATTTTAATTTCCTGTGTATAGCCTGTATTGGACAACCAGTTTTATATGCTGCAAAGGGAAATATTTATTGTTTACAAGATCTCACTTTTATCTTTTAGCATTGCACTTTTACCATTTTTTACATTTCGAGGGGTGATTGTAAAACTATTGTATCTCCGTATTCTACTAACCCCTTGAACAATTTCGAAATATTGAACAATTTATACCAAATGTTTCTTAGCACACTTTCTCTTTGTATTATAGGAATTTGATATCTGAACTTGAAATGCCTTTTTGTGGAATAACATGGCATTAAATAATTCAACTTTCTATAAAATAAAACCATATTCTTCGAACCATTTCTACAAAAGATTGGACTGAATTGAAAATATGATGTCATGTGCATTTATGTGACGTCACAGAAAAAGTCATTCCAGCAATTAAATTCGTAAACGCCTGAAAACTTGAATTGAGCCAATGAAGACTGCCAGTTAGATCGCTATTTAAAACCCCCTATATGATAGAACTGCAAATCTCTACTCTAATCAGAAAATGAAACACGGAACGTTCTGCGGAGACTATGCTTAGTGTTAAGTAAGATCTATTGCTAATTCCTAAGGATATAAGCACTTTTTACACTAAAATTCGAATCGCAATAATTGTTTTGAATATTTGTTTAATTGCATTTACACTCTTGTACTATTGTTATAGGTCCAACGTCCAGATTTTTTTATGATCTAAAATATATTTTGTAAACTTTATAATTAACGATACAATTGCATAACAAAATATTCCAAAGTAACGTCTCGCTTTTTCAAAAATATGAAGTATATATAATTTGATATTATTGAACGTCGGCTGTTCAAAAACGCCAGTTATGACGTCATAGTAACTGTCAATCATTTTGTTGTTGTGTTGCACATTTGTTAATTTTCTCTTGATTATTTTTTTTTGCACAAGATTGGAGGCAACTGTCTCTGTTTTTCTTATTTTAGTTTTATAAATAGGTGTAAAGAAAAAATTATTTGATTTTAGTAAACCGAAAATTCCTGTTTCTATTTGCTTTTCTTTTTGCGGACTTTTTTCTGTCATTTTCTATATTTCTAGAAGGATGACATAAAATCTTTTTGTTTTTTTACAACCATTTTTCAGACGTTACTGAAAACAGAGAACTTTTTTTATATTTGCATCACTGAAGTCTCGCACGTGTTATATGTACTAGTTCTACTAGTTGTTCATTTGGCTCATTTTGTTAAAGCTAAAAGCTTTCTGGTTTTTGTTTCTCTCTTGCAAAGCTCTTTACTCTCACTGACGTTGTTCGTGTGGGTAATGAAAAAAGTGCTCCTGTTTTTGCCACAGTCCAACCTAAAAAAAAAAGCAAATCCGCATTTTTTTTTTATTTTCTGCTTTTACATTTTATATACATTTATATTTTGCATTTACAATATTTTATTGTTTTATGTTTACACTGCTTTAAAACACTGTCTAACAGAGCAAAAAAATTTTAATTTAATTTGTTTAATATTATTTGTGTTTTGCTACTGAAATGTCACGTCACATTTTCAGTGATAGAATTTTACATGGATTTCTTTCATTCAGATTCATTTTCTGTTCCAGCTGTTTGTTCCATTCCTTAACCCATTAATGCCTAGTGTCCCCAATATCAGACATAGACAAAGAATGCAGACCCATATCAGACTCCGCGTATTGCAGCGTCTGATTTTGGTCTGCACTGTTTGCATGAAGGACTTTCTTCCATAAGTAGAATTAAACTGAAAATTTATACCAGAAACCCTTTTATATGAAAATGGACTTGTCCAACTAAGAAGGATGGCATAATCCATTAGGCATTAATGGGTTAACCATGATTATTACATTACAAAATCTTGTCTTAATTTCCTTATTTTACGTTTACATGATCACTACTTAACAAATCTTACATGGATTTCTTGTAACAAAATTTTGAAGTTTTTTTTTTTTTGTAACATTTCCATTACATGCCTAAAACAGAATTCCATTTACATTTTGAATGTGATTGAATGAGCTTTACATGGATTCCTTTAGACGTATAGTGCTTTAAATTTTATATTTCCACAGAGTAATTTTTAAGACATGTAGTATGTGTTATACACATCTATAAATTCACACAGTAATTTACTGTGATTTCTTTTTTTGTGTGTATTTGCACGAATTCTAGTTGAAAAATAGTTAAACTTCAATTGAAGTAATTATTTGTCTAATTTATATAACTACATTATAACATGCAGTTCCGATTTTAAAAGGAATAACATAATTTTCATGGATTCATGTAAAACAGATTTTATCAAAATATTTTTTTTTTTTTAGCTTGGTTTACATGATTTTCAGCATCAGAGCTGCCAAACGTGTATGATTTTTTCCGCTGAAATTCGTAAAGATATGTTCGTTTGCATTATACATTACATTAAATTGCAGTTACCAAGCGTCCATTAATTTCATTGATGTGAATCATTTTCGTCTGATTTACAAACCTATCTAAATAATAACATGTCGAAGATTGTATAAATTTTATTATTTACTGTTATACAGATTTTAACATGAAATTCCATTTGTTTCAGTGATACCTAGATGCACATATTATAGATATTCGTTGTGTTATATAATGCGTTACCTTGTACGTTTTCAAACCAAATCCACCCAAAATATGATGACAGATATTTTGCACTTTTTACATGTCTAAAATAAAGTAGGGCATTTTCATTAATTTTCGCAATACTGAACAATTTAAACAAAACTAACTTCTGTATCTCGTGATACAAATGTGCCTGTTTTAATGACGTGTCTCTTGTTATGTTGAAGTATGCGCATAAATTCGCTATCAGTTTTCTCAGCTGTTTTCGGACATTTTTCTCCCGCCAGATTTGTTCAATGGATGTAATAGTCCCGATATTAGTTTGAAAATATTTAAAATATTGATATTGTTAATCACATGCCAAAAGATACAATTTAATTAAAAAATAATTTGAAAAATAAAAAAAAAATCAGATTGTTTTTTTAATTTCTCATTCGTGAAAAAAAATTCTAACGATATTTTTCCACAAACTTAATTCGCACGTAGTGAAAAAATGCACATCCCTGAATTTGAAATTAAAGTGTTCTAGAAAAGAAAGCAATGACTCAGCAAAGAGATCAAATATCTAGTTATATGTAACAAATTTCTTTTTAAATGCATGCAATACAAATATACAAGTGATTACGTTACACACGTCACTCCTTATATTACCTCATGAATATTCTGCAGAGTTCGCCAAAATTACTCAGTTTACTCAAACATGAGTGAAATATCAAAAGGATAAAAGTACAAATATAAAATGTCTGTCACCATACAAGGGATCTTATTAGTTTTAATTTTATTGAATATTTTACCAGATCATTTTGCTTAGGTTTTATAGTTAAATTTACTAATATTATATCAAATAAAACCATGAGAAATTCATTCTTACTGCTTTGTTGTCATCAGTAGATTCCCAGAAAAAATAATCAGGATTTTTTCAATAAACGTCTCTTGGTACATTTTCAGTACATATTTAGACTTTTTTCATAATGATCTCCCTTTGGTAGCTTCAAACAGTTTTTAATTATCTCCCTTTGTTAGGTACTGTGGTAGATTCTCAGAACGTATTTAGGCCTTCTGATATTATCGCCTTTGACCGACATGATTTTTCCTCACTTCCGTGCAATTTTACTTTGGGGCACATTTGATCCTATTAAAGTTGCCAGAAAAAAAGGCCTTTATTTTTCTACTTGTGGAGAAAAGATTCTCAGAGTATATACAGAGCTGATTTTCACTGAGTTGTCTCACTTTTTTTTTCTTCTATTCTGGTTATCTCCCTTTGAAGATGTTTCTTTTATAAAAAGATAATGAGAACACGTTTTCATATTAGTTTTGTAAGCGTAAGTGATATAAAGTGTTCATGACAAAGGTTTAAGTCATCTGATAAAAAATAAAATAGATTTGCTCATTTCTTTGCAAACCCCTTTTTTATTGAACCTTCGTTCCCGTATATATACTCTACATAGACCAGCTAAACACACTCTTGGTGGGGGAAAAAGACCTAAATAGATCTGCTGATAACACTTCACGGAAGTATAGGCCAAAGGACAGTGTTTGGGCTTATTCATGTATGCGTACATTATCATAGCAAAACAGAACGTGATCAAAGACCTGACGATACTGTTTATGGTTAAAACTGAAAAGATCAGCTAAAACACACAAAAAAGACAGGGGCGAGTCCAGGATTTCAGGTTGAGGGGAAGGGGCGCAAAATTTTCGGCCCAATTTGTGTCCGTTTTCTGCCTCATTTCAACGGTTGTGGTTATGCTAGAGTATACTGATTTGGCAATAACACATGGACCTCTGGTTATTCAATTCAATGTTGAACAATAAAGTATACATGATTTAAAGAAATTATCAAAATAGACCTACAGTAACACCAATGGTCCGGGAATTTTAGGGGGCGCGCGCTGGGTGCGCCCCCCTCTGAATCCGCTAGTGAAAGATGTTCTTAATCTCTTTATTATTTATGGGGTAAGTTGTAAAGGTCTGTTTAACATAACAAAATAAGCACTTAAAGAAAGACTAGCCGAATACTTGCAAACGGATAAGAATTGATAAATATGAAGTTTCGTCAAGCGGGAAAAAAAGACTTAGAAGATATCAAGATCGGGGCAACATTTTGGTAGCATAATGTGTAAAAGAAAAATAACAATTTTAACGGCAAAGTTACTTTAAGCGATACTTCTTGATTGTAAAACGATTGTAGAGAATCTATTTCAATTTTATACGAACTCTTAATCACAGCTTAATTGATTCAGACCAATGATCGCAGAGAGAGGGGGAAAGGAGATTTTCTCGGTTAATTCTGGATTCAAACCTGTTACCTCTTGACTACGAATCCAACGACATCATAGTAGACGGCTTATGTATTCACCATACATATTACAATGATAGACGATTTGCGACAGAGGTGAAAAACATATGTTATAAAAATACAACAACAAAGATATGATTCTTTCCATAAAACAAATTTTAATCAACAACTTTGTAATCAAGTACATATATGAGCTACGCCTTGCGAAACATTTCTCACGACATTGTGACAAAACAGAAATTAGTGTTCGAGTGACGGAGCTCCGATTGACGAAATAGATCACTAACTACGAAACGAATTACAGTCAGATGTAATGGAATGCAATTCATTTTTCACAGTTTACTAACCTAACAAAAATTTACACGAACTATTTTGTACATGTGAATCAAATTAGCGACTCGAAAACAAAATAAGTGTGCTCGTGAAAAGTATTAACACTGATAATATACTAAGACCTACATATTATCTTAAACAAGATAAACCATTTGAAAAACTAAATGTACACATTTATGTATAAATGTTATACAAAACATTACGAAATTGACCAAAAAGATCAATTTTTAAAAACATGAAACTGAACAATATAGCTCATACAAAAACGCCTTGGCAAACCCCAAAGCAGAGTTGAAAATGGATTTTAAAATGTCAAGAAAGTGCTACCTGGAAAGAGAAAAGGGTACTTGTTTAAAGGTACATTGACCTAAACTTTTGTATGGAAATATTATTTGTGACGTTATATCAATGTACACTTAAACAGCCATGCTTCATCAAATTCAGACAAATCTAATATATCAAATTTACATGTGAGAAGAAATATAAGTAAGTATACATGTGGAAAGTTTTCGAATAAGTACGCGTCTCTTTTTGTTCGACACTTAGTGATGGATAGGTGGTTCGTTTTCTTGATAGACATAGAATGAAATATACATAAGGTTTGCCTCTGTTTGACAGCCTTATTACACAGGCGAGAAAAGAATGACAATTTTATCACTAATAAACTAAATGTATACAATAATTAATATCTTGAATATACAGAGTGTTCAAAGTTCTTATGTAACCTGGCAAGGACATTTTCTTCACTTCGCGCTTGAAAATACACATAACCATTGTTTCAAACGAACATAAATTTACACAGATACATTAAGAATCACACCCTTGTAACTATGTAAAATTCGAAAACGTACAGGTGTTTCATTAAAAAAATTAACAAAATCAAAATCACACTAATCAAAATCAGTTTTTTCCTGACAAATAACGAATCTGAAAATGTGACGCAATGACATCTGAAGTGCTTGGCCTAGACAAATCCGAATCTAACAGGAAATAACTATTTTTAGCAAATCATTTGAAAGTTACAGTAATATGTTATTTAGAGAGTGTTTGATAAATTGCAAATATTTTCACTAGGGTAAATCCAAAATCTCTGAATCTCCTTTGATTTGGTTTCAACTAGTTTTTGAATTTGATAAATGACTAGAATAATACATTTCACAATCGTAACAACTCGGCCTTTTCCGACAACTCCGTAAAAAATGACTTATTGAAGTCGCCGGAGGTGTTCCGATTGTACATTTCAGTCTATAAGAAAGCGATAAATATCCGGTGCTTTTCCTTCCTTTAAGTCATGATTTGTTTGTAAAATTGTATTCAATATTTTTTGTCAAATGACGTCATATTTGCACTCATGCTAAACGATCGTGGTTGAGAATCTACCGAAAGAGTAACTAACTGCTTAATTTAATAGACCCGATGGTACACCAAAATGCCATATATGTGAATTGTCTGTGAAAATGAGAGAAAACAATTGAAAGTAGTACCACCATACTAGTTTTATGGCGATGCTACACGTTTTGATTTCATTCTTCCATGTTTTTATTCTATTACAAAGGTGAATCTCGTCAACTTAATATTGGATAACCGGTGTATTACTGACGAGGTTACTCTCACGGAAAGTTCCGAAGATGGCCGAGTTTGGAAGATGGCGGCTCGTGATCCATTCCATTTTGTTAAACCAGGAACTATATAGGTCAAAAATGTTCTTACAACCTCATATATCAGCATAATTATCATTAATTATCATTCAAAGGTGACTTTTTAATTAGCCTTTACGTCAATATGAACAAGACTGTGTATAAAAAACATTTTCGTAATAAACCAATGTCAGTCACATATGTATATCATTTTTTTTACATATGTAATTATGTTTAGAAGCAAAGACTTATAAAAGAGCCTTTGTGAAACAAAATCAGTCTTTGTAAGTCAGTGCTTAAATTATTTTTCACTTTCGTCTCGATGTGAATAATTTTGATGACTAAGATACAGTATTCTTTACTGATATAAAAAACCATGTCTCACAGACATCTAAAAAAATTTAGTTAAATACCAAGACTTTACATGTTCTACAGGCATATTCAGAAATTCTGATGAAATATGAATTTCTTTTTTTCTAGGAAGACATGTGTTAAAAATGTCAGCATTGAAATTTCATTGATGAATACGACTATATCTAAAGCGTTTAAACATTACTGAACGTAAGTTCACCGTATTTCTCTTTTAAAATTTAGCGAAACATGGTGTGTTCCTGACTAGTTAGCTAATTAAAGATTTCACAATTCTCTGTTTAACTTCTTCACGCAGAAGATGCTTTAGAAGTGTTAGGGTTTGCAGTATCTGTCCATACAGATTAGGGTCTATAATACTCAGTTGGTCAGCAGGATGACCAGTTTGATTTTATAAACACTAACCGGCTTAGATGTTGATGTCATATTTTGTCTACTGACTAAAATTGATCGCGGTGAAATCGGATAAACCCAAATGAACCGTCATCGAACTGGAAAAGTACTGCGATGCGTTTCGACAAATTATGATTTCAATCACTAAAATAGTATGTATCTGAATCACCTATATTGATATCTTTCAAAAGACACTGATTCCTAACTGAACATGTCTTTTAAACATCATCCTTCTGATTTCATTTTATGGATAACGAATAAAAAAATAAAAAAATAAAAAATACTTGTCATTGTGACAAGGTGGTTGTTTTAGGGCACTCATTTGTTTTCATCAATCAGTTAATTTCTCTCCATCTGTTAAAATTTTGACATATCATTAGCAATTTGACCATGATTTAAGTTTCTTCGGAAGAGATTTATCTCTCAGCAGAAGTTCTCTAAATGCGCATGCGTATTTCTACGTAGTGTTGAAAAATTACCGACATGCCAGAATTACGTAATGTTTTATTTATTTATTCATTCATTCATTCATTCATTCATTCATTCATTCATTCATTCATTCATTTAATTAATTAATTAATTAATTAATTAATTAATTTATTTATTTATTTATTTATTTATTTATTTATTAAATGAAATGAAATTACAGAAATATTCTATGTGCAATTAAGCAGAAAATCACCCTAAGCAGAAAATCACCCATACAAAGAATGATAACCCGAAGAACATGATTCAGCAGATTGAAATATCCGGTAATAGCAATTATCTTAAACATCTGTTAAATGCACACGCACACACACGCGCACGCTCACACGCACGCACGCACGTCCAGACCAATAGACCAATAAACACACTCGCACGTCCAATCATATAGACCAATAAAAAAAGATTATCAATACTTGTTCCTACAAACAGTTTGGTGTTGACAATAAACTGAGGACATTTTATTATTTTTTGCTTAACTTTTTTTACAATATAAGCAAATAAAGACTACCGGTTTTCAGCGAGAAATCCAGGTAGGTGACCCTTTTGGCTGTAAAGTTTTCGCTTAAATAGAGTAAAAACTTTACATGGAAAACTAAAATTAGCCGAACGTCATCCCTATTCTTAATCTAGCATATTCAGTTTATGGTCCCTTTATCTGAACGCCAACAAAGGCACCCACGAAAGCCTACATACTAATATTACAATAGTAACGAAAAAATAGAACAAACGTAATGGTTAGAAAAAAGACTTATGTTCAATGCAAAATAATGATATATAACAAAAAACATAACTAAAACACGATTAAACAATTTAAACAAAATACACAAACTTATGAAAGTCAACATGAACAAACACTGCAAAAAAAACTAATTTAAAACATGTTGCATATAAAAACATCAACAAATTTGCAACTCACACAAAATATAAAACAATTCTTAAAAGCTTTTTATTTACAAGAGTTCTGTGAAGCTCTTTTTATTTTTGTATTTTTTTCTTAATATCACATTTTACGTCACACAAAGGCTCCAGACTGGATTTAATATTTTCTCGTTCTTTCGGTTCAGACAGCTTGTAGAGCACAAGCAGAGTTCTTGGCCTTGTTTCTCACAAAGAGACTCGGCAGCGAAAATATTTACCCGAAAATTAAGTCTGGGACTATCTGACTGAACGTAATGGCAAGTCCAGCCGCAGACGCTGTTACTTCCATCAGCCAACACTGTTGTAATGAAAGCACACTATTGCAATATCACATTCAAAATATTTGCCGACACTGTTCATTACCTCCCTGTCTTTTGTCCAAGGAATCATCCTTGTACCGTTCTAATTAATACTGTAAAAGATCAAGCGGTAGACCACACATAACTCTTTGCTAATAAGGTTTAAGGGTTAAATCCTTGTCAGCAGCAGGTCTTTATTATCCTGTTTCTGAGTCACGTGTTGTTCACCAAAGGGTTGCACCTAAAAGGTCTACTTTCAAGGCGCTTGTTTTCCTTGTGGCACAAAAGTCAATGATGGAGAAACACCTAATAAGTTATATTGTGGCATAGTTTCGGTTACAAGTGTTGTATGCTTTTGTTGATTATGTTGCTGCTTTTGATCAGCGGCACTAGGAAAAAGGTTAAAAGGAGATTTGTTTTTTTCAGGTTGAATAGAAGGTACAATAGTTGTTGTTGTTGTGAAAACATTTCCAGAAACTAATACGTCTGAAGGCGGAGGAACATTTTTAGTCTGTGCTTGTACGATATTATTGATGTTGTTAAAAAAGGGATTAGCTAGCCCTGCGTTCCCGAAGTTCATATCAGACACTTTCGGTGGAGGAGGAATCTTTGGAGATTTGAACAGATGCAATAAGTCTTGCGTCTGCACCTGGGCGCTTACTGTGTTATTTTTTACTGAGGTGTCTACAGTTGCTGAGGCAGAATTAGATACAGAAGTGTCTGTAATTTGAACTGTTTTCTCTATTTTGGCCGCATTTCCTCCTGATGCTGCGGGTGTAATTTTTTCTGCTGCAGGATCTGTATAAAAAGGTGCAGATGTTGTCCAGGGTGAGTTTGTGAATCCAATGATACTACCTGCTGTCGGAGTACTGATGGTAGTAGTAATATCCTCAGGTTCGACTTCAAGCTCAGCAGCCGGATCAGGAGTTGTTTTTATCGGTTTTGGAGGCTTCACAGGATTTATTAGAAACTGAATACGGCCATTCGGTTTGATAATTCGTTCGATTTTGACCGGCCCAGAAGCCCTGAGAACAACTGGTTCACCTTGTCCGTCAGATAAAGTTATAATTGAGTCCCCATTTGGCTCCCGCCTAACAATTATTGAGCCAGCCGGTTGGCTACTTGGAGACGTTGTTTTAGCACCACTGACACCTGAGGCAGCTACGCCCGATGCAGCTTTAGCTAGCCCGGCTAAAGCAGAACTGTTTATCTCTTTTCCCTGTGCAACAGCATTGGCTATCTCTGCTTGGCTGGCAGCGGCTGCTGCTACATCCGCCTTTGTTCCCCCTTTAACAACAGTTGTGACTTTTATCGTTTTCGTCTTTACTGATTTTGTACTGGTTGTGTTGGAAGTGCTGTTTGATTCTGCCGATGAAGACGAAAGTTTTGCAGAGGCATTCAAACTTAAAGCCCCTGATGGGACAGGGGTGTCTACCGCTTTTGATTTTGAGTTTACTTGTTTGCCCGCTGGTGGACCTGAGCGGGAAGGAAGCATTTGGTCAATTCTAGAAGGAGCAGGAATTGATGCATCAAAGCCAGTAGAAGAAAGGGATGGTTTTTCATTTGGAAAATTGTGTATGCCACCATGGCTGTTCACGTGGGATGAATGGCTATGTCCCATGCTGTGTGAGCTTTGTGTTGGCAAGAACGAGTTCGTTGGGGCCCATGTATCTGACAGTAAAGTCTGTAGGTCTAACGTTGGGGCGGCAGTTTGTGGCAAAGTATTGTCTAGTGTTTTGTCTTGGAATGTTCGAAGATTTGACCCAGTTCTGCCGACAGAAGATGAAGGAACTGATCGGGAGTCTAAAGGCATTTGTAATATGTTTTCTGAATTGAACCCTGTTCCGATTTCATTTACTGTAGTTCCTACTGGGGTCTGCTCCCATACGTTTGCCAAAGGGGATACGCCATTGCGTCCTAGTGTGTTTGAAGTATGTAATGTTCCTATGTCCCAACGTGGATTTGAATTTGGTCTGCCATTGTTACCGCCGGATGTGACGTCATTGCGGTTATTTCTGTCATTTAAGGAAATTCTTGATAAATCAATTACACCACCACTAAAAGGTGAACGTTCACTCTGTTGTTGCATGCCATGTGTGTGTGACATTCGATGGTCGTGTCTTGGCAAAACGTTGTTGTCCCTCACCTGGCCTTGGAGCCTTGCCCTCTCCTGGAGACGTCGAAGAGCTGCTTCGATTACGCTGGGTATATTGAGCTCACCAAACCTGTAAAAAGACAGAAAATAACGTTCCAACACTGTCTATTTGAATAATAAAACTCGATACATTTTTAGAAATGACCAATATCACTTAAAGTTTTTACAAGGTCACCAAAATTTCAAACGACTGTATCCTGATTTTTCTTCACTTGAATATGCAGAATATAGCCATACGTAAGAGATCTTAAAAAGTGTACATTTTCACAAAGATTTTGTTCATATTTCATCAGTTTCCGCATTCTTTTAAAAAAACTAGCAAAAGATGAGTTGAAACAGATGGTGTCATAAATGACACATTAATTAGACAAAGGTTTTTGCTTTGACCTGGAAAATGCAGCTAATGTCAAAAATGAAAATTCACATTTGCGCTGTGTGAAATAAACAAAAAATAGCATTGGTTTGAGAGTTTCCTTTGACGTTATCTAGAACTTTAGTGGAAAGAATATTATGTCATTATTACAACCCTTTTGCACTGGTTTGGCGATTTACAGGGTTGAGTTGTATGTGGGTATTTTATTTTATTTTTTGGTGGGGAGGGTATCATTTCTTAAAGACTTTTCAACCATGAGGAGCAGTGATCGAGGAGCTGAACTCCATACTGCAAATCCGGAGGTCGGTGGTCCGGAAAGCAACCGTCAAATGTAATGAATATTTATAAGTTCACCTTTGTTAAATCGGTAACTCTAAACTAACCCTGTTTTTCTATATTTTATCAAATATTGTGTAAACAAAGAAATGTTATGGATTTCAATATTTCATGAAGAGACAATTTCCTCAAATAATGACTTAGTCTGAATACCTTTTTGTTGGAGGCAGAACGGGGGGCATTGCTCGAGGGATTGTGTCGGAAACACGTGCAATGTTGGACGAAGAGGAAGGTCCTGATCCTGATCTTCGCAAGCCTTGTATAAGGTTCCTTATACTCCGTGTTCCACCAGACACGGAGGAAGATGATGAACTACTACTACTGCTGCTGCTACTGCTGCTGCTTGATGAACTGGAACTGGTCTGATGACGAAATGCAGACTGAGGATGACCACCTAAAATGATATATAAACATATAAGCTAACGTGAATCACCTTAAAGTAACCAAGCATTAATTGTCAGGTATTAAATACGTTGATTTTTTCTGAAAACTTTTCAGCTTTTTTGTAACAGAAATATGCGTTAAATGTTAGACTGTCTCCGTATATTTATCTGAAAGACGTAATCTTAAATCTGTTTTCGGCTGGTAACGCCCTTACAAAAATAATGAATGCATTTGTAATAATGACATATTCTTCCAATGAGGCTTGCCATTGTGAATATTAAAGGGAGGCGATCAGGTTTTTTTAAATGCCAAAGAACTAAATTACTATATCATCACTAATATATAAAATATGATATAATATTATCATCACTACTGAAACATATAGAGAACAGAAAGTGCTCTACAATAGATAGAATATTTTCGACCTACCAAATGCCCTATTCAGATTAGCATTAGCTACAGCGGCCGTTTCTTGTAGAGCACTGATGGCGGTTGACAAAGGTGGTGAGGGATTGGTCGGCTGGGGTCTCTGGTTTGCCAGTACCACAATACGGTTCGGCTGACCACTGCCTTCCGGCGGTCGTATCACAAGAAGACGTGGCCTGGACTGTGCATTGCTTCGTTGACTCGCCTGAAGGTGAGGAAATTTATATTGAGTTAAACGGAATGTAAGACTCTTAACGGATGAATGTGTTTAAATAAAGAATGTCTGTGTATGACGATAACGTGTGGAATGCCTCGTTGTGGAACATTAGTCAGAAGGTCACAGTGAGGCTGATGTCTCCGAAGAGAGTGGTAGAATTAAAACAAACGCCATTTTTATATGTGTTAGTGAGCAAAATGTTTTTCTGTTTTGAAACCAAAATGTTCACTTCATTACGGGTAAAGAACACACATGACAGAACATGGAGGCCTGTCGCTTAGACAGCCGTCAATGCGGAACTATGAACTAGAAATATAATCATCGTCATAATCATGTCATCATAACTTATTATCTCAGAACGACACATGTTCATAAGACATTCAGGAAGTTGGTCGTGTGAGTCAGCCACAACCTCAGAATTTGCATCTGCAAGATGTATATCTAAAAAAATCTATATGCAAATCAGGTTTGCCAATCGGATATGTCTTTTATGTAAGAGAAAAGCACTTTCGAAGAGAATTTTTTCTGTACAAAAAAGAAAAGCAGACGAATAGGGCCGATGTGTACATCTGCTTCTTTTTTTTTGGTTAGATGTATGAAAAGAACAATCTTGTTGTACAAAAGGATGAGAGTAATATCAAGCATGTATCAGCACAAACTTCTACCACATAATTTGAATAATTAACCTTAAGAAGAACTTGTCGTCTGCCAACTAAGGTTAGTAAGTCGACAGAAGCCATCAAATTCACTGAAATCTTTCCTGACCCACTGATCTAAATAACCACTCATTTGGAGCTATG
Source organism: Cyclina sinensis (assembly GCA_012932295.1). NCBI lineage: Eukaryota > Metazoa > Mollusca > Bivalvia > Venerida > Veneridae > Cyclina > Cyclina sinensis. The sequence continues at coordinate 21,156,074 of JAAONU010000010.1, forward strand.
CAGTCAATCCGTCTGACAGTTCGGATCATCTCGGATATAAATGATTAAAATAAACCCGTTGACGTAAATGGAAATAGTTTCAAAGTTACGTGTCTTGGTATCGAATAACTTTAGTTCCTGTTAATTTTTTTTTCAAGATATAGAAGCCCTGCCCAAAATAGTTTGTAGTCTACAATGTAAGGTAAAATCATTTAAAACTGTCAATGGTTCCCATTAACAGATACTGTTACGCTTTTCTGGTATCTTGCGATCAAACCGGATATTCAAAATGACAGAAAAAAGAACACGTTTTAACCAAACGCTTGAACCAACAAACTACCTTTCAGCAGTCATTAGTCACGTGAACTATTTAAGCTAAGTGGAAATATGAAAGAGTTTGACATCACAGTTCTTATCTTAAACTGACAACCGTGGTCCAGGGTAGAGCGCAGGGCTCCGAATCCAGGTTCGAATCCCGTCAGAGGCGAGATTCTCTCACGACCTTCACATTCCTCTTTGCTGCGCGAATACTGGTATGGAACCCAGGAAGCAGTCATCGAGCGTGATGAATCTAAGTTGTAAGAACTTGTATCGCAATCGATGTAAAATAAATGAGTCTAAACTGACAAAACGAGCCCTTGGACCTCAGACAACAAATTAAAAGCCTCATATTACCGCCTATTTTAAAGTCTTCGAGCAAGCAACTACCATATTCATTCTATTTGCTAATTCGTTTTGTTAAGGTCAGTGTCAAGACATGTCAACATTTTGTCACATAAAAGATAAATGTGAGAGAATATATCTGTTTAAATGAATTACAGCTGTCCTGTGATTGGCACAGTCTGATGTCTTAAAAAATTCTTAAATGCTGTTTCGTCAGCAGATATTCGCTAACTAAATTCTTGGCTTTTAGGAAAGATCCAATCATCCATCTAACCATTTATTCATTCATTCTTTCATTCGTGCCTTCATTCATTTTGTTTATTTCCAGTATAAAAGCAATAAGTTATTTTAGGGCCGCACACAAAACTTCATATAATTCTGATATGTAACATATACTATGGCTGAGAAAATATGGCTCCCTGTATAACACCTTTCTTAGTTAGTCCTTCAGTCAGTCAGTCAGTTAGTTGTCGAAATAGATCAATGGGAAATTTTAAGAACTGGGTCTTCTTTCAATTCCATTTAATTATTTACCAATTAAAAATGATAACGCAAAGTTAGTTGTAATTAACAAAAACGAAACATTGAATCAATATGCATTACACACCTTTGTGTCATTAAAATCATCAAAACCTAATAAACCAACGTAATTATTTCTTCCTTGTTAACTTGTCAAAAAAAAATATATATATATATTACGAATCAAAGTCTGCATTATTTCATCTAAGACATTTACAGTTCTTTCATGTGCCGTTGTTTAAGTCGTTTTAAAGCATGTTTGAAGTTTAAAACTTGAAGAGTTTCGTGACTTCAACCATGGCATTAACAGCTAGACACAAGTACTTAATGGATTAAAAACGTGTGCTAAAATATATTGCAAATGTGATAATCAAAAACTTTTATTATTCTGATTTTGACATTTATTTGACTTTATTATTTGAGACAAGTTCTATTTCTAGCAATGCAGATCGCGTTGCTCTTGAAGATGTGTTTTTTTATCAGGAGAATTTTTCTGGATGAATTACATTTTTTTATTTCATACTTTTTTCCGAGGACGCTTAATTTGAACATAATTAAATCATACATTTCTCATACTATTTTTGACCTAACTTAATTTAATTCTTAGTGATGAGATAGGCTTGTATATGCGTAGATTTAACACCTCCGAAATGAACTAATGTCTGAAACACACCTTGTTGAAATCTTATGTCTTTCAGACATAGCATATGGGCCTGTCATTTTTTGTACCTCCCCACCCCACCCCTTCTTCTCCTATATATCTTATTGTTTCAAACGTTTGGCCACGTACATACAAACAGATCAAATGTGTGTTGCATTGCAATCTTTCTATTTCCATTTCTGTTATGGATGTTTCCTTTAAAGAATATACTTTATCGACGTTTCCTTAAAGGGGCTGTGCTCCAGATGACAAAAAAAGAAAGTTTTCTTGTATTATAAATTTCTTGTAATATTTATGACTAATGCTTAAAAAATAACTTACTGACAAAAATAAGTAAAAAAATTACATTATAAATTGATTTTTTTCCCTTTCAAAGAGCTATACCGTAACGCGACGGTATAACTATATTGTATAAGATTTAAAGTAATCAGGCTGGAGCGGAAATATTTTTTTTATTCTATTTTGACTTTTATAATCATTTTTGAAGTAAAATATTATGTTGTTATAATCTCACGGCATCTAAATATATACTTTATGAAAAAAAAGTTTTTATGTCAAATCTGGAGTACATCCTCTTTAATAGGTATATTCAGATGTCCAGTTCTGTTGGATTTGACATGGTAAATACATACTCAAGACAACATATAAGCATTTGCACTAGCCAAAACGTTATTAATTTAAAAAATACCGGCTAAAGCCATTACAAATATTATATTAAAATGCGTAACACACCCCTAAAGGAAGTGAACTTCGAGTTTGACTTACAGAGAAAACGTTTTAAGACGGCTGTGAAGAGTTTGAATAATTCACTTACAAAAAAAGGTCGAAGTGCGGACATTGAAATTTTGATTTATTTATTACAACTCGACATACCTATGATTTAATGTAATTTGTAATCTATCAGACATCTATCAACGTCAAAGGAGTTTCCAAAAGTAAGGTTAATTTGAAATGAAATACATGCAACGATCATAATACATTACCACAGACGAGAGGTACAGAATTCTACCGACAACATTTAAACACTTTCTCATATGTTTTCCTTTGATACGTGTGTTAAACCTGAACACATTTTCATATATTTTATTAAACATATGTGTTGAATCTGAACACATTTCGATATATTTTATTAAACATATGTGTTTAACCTGAACACATTTTCTGATAGTTTATTTTATACGTGTTTCTTTATTACGTCTGGTGAACTTGAAAAAAAATCTGCTGTTGTCTTTTTTCCATATACGCTCGTACTTGAACATATTTTAATATGCTTTTTTCCCAATATCATGTTCAATGAACGTGAAAACATCTTCATACGGGTTTCTATAATGGTGTATGATTAACTAGTTTTCTTACGTTTTTCTGTTATACGCTTGTGACCAATTCTACTTTTCAATTATAGCTTAAAATCTATATGCAACATGGATTCGAAAGTTGACTTTAAAATCGGTGTTTTGCCCTGAAAACAAACGTTTGTTAAAAAAAGCAAGGGGTAAAGAAATAAAGTTTTGCCTTGGAATTTTTATCCAAATAAATGTTTCAGCAGCTATTTACTATGAATATATGTATAACTATATTACAAACAAAAATGTTTGGAACGAGGTTACGTATATTTTGGCGATTTGTTTAACAAAAGTGCCTAAGAAAGACCTAGGTTTTACTTAAATTATTTCATTCAATATCTTGTTTTCTCTCTGAAGATCATTAATAAATGATAAGTTACAAATCCTGAGTCACTGCGGACTGAAATGCAATTTTATGCTAATGAAATAGCTAATCACCAAATATTTTAACCTCGTGATAATTACAGCGCTGATTAACAAATATTTTAATTTCATATAATGACGTCATAAATAATAAATTATACTACTGGTTCAAATTATTTTTGACCTTTTTGGTTATTTATTCTAATTCGTAATCCTTATTCGTACTAACTTTCAAACATTGAATTAATTGATTAACATTACGAATGGGTTAAAGTTTATTAGCACACATAAATTAGTTAGCCGCGGTCGCGTACGCAATTTAGTAGTTGAAAATACATCTTGTCCAATTTAATTGCAGTATATTTCAAATTTCTTGACAATATATTTCAGCTAAACAGTGTAGCCCGCTGGCTCATTTTATCGATCGGTTTTACTCAATATATGAAATCCGACTTAGAGAATAACAGGTTAGTGTCTTAATACGAGAAAGTTTATCTGGCTCGGCTGCAGAATTTATCGGGTGAGCCTTCGGCAATGCGACTGAACAAATCTAGTTTTGCTCGATCCAACAGACTTGTCCGAACAACTTGCAACCATTCATTCATACATTTAAAAATATAAAACGAGAGTATCGATATCAGAACTTCTCTGGTGTACTCTCACAGTACACAAAGCTCAGACCATCTCGCAGCAAAGCTGTTGCTGTAATACAAACCTCACACATGACAACTGAAATATATATCATACACATAAGTGTTCAATGACTTATGTGTCAGAGATAACCCGCTAGCTCAGTTTATCGGTCGATTTCAATCAGTTCACAATATACAATTTTAACCACTAAGTCGCTTATTGTTTCTAATACGTATTTTTATATCGGCATAAGGTAACCGGCAAAATGTTTAGCTAGTTTTGTCAATAAACTTGAAATAAAATTGAATAGGCGCAGCGCCGTGCACCTGCGCGTCCAATAAAATTTATATATCCGTAGCTTATAAATATTAGCCTGTACACTATGCTCGCATTTACTCTAACTTTTGTCATAACCAGGTCATTGAACATTCATGCTATGAGTTTTGCCCAGTATAAAGAAGCCCTTGAAGGGGTCATCAATTACAACATTGTGTACAAAAACGTCTTATGTTGTGACTTCTTTATTGTACAAATCATGTTGTTCCTTGTTATAAAGTGTTTGTTTATTGCATTACTCATAACGAGTTAATTACTTAACTGTTATTTATGAATTTACCATGCCCTTTTAAAAGACAGGTATATTGCGTTTGGTTTCTAGGATACTTCACCTAATTTTCCCAGCCTGACTGGTGTATACATGTCCCTGTTCTGTCAAGAGAATGAAAATGTTTGTCTTTATTTCGAATAAGCAAAGGTAATGCATCAATAATTACGACATTATTTATTGTAGTTGTTTATTTTCCGACCTTTTTCTGCAGCTACAGATACCAACAGCCACTCGAAAGAGTAGCTCAAACCCCACAGCCGCTAAACCCAACATACACCCAGGATATCTTACTGCGCTAAGAAAATAGTCCCTTTAATTTTGTTGATCAATAATAGAGTCAATTATATGAAGTTTTATTTCGGTATATTTGGGTAACTCTACATATTTTATAGACTAGTGTCCTGGATTTTGTGTCAGATATATGTTTTAAGTAGCAAATCTAATGTAAAAAGAGGTTTAATTGATAACAAGTACTTCAACCGCACTTTATTCTCACATTCTATTGTCCTGAAAACCGATATATAAATCATACGCATACAGCGGTCGTGAGAGATATAATGTTTGAATGGACACGCTATATTGATAGATTCACCTTAATTAGTTATAAAAATCATCAATGGTTATAACTAAATGCAGTAAATGCCAATATTACACAGGTCAAATATAAACTTTATTCCTCTTTTATTGCATGATACATTTGCTAGTTTTACCAGTAAATGACCAGAAAAAATGTAGCAAATCAAACCCTTACTTAGTCGTACAATTCTGAGTCACATGGTTCGGATTTGTTGTAACTGATTTTTTTCGTCCTTGTTTTATTTCGGCCGTTGACTTTGCATATATTTTTAAGTATCATGTTTCCCACCATGCTAAAACCACCATGTACATTTGCAAGGCGTATAATTTCATAGTAAGGGCAATGACTGGGGATGTCTCCGCCCTCCTCTGTCATCAGTATATCAACATAAAGTGCAAATGCGATACCAATCCTAGAGATAATTCGTTTTGGTCGTGTCCAATAATTCTACTTGTTCTTACATAGAAAGCATTTAAGATACTTTAAAAGATCATTTGGCAATTTATCATATGTCATGCAATATCAATGCTAAAATATTAATGCGCTAAAAAGCTCTTTCTTTGTATATTCTTTGGTATCTGGCTTGTATGGGAAAATATTACAAAGACTTTAAGAGGAAACCAGTCGTGCGAGCGTTCTATGGTAAATAACGTCACAGTTTAACAAAAACCATTTACAGACATAATCGCAGACTGAGCTAAACCCTAACAAATGACAGAACTTGACGTCAGCAGGCATTCAAACGTCACAAATCAACAAAGGCTCAACAAATGACTAATCTGAGCTGGTAAAGCCTTTAGCATGGAAAAGAACCGGGGATTTCTCCGGAATGGGATGTTTTCTGTATCTTTCACTGTCCACCACAAACTTAAATGGCTAAACTCTTCAGAGGGATTCGATCATATGGCAAACCGATGATAAATATACTCAAATGGATATACAGATGCGTTCAGAAAAAACATGCAGAACAGTGCTAAAGTTCAATGTCGTTGTTGTTGTTGAAAATTATTTAGTTAACTTAAGTTCAATGTCGTTGTTGTTGTTGCTGAAAATTATTTAGTTAAGTTCAATGTCTGTTGTTGTTGTTCAAAATTATTTAGTGTAAGTCAGTGTCAGTTTTTGTTGTTGCTGTTCAAAATTATTTAGTTAAATTCAGTGTCAGTTTTTGTTGTTGTTGTTGTTGAAAATTATTTAGTTTATCAACTGTATAGGTCTCCTGTTGTGATAACTTTATGCACTAAATACTCCATCAAGCAATAAACGTTAAAAGTTCATTCTGCGGATGTCTTAAAAGTACGTTAGCATTTTTAAGCAATATAATATTTGATTTATTTTACTGTTTTTGTGATGATGAAAGTGAAGCTATAAACTTTATAGTACACATAGTTTATTACGTGAAGTTCAAACATAAAGACTGTCGTGTATTAGAGAGACTTGAAACATGAATTTTAAACGAACATAATTGAGTAGTTTTTTACATATGTAAAAACAAATTGTACTAATGGTAACCTATGAAAAGCAAAATTAGTTGTCTTTAACTACATTACACTGCCAGGTAAAATTGATTCAATTTTCGGAAACCGCGAATGCATGTTTTATGTTGAAATTACTATATAATTAATATCATCTACCAGACGGTAATGTGGTTATCTGTTTCATTTTCTTACCGTATCGGAAAGATAAAAGGTTTCTGTGTTTAATCAATCATTTAATTTTTTTTTCACACACACAAAAACTACATTATTGAAACTTTTGCAAAAACGCTTGTGTCATGATGATGTTGTCAGACGCAGAAATGCCAAATTACCGTCCATTAAACTTACCATTTCGGGTAGTGAATTGGACTTGTGTTAATTTGAGATAGCCAGATGATATTAGGTAAGATAATATGACACATGACATGACATGTAGAGATTAACATGAAACAGATACGAGCTTTGGGACGACACGATATGACAAGCAAAAAGGAGTTGAAACCGACAAAAGATTATATAGCCCGTACAGACAAGATATGACGAGACGAGATAACACATGAAAAATAAACCAGAAGGGAGTGGAACTAACAGAAATCGATAGGAAAAATAACAAAGAAAGCATTACAAGGAGAGAAAAGGCTACGTCGAGTCAAGAGCCAAGGAGACAAAAGAAGGCAAGAGATAAAGTGACACATGAGATGGGAAGACTGCGACGAAGCGTAACAAGAGAAAGAAATACTGAGACGATACTTAACATGACATGGAGAGGCTAAGGCAACGTGTAACATAAGATGGAGAGGCTAAGGCAACGTGTAACATGAGATGGAGAGGCTAAGAAAACGTGTTACATCAGATGGAGAGGCTAAGGCAACGTGTAACATCAGATGGAGAGGCTAAGGCAACGTGTAACATCAGATGGAAAAACTGAGGCAAGGCGTTGCTTGTATAGAAAAGCATCGACATACATGAAGAGAAAAGTCGAAACGAGGAAGCTTGTAAAGGAAAACAACATATAAATCGTAAAGAATCGAGACACGGCGGGGAGTCGAGACATAAGAAGCAAAGAGTTGAGACATAAGAAGTAAAGAGTCGAGACATGGCAGGACATAAGAAGTAAAGAGTCGAGACATGGCGGGACATAAGAAGTAAAGGGTCGAGACATAAGAAGTAAAGGGTCGAGACATAAGAAGTAAAGGGTCTACACATAAGAAGTAAAGGGTCAAGACATAAGAAGTAAAGGGTCTAGACATAAGAAGTAAAGGGTCGAGACGTAAGAAGAAAAGGGTCGAGACATAAGAAGGGTCGAGATATAAGAAGTAAAGGGTCGAGACATAAGAAGTAAAGGGTAGAGACATAAGAAGTAAAGGGTCTACACATAAGAAGTAAAGGGTCAAGACATAAGAAGTAAAGGGTCGAGACATAACAAGTAAAGGGTCTAGACATAAGAAGTAAAGGGTCAAGACGTAAGAAGTAAAGGGTCGAGACATAAAAAGGGTCGAGACATAAGAAGTTAAGGGTCGAGATATAAGAAGTAAAGGGTCGAGACATAAGAGGGGTCGAGGCATAAGAAGTAAAGGGTCAAGATATAAGAAGTGAAGGGTCGAGACATAAGAAGTAAAGGGTCTACACATAAGAAGTAAAGGGTCGAGACATAAGAAATTAAGGGTCAAGACATAAGAAGTTAAGGGTCAAGACGTAAGAAGTAAAAGGTAAAGACATAAAAAGGTCGAGACATAAGAAGTAAAGGGTCGAGACATAAGAAGTAAAGGGTCGAGACATAAGAAAGGTCGAGGCATAAGAAGTAAAGGGTCGAGACATAAGAAGTAAAGGGTCGATACATAAGAAGTAAAGGGTCGAGACATAAAAAGTAAAGGGTCGACACATAAGAAGTAAAGGGTCTAGACATAACAAGTAAAGAGTCGAGAAATGGCGAGACATAGGAAGTGAAGGGTTGACAAGAGAAGAAAAGAACTGGACAAGAAGTAAAGAGTCGATGCAAACTGCACACTAGAAAAAAATGGCTGAGACATGTCGGCAAATAAGTAGAGTAGAATCGAGATTAGATGAAACACGGCAAAAAAAAAGAGTGGAGACGAAGCTGAAAGAAATCAAATAGAGACACCAAAAAGTAACGAGAAAGGCACGAAATAAATTTGCCCAGATGAGACTCGAGACAAGAAAGCAAGGGGATACTGACGTTTATCATATAAGTATGCCAATCAAGATGTGATCTGCCACTCCTCACTCATGAATGTCACTTCTATAGAATTGATATAGTGTTCACTTATGGACAAAAACGAGTTTAATCTTCTTTTTTTTATTATGTCAATTAAACTTTCAAATCGCTTTAGAATTGTTCCTAAATATGAATGATATACAACGAATTATTACACTGTGTCAAGGTGTCGGTCAAACATTCATGTACAACAGGTAAACTGAATATATTAATATGAGTCATTACATAGAGTTGTTGTTGTTGTTGTTTGTATCAATTTAGTTGTAAAGCGATTTATGACAAACGAACTTGTCCTACGGAAATGATTTTTAACATTATTTCCTTTTTTTTCATTTTATATATAGAGTGGGTTGGCCAGCAAAATATAAATAAAGTGTATTATTGGTTTTCGGGTATGCATCTTTCACGAAAAAAATAAAACAGCCTAATTTGATAACTCTGAAGTTAATGTAATTTAGTACCAACACTTTTTTGAATATTTGATATCTCATGAGGTAGATAACCCCGCTGAACATGAAAAAACACGTTGGTGCCAAAACGTTTTGAAAATTTAATATCTCATGAGGTAATTAACCCCATTGTACCTGAAATTAAAACGCAACCCAGAGAATTATGTTACATTCCTTTGACTGACGTATTTAGAACAAAACTATCCATCAAATACTCTTTGATAGACTTCGGTGATTTGGGTCAGGGCACCGTTTGATAAATGTGAAAAATATGTAATTGTTTCACCTTTTTAATTTATGATTTAGTAATGAAATACAATGTAGCAGAAATTAGTAAAAACAAAAAAAACCCTTAATGTTATGTGTTCTATAAACTTAACAAAAATGTACCGTTCGACAGTTTAGGATAAGTTTCAGTGTAACAAATTCTAATTTAGTGTTCAAAAGCAACGTTTGTTTTTGTGTAATTGAAGATATGATTTTTTTAATCGATCTTATAGCAATTTAAAATAGTTCTTGACCGAAAACAAAATTGGTTTTAATAATGATAAAAAAATGCTTAAAACTATTCATTAATACCAATTTCAAATAAAAAAGAAGAATATAGCATCAAATGAAGAGTTTTTTTAAAGGTGTATATTTTATATTTTGACATTAATATATGCTAATATTTTTCTAGTCACAGCATATTTTCAGAAAATGAAGTACTCGCCAAATTTGCATTTGGAATTACATTTATTTTTGACTTACTTATTGAAGATGATTTAAGGTGATTCAACATATGCAAATTTGGCCTTTAACTAACACCTGTTCTGAAACAATTTATGTTCACTAAAACTGATTTATAGTGAAATATTTACATGAAGCTTATCTTCATTTCGTAAGGTTAATGAGCTTTGTGACATTAAAATATATGGTCACACTTTTGCACGAATGCACCTCAATTTTAGATTTAACTGAACTGGTTTATATACATTTAAAAAAAGTCAATCAATTTAATTGAGCTGGCTATCATAATGTTTATAATCATCTGAAGCAAAAAAAGGTTTGCTCGAGTTGAAACACATTTATTTTGAAATACCATCATTTGTTGGAAACACACTTATTTGATTTGCAATACATTTAATCACTTTTTGTCGGAATTATAAAGATAATGGTGGAATGCTCGTAAAATATATATACAAATAGTTGATAAAAGAACTAAAAAAATCAGCCGATCAGTCAAACAAATAAAAAATCAGACAACAAGTTAAGAATAAAATAAGATTATCAACCCTTTAACAATGTAACGGTAAATGCTATGAAATTTTAAAAATGTAGAACAATTTAGATTTCCAGTTATATCCGGATTTCCAAAAATAGATATTTTAAGTGCCTTAAAGTGTGTACTGCTAAATTTAGAATCTTACACAAGCTCGGCATTGTACAGTTCGAAACGTGACGTAACCACAGGTTGAAAAAAAATCGATAATTACTGGGAAACATTCCGGGCGTTGCCGAGTTCATTCGGTTGTGGTCGTGACAATTGTCTTATGTAGATATCTATCAGCCTTTGATGTCGGGAAGCGTTATAATAGTTAAATTATTATTCAAATTTTGGCACAAATTTATCATTCTAATTAGATAGGTATAGATCAGTAATGGTCCACGTGTTTAAATATATTCTGTACTGAAACTACGACATAAAGGAAAGAACATGTTGCTGTTACATGTGGCCAAATTTGGTATTGTCTTTTCTGTTCATTTCTTTCACGAAACAGGGCAAAAATGATGAAACATGGGGTATGAAAAAAATGACTTTTATGTGATGACATCAAATAACTTTCAAGGTTCGATGTGGTGTATTGTAATTGCTTGTGCCATTTTCGTGACCACTTGCCAATTTCAGACACGTTGTATTGAAAATTTGTGTACATGTCTGTCCATCCGTCCGTGCGTTCAGATGCATATGTATTTTTCATACGATTTTTAATGTTTAACCTCGATTTCACTTGTGCTAATTATAGCACGTTCAAGAATTAAGAAAAACTGTTGCTTCAATTTCGTACTTTCGCTTTAACTCTAGCTTTCAGGATCTGACAGAATCATTTGCTACTATCGATTTTATCTGTTTACTTGCGCCCATATGACCGACGCCCCTTGAAGGGTTTAGTTATTTAAGGTTGTGGGAGATAGTGCAAGATACAGAAAGCATCTTAGAGACATCCTTGGTTCTTTTCCGTGTTGAGAATAGCACTGATGGGATCTCGGTTTAACGTCACATCCGAAAGTCTGTTAGTAATGTTAGAAGAGGAGGGACCCGTGGCTTATTAGTCCAGTGCTTAACCACTGAGGCACTGATCCGCTCCGATACTGTCAATCAAATATTAAAAGAATGTGTCAGAAGATTCCTGTATCGATTTTTTCTCAGTTAGATTTAAATAATATTTTAATTAGAATTTTGCACCACAAAGTGAAAATGAAATGTACTAAATGACAAAATACTGAAAAGGCATTATTGTGAAAAAATGTTATCAATATGATTATGATATGCGAACAGCAAAGAAAATAACAAATAATGTTTTACTAGTGTAATTTTACTATCACGCATGTATAATTTTTAACTCAAACGTTAGTCAGTAAATAACTCCCAATAACTCCCAATATTCTTTATAATATTTTTGGTCTAGACGTTTAATACGTCAGACACTTCGCAATATTTTTTTTATCTTTTTAAAAAAAAAAAAAAAAAAACAACACAAAAAACATGATAATATACTTTACGTCTCGGGACCTTAACACATTAACAAATTCTTTGTGAACTTTGGCAATTTGATGTATTAAACCAGTTTAGTTTTATTGGCGTTTTGTCATGAAATCATGGTTAAACATTCAAACAGGACAATATTTTCTCATTTAAAATGATAGTAAAATTGATCGTGCGCCTTTAAAAGCAAGTACTTAAGAGATGGTACGAAAAACTGGTAACATTTTTGTTAAGAATGTGTAAACAGGCCAACCGCATGAAACATACTGCTCGTAATATTTTTGTTTTAAAAGTCTGATAGATTATAAAACGTAGCAATTTGTCTCAATCATTTAGGTGAATTTATTCATCATAAGAAAATTAAAAGTACGTACCTATATCCATTAAACATTTCATCACATTAAGTACTTGCATTTCTTAACTACACCATTCATAGAGTAATAATTTCCGATCTTTAGAATACTTCTGAGTACGCCAAAAATAGTTTTTGGCGAACTTAAAATATAATTTTACGTCATCAATATTTGTAACCATAACAACTAAACAATCACACTACAGACTGAATAAATTTAAATCCGGAAAAGTTAAAATTATATCCCATAAGACTTTCAACAAGATATCAAGATTTTCATTTCATAACCTACTGTTTGCTTTTTTGTGCCACTTTAAACCAAAAGACCAACAAAACAAAACAAAACAAAAAATAAAACAAAACAAAACAAAAACAGAAAATTAAAAAAACCTACGTAATAATGACTTTTGTTACGCGAAATAGAGTTTAAGGTTTTATAAAATTTAACAGAACATTTTTTTAGGATTCCGTAAACTAACTTTAGCTAAAGACTGGCATAAATGGAAAAAAATCATATCAAACTCGTGCAAGTTAACACTTATAAGTCACGTGAGCTAAGCTTCTAAAAAAGAAAGAACGAAAATAGAAAAAAAATTGAAGGAAGGAAGGAAGGAAGGAAACGACACTGGAAGTGGCATTATTTGGCCAAGAAGACAAGAGCATTGGCTTTAAACGTTTCTTTTTTTAACTGACCTTTCATTGATTTCTTTTTCTTTTTTTACAAAATATCGACAATGTAACCTTGTTGTATAAGTTTTCCAACTTTCATAGGTTAAAGTAAAGCTCGTGCTTCAAAATGTAACCCAGAGCTGAAATTTCAACTTTAGTCACGTTCTAGAAAGCCTGTTGTGGTTTGAAGGTTGTTACGCACGTGACTTTAAACGTTTGTATGCAATGTTTTTTCTTTCTAAAATTTGACGATGAATTAGCTGCATTTTTCACCCGAAGAAATATAGACATATGTAACAGTTTAATTTTTCTTTAGAAACTGTTTGTATATTCTAAAATTTGGATGTTCATAAAAAGAAAACATAAAACGAAAAATTTCAAAAGTTGGTAAAGTCTGAACATTTTTTCTAAAAAAAAAAGGGATGACATATTTATAAATAAATGCTTACCAGTGGAACATGTCTAGCGTTCGAAACTGCCACAAGTAAAATCCACAAGAACAAATCGTATCCAAACATTAGTCCAAAGTTCATTTTTCTATCGTCTGCAGCGAGTAATGTTAACGCGCGTTAAATGATTAACGCCAGTTGTTCCCAGCACGCGCTAGCTGTCGTCTGCTATGTTCGATTACGTTACGGTTTTTTGTTTCTAACGCGGTGTAAAGGCGTTCACGCTAGGTGAGAAATAATTATAGATGGGTGTTGAACGTTTTCATTTGCTGTTGCTCTACCATTGTCGTAAAAGCTTAAAAATAGGCAAGTGTCCGGCCTTATATATATCTGTGACAAATATTTAAGCATAATTAATGGGGTTTTGAATATAATTCAAATTGAACTGTTTAATATTTCTATGCGATTATGGCGTTTCCTGCCGAAATTGTTTCATATTTTTAAAATTTTACATGAGTTTAACATTATATATTTTTAATTAAACAAGATATTAGAAACGGTCAACCGAAAGGAATGTCGGAAAGTATGTTCAGTCTATAGCAGGTTTCGATTGTCTTAAATCCGTACTCTACTAGAGATTTGTAAATGAGTTTGTCCTTCAAATCATTAATAGCATCGTCGGAAACCCACGTTCGATCCATTCCGTTTCACTCTATTTATCTACCGTGGGACAATTGGCTGGTAAAATTTCGTACTCATGAATAATTCATTACCCACTTTCATTGGTTTCCGCAAGATTTCCCTTACGGAATCTCAGCCAATGAAATTACTTGTTACAATTTGCCTCCCGCGCCTATTTTTAAATCCTGGGAAATACGTCTATTTTAAGTAAATTGTCATTATTCATACTTTCCACACTGAAGTGTCTATTTGTAATTGGGCATCTCATTCGACGAAGATCTACATCCTTTTGCTAATAAATATTCATGAAAACGAATAATCAGCAGTCAATTATCCCACGGTACATAATGTAGTTGTGCGGAATATGTACCGGGGGTCACCGACGATGCATTAATAGCGGTATTTATTGAATGTCTACAGGAAGGAAAGAAAAATATTTTCAATACGTTTCAATAAATTTCAAATGAGCATTCCTTGACGGACTTTAGTATTAACCCTATACCTTGGCTTTGACACAAATATAAAAGCTGAAATGCTTCGAAACTTTTAGGGTACGCGAGTTGGATACCAGTTATGAAGGTTAAATCCAGTCTTCAGCGAAAGGCCGTGTAAAACCCTTTTAAGCATACACACCTTTTTTGCTGGTACTATATAGATGTGTTTCACATGTTGCAATGTGTGGAAATAACTCTCGTAACTGACACGTTTTAGTGTATGCTATTATCATATATCATTTATGTAACCATTAAGTCAGTTTGACCATTTCTTACGACATTCTTTACAAATACTCGCATGTAGATAGCCAACATAACCAGCTTATAACCAGCAAAGCTTATGTTTCGTGTTTTAGGCAAATGTTTTCAGCTCTTTCTATCACTTTCGGGGATTTTTTTAACGGCAGATTTTGGTAATGGTCGGCAATTTCTTTGGGCTATTTTTTCCTTTTTTCTCTCACTGTTTGGAGTGGTCTGATCATCGCCTTTGTTTTCCTACTTGTTAAGTTGTTTACTCGGAGAATTTAGTGGCTAAGGCTAATGAGCTCTGTTCTCGCAGTCACATGTTTGAATCCAAACCAGAGCCCGCCGAGATGGCGACCTTGGACAAGCACAGTTAAATCCCACGGCACATAGCTCGGGTGTTCAGTCTGTGAGTTGATGGCAAGAAATGAAAGAACAATTCAACCAGTTGTATTACGAGTTGTTAATGAGAACAACTAAACGAAACTGAAAACGATACGTTAAAATATCATATTCAATGCTCATAAATAAAAACATCTATAAATTGAACAAAATATGGAGTCGTATTTGGCCAATGATCCAGAAAAAGGTAGAAACAGCATAACAAAATCCAAAAAATAAAGAGGACAAATCTTTAAAAAAGGCAACCCAGTTTGAAAAAATCGAACTTTAATGATAACTTGTCATTAATTTAAATTTTTTATGTCTGCCCTGTACTACAATTATAATTTACAGGACCTCACCTTTAAACACAGAATGTGCCATTTGCATGGACTTACGTAACCTCGCACGCGCGCAGATGAAATAGTTAGATCTTCTGCACGAGACCTCTACTTACGGTTTCATTAGAAGAGATGTTCATTATATAAATAGCAGTGAACTATTGTGACTGGACTGTGTAATTAATGCTTCATACGCTGTACGCCCTACATCAAAACCAACATCAAACCGGACTAAAATAGTCAAACCAACTTGTTATTCGTTCGCTTGATGGACGGCTATAAAAGCGCCCCCACGTGTCTGTTTCCTGAAAGGTTCAAGAGGCGAACACATATCAAAAGTTACCTACTTTCCTGAAGTAAGTTCATTGAAAACGATTTTGATTCTCTCTGTAACTGGACAATGGACATTGAACAGGGACGCAATGGACCGAATTTTAAAACTATGGTAGCTGATTTAGGACATTTGGTTCTTTCGTATTGGCGTGCACGACAAAACGAAAAAAAAAGACATTTTTAAGTTTTAATTTTTCGTATTGGCGCGCGCGACAACGATACTTGAGATCAAACCCCGCTCGCAATTTCTCTTAAATCTCTTCTTTTCGTTATGTCGCACACGCCAATACGAAAAATCGAAAAGTCCTAAATGTTGTAGTTTCGTTCTGTCGTTGTTTCTATCAGTCGCGCGCGCCAATACGAAAAGTCAAAACTTTAAAATCTCTCTGTTTCATTTTTAACCTCGCCTGGCACAAGGTGCCAAGGTTCCCTTTTAGTATGCTATTTTGTCCGTCGTCGGTCCGTTCGTCTGTCAAGCATCCGTTCACTTTAGCTTGTAAATACTCTAGAGGCTACAATTTCGGTTGGATCTTAAAATGCAACTTGATCAGAATATGAGCATTAATATGGGTCCATTGATAAAAAAACTATTTTTTTTTACTATAAAAACAATATTTTTGATCGGATCTTCACGAAACTTGACCAATGAAATGTTGGAGAAATACAAAATCTGGAACATGTTGGGTCAAAAACTAGGTCACTGGATAAAATCGTAGGAAAACCTTGTTAACACTCTAGAGGCTACATTTTTGATCCATTTTAAATAAAACTTTGTCAAACTGTTTGACTTGCTGAATATTTGGACAATTTTAAAACTAGATTACGTGGGATCAGAAATAAGGTCACGAGGTCAAATCATTGGAAAACCTTTTTTAATACTCAAGATGTCAATTCTTTTATCAGATCTAAATGAAAAATAAGTCAGAATGTTGTTTTGATGGATTCAAGGGCTTATTCGAAACTGGGTCACATGGGGTCAGGAACTAGGTCACTCGGTTAAATCATAGGAAAACCTTGTTGATATTGTAGATATCACATTTTTCTTCCGAATTTATTGAAAACAAGTCAGAATGTTTGCCTTGATGAATTTTTTAAGTAATTTTAAAACTGGGTCATATGGGGTTAGAAACTAGGTCACAGGGTCAAATCATTGGAAACCTTGTTAGTATTCTAGAGGTCAAATTTTTTATGTTTTTGTGTTTTTATTTTGATAAAAATTAGTCAGATTGTTTGCCTTGATGAATTTATTCTGTGGCCATGTGTTCTCTTGGACAGGAACTCCTTTTGACACATTGTTTGCGTGGGAGAGTAAAACTGTTGTCAGCAAACGTACATAAAAGATAGTTTTCCGTATAAAACGTGATTTATGGAGCGTTCAATTAGCTTAGTCATTTTTTACATTGTTTCTGTCTCCTATACGCTAAAGTTTGAGCAATCACGGACCGTGAAATAAATGAGACTACGGTGACGTAATGACTTGAAAGAAAACAATGACTGAATTATGTCTTTACAACTGCACTGATGATGTATTATCATGAAAAATATGAATTCTAATGTATTTAAATAACTTTCACCAACCTACAAAGAGTTTTAAAATAGTTTGAAAAATTGAAATTGAAATGTGAATGTTAAATTTCATTTGAATTGAAGAATTTAATGCAACACGGTAATTATGTTCCGTCATACAGTTGCATTAGCATTGTACTTAATTAAATAATTTTATTGTACTTACATCAAAGATTATTTTTAAATCGCATTTACATAGAGAGAGATATGTCAATTTAATAAACCTCAAGCTGCACGACGGGAATTTTAGAAACCACAAAAATTAGAAGCATGATTTTCTGTTTCTTTCTATAGTGAAGAACTATTTCTTTTCTGCGTTTTGCATAAATTGTTGGACGATCTTGCATAGTTTGTCAAATATGCGTCAAAAAGTAATTTCCTTAAATTTTAATTAATTAATTTTATATGAAGGCACTCAGAGTAGAATGCTTTTCGATTAATTCAAAATAAGGAAATGACCAAACCTTTACAGTTTGACTTGTGCCGTCATTTTCAAAGAGACATATCCTAGAATTTACAGTATCCCTTCAATATCATACAAAACTGAATGGTATGGAACAAAACATGCCCGGATGTTAAGGTGTCAGTCAATAAAAAGTACAATAGGTAAACTTGAATCCTGAATACTAGACTTGATACAGTGTGTTGTTGTTGTACAATGATTGGGCTGAGAGTGATTTATTATAAATTAACACTTTCTTACCTCCTAAGAAGACATTTTTTATTGAAGATTCTTTTTTTACATTACCAATTATTTGTTCATATTCTGGACAATAAGCCAATGAAATACGTAAGTATTACATCACGTATTACTTCTAGATATATCCTTTTAAAGGCCCATTAAGCCCAAAAAATGACTACAATTTTTTTTCTCAAGAAAAGGCAAAAATGTGTTTTACAATATTAAAATAATGGATTTAGAGCATGTTAGATGATTATCACTTGAAGAAAGTTGCGCTGAATATGAAATAATTTGTTATAAAAATAGCAAAATGTAAACGAAGTGGTATTTTGACTACCATACAAAATACTGATTCACTATAGCTCTAATAGTGGCCAAAAAGCAAAAGAAACAAAAACATGGTTCAACTATATGGCTAATGAGTACCATTTTGGAAATTGTAACAGTACACCAAAAATAAAAAGTGTTTGAGAAATAAAAAATAGAAGCATTTTTTGGAGCTTAATGAACCTTTAAGCAACATTTCGATTTAAAACGAATTATTTTGTCAATTTCCTTTTTTTAGGTTTAAGGACCAGCGTGTTTTATGACAGTCACGATTGAGGATAGCCGAAATGTAGGTAACTAAAGGTCAGCGAACACTAAATATTTTTCCATCAACAAATAGGAGAAATAGGAGAAATAATGGAGAAAGTAAAAGCACGGATAAATCTGGAAACAAGGAGCGACTCTACGTCCCAGATACTATATGCTAGACTTGAAAGCCGAAGGCTCAGTCAGATACTCAAACACAAGCATGGTCTATACTATTTCGACTGGGACCTTAACCGCTGAAGTCTCACATATCAGTGCTATACAACGGACACAAAACAGAAACCAAGGTGAGGTAATTCCTGTATCATGCGTGGTATGCAGTATTATTTTTGGGGTTGGATGTACTGATGGGTACTCGGCTTGAATTTTTCAGTATCGCTTAATCCGTCCTTGAATCGATTTATTATCCGATTAATTGACAATAATATCGGACAAAGAACTGGACTACGACTTATTATAATTGTAATACTTAATATTCAGTACTAAAATGAATAGTAACTTGCAACTAGAAAAAAACATCTCGAAATATATGCCATAGAAACTTAAGAAAAAAAATCTTCAAGAAAACATTCTACACCTAAAGCCTTTGACAATTAATTACATGTAATATACATTTTTTTCTACATGTCCGATGTTTAAACGAAAATGATTTGGCCGAGCAAGTCTTCTTGGGAATTGTTTCTTACATTTCTGAATGGCTTACACTTAGAATATTACAACACGAACAAAAGAAAAATAAAATGATTTGTAAAAATATAAATAATCTTATGTCGACGTCATTGGGATTATGAACAAAAAGCCTGTTTTGCAGGACCACGGGTGTCCTTGGCCTTTCTTACATGCACTATCCCTTAAAAACTTTAATAACAAACACTTCTGTGGGCATTGGTTATATGAGCAACCACAATAGAAATAAATGGAAAGAAATTTTACTTGTTACTTTGTTTGACACATCAAAATCGCAACAAGGGTGACTGGGGTTATTTCAGGAAATCTTTCAAAGGTGTAACCGGATTTCCTTATAACTGATAAATGTATTTAAACCACTTACGTTTAATTGTCTTAATTGCCCATTTATTCCATTGTTTTAAGGCAGTGATGTAGTTTTAATTGTACAATATCTAAAACAAAATTAATGGCGTAGATTTTCGTCATAATAGGGTATTGTTTTGCGTTTTTCCGCGGTTTTCAGATCTAAAACCTTTGTACGTAGCCACAACAGATACGTGCTGGCGGATTCTTAAACGTTCTAAAGGACAATTTTCAACACAAATTTTGAATGTTGACCTAGTGAAGACAGAAATACTTCACAGGTCTCGCCGTTCTCCGTGGTGATAAAACAAAGAACATGCCATAAGCGAAGAAAAGAATGAACAAGAAAAACAAAGTTTGCACAAAATTCTAAAAAAACATTTTTGGTAGACCAATATTAAACAAGATTCGTTTAAGCTCCGCCTACCGAAAATCTTTGGTGAACGTACATCGTTTAAATAGTGAATGACAATTTCATGGGGAGCGGATCAGTGGTGCAGTGGTAACGCGCTGGACTGATAATTCAGATGTCGCGAGTTTGATCCACCGTTCCTCCACCAGTTTTACTAATAATCTTTCGGATGACATGTTAAACGGAGGTCCCATGGATATATATAGTACTGTACACTAAGCATGCAAAAGGACCAGGGGTGTCTCTGGAATGGCATGTTTTCTGTATCATGCACTACCTCCCCACAACCTAAAATAACATACCTCTGCAGGGGGCGTCGGTCATATGCGCAACCGGTACCGACCATTAAAAAATTTAAATAGAAAGAAGGCGCCAGAATTTAAAGAAAGTACATTCATAATAGTGTTTGCCAATCAACATAAATATTAAATAAACTTTGTTCGCCTCACTCTTTCTTGACCAGTAAATCTTTATCTTCAACAAACATTTTATTTTTTAATCTACAAAACAGCCACTTAATTAAAGTGCGGAGCAATAATTTCTTAGATGTGTACAGAACACTGAGTGTTAGCTCTTGTTCAATTGTTTGCCATTATTGAAGATATTTTAGACTGAGTGCGAAAGAAAGTATTATTTGTGTTCCTTAAATTTCAAAATGAAAACATCTGCATATTTGTCTATGTAGGTAATAGAATATGACTTGACAGATTGACGACTCACTTTAATTTACATTACTCCTAGTTTGTTGTCGAGTGACCTGTTTGTTTACAAGATTGTCGCGTTTAACCTTGAGATCAAAACTAGGTCAAACCCGTGATGAAAAATCACATTTGTTGACGTAAACAAAGTAAAAAAGTCAGTTGACACCAGTTTCTCTCCACGGTCACATTTGTCGGTGTGTCTTCATTTTTGTAGTAGCTTTAAATTTCAAAATATCATAGTTTGACAAAGAAACGGTTGGGATTCTATTATCTTTCTTGTTTTTAAATAGTCTTTGCTTGGTCATATTAGATCACGTGTTATCACATGCTTTAACTACTTTGAGATTGTTTTCAAGATTTTTGAAAAAAGTAGCGCTGCTTTCACTCAACAAAACAATTTGTATATTTAAAAAAGCTATGGAACGCACAGTATGCCAGAAAACATAGCAACTTGTATTCCTCTGACAATTACGTGTACAATTTTAGGTATGAGACTTACTAATTGCGTCTATAAGAACATAATGGCGGATGAAAATAATTCTTTTGGATCTGTACGTGTTTGTTCGGTGGCGATGAAATTGTCGTCTGATCTATGTTAATCTGTATTATTATACCTCACGTAAACTGCCAATACTAAATTCCCATAGGCGATCGGGCTTTTAAAACTAATATTACATTTTGGATCACCTCAGAGGGTAACATTTTTTTCCCCAAAAACCCTCCGGGTGTTATTGTTTTTTGCACACCCTGCAGAAAATTCAAGCGTCTGATGACGTCGAAGGCGCTTTTTGAATATATTGACTGTAAGCGTTTAGCTGAGTTTGATTCGACTTGTTACCAAACGAAAACAGTCCTAAGCTAAGGTAAATATAACATGATCACATGTATAGTTCGGTATAATAAAATAAATAACACACATCAGCGAGGGTGATAGAGGATACTGACAACCCTAAAAAAACAATAACACCCTCGGCTATCGCCTCGGGTGTTATTGTTTTTTCGAGTTGTCAATATCCTCTATCACCCTCGCTGATGTGTGCTATTTATATAATATTATTGTATTTGGGGAGGGCCGATTTATAAGTGGTCAGCACTTGTGGCCCAAACCTTTTGCTTGTTAAATTGCAATTAAGTATGTTTAAACCAAATAGTTCTCATTTTATTAAGCTGTTTTAATATTATTGTCCTAATCTCTGTACCTTTTTTGACAGAAATCACTTTGCTTGATTATTTCTTATAATGTCGTAGCAGTTTTATACATTCCATTCAGAATAGAAGTCATCATAGAAAATTTATCTCACATACCCAAACATAAAAATGGCTTAGATTGTTTAGTTAGGTGGCAGATACCCGTTTCACACTGAAATTCGGTTACTGACGACCACTTAAACTGTAAGCGTCTCACTGACAATCCCAATACAACAACCTGAAAAGTACAGTTATTCTTATAGGAGTGAAGACAATCTACAACAAAAACATAAATTTCAGACGAAATACTTCTCTTAAAACATCAGCTGCAAGAAAGAAACTACATGTACTCCCAAGCCCCACTTTTCGACCCGTGGCCGAGGCAAATTCTATGTAACAGACCACTCGCTACACGCAAGAGTCATAACACTACATGCTAATTGTTCGTCTGTTATGGCACACCTAAATCAGCTAGTGCTAGATACCTGTCAAACCCTACACTTTTTTCAGTATCCAGCTCATCAAACTTCTACAGCCGAAACCACTGACATAGCCTGCTTTCATTTGTTTCGAATTTCAAGCTCCTACTTCACACTGAGTGCATTTCAATACCGTTCAATAAGGAAAAAACCAGGAGAACCTCATCCTGACCACTCATAATTAATTAATTTAGACTTCAGCAATACACATATTAATGCATCATACCCTATCATTAATAATTTCTACATAGCCAGTTCGAATGTGTGGCTGGAAAACTGGTATGTGCTACCTTAACTTTATGAGTAAATTCACATAAGTAGAAATACGTTTCTTGCTTGAAACATGTCCCACATTTTTCATGTTTTTTTCCGAGAGTGCAGATTGCAGATCTGCAAGAATATGTAATTTAAAGCCATTTGAAATGGGTGTTGCTATGTTTTACAACCCTGTGGACAATATTATTTTCTAGAAATAAAGACGTAATTCTCTTGTTGGTTTCACAGCAACGTACATACACCGGTCTCTCAAATCGTCTTACTTTACATCTTACAGGGAGATTACCCGTCTTTCCTACTCTGACTTTTTATGCGTTTATTTCCCTTCAACTAGTTCTGAAATCGTCAGCTATTTTTCTACAATTCCAAACACCACATTTTCAACAAACTAATATATATAAAAAGTGAGTTTCCTAAGATACCTGGTCCGAATAAATTTCAGTTCTTTCTTATACAGAAGCATCTTATTCCAGACACAATCCTGGTTCTTTTCCATGCTCAGTGTAGCACTGATACATGGGACTTCAGTTTAAAGTCTCATTTGTAAGACAGTCAGAAATATTTTTAAAGAGGATAAGCTGTAGTCTCGAACTCACGAACCCTGGAATTCACGAAATCTATAAGTATTTGCAAGTGTGATACATCCGTCGCACAGTTTGATAAAGTCATAGGACTGGAAACAGAGGACAGGGTCATAGCTAGGGACATTCTTGTACAAATCGATCATAAAATAGAGACAAAATATCTAAAACTCAAAGCAAAATACGTGGAGGAGAAGACGGGAAACGGAAGAAAGTAATGTATACGGATACCTACATACCTTTTGTAATAGATAACAGGCATGAAAATGAGAGAGGAAGTGATTTGGAAAACAAAACAGGTACTTTAAAACCGAGCAGAATAAGGTTGGATGTAATGGTGCATGAACGGCTTGTCATGACAAACATTTGGGGCATTCTTTCACTCATTCGTTTGTTCCTTACTCCGTCCGGTCACTTCTTTCTTATTCCGTCCGATGTTTCGTTCATTCATTCATTCATTCATTCATTCATTCTTCGTTCGTTCGTTCGTTCGTTCGTTCGTTCGTTCTTTCTTTCGTTCGTTCTTTCTTTCGTTCGTTCGTTCGTTCGTTCATTCATTCATTCATTCATTCATTCATTATACAAAAAAAATAATCACAATGATTGTTTCAACAATCGACTTTTTTCCCCTTACGTAATTTACTAAACACTGACATACGTGCTATCAAACATTAAAAACAGCTCTTGCCCCCTTTTCCCTTTCGAAAATTACCAAGCACTGAGATACGTGCTACAGCCCTGGCCCCTTTTTCCCTTTCGAAAATTACCAATAACTGAGATACGTGCTACAACCCTGGCCCCTTTTCCCTTTCGAAAATTACCAAGCTCTGAGATACGTACTACAGCCCTGGCCCCTTTCCTTTCGAAACTTACCAAGCACTGAGATACGTGCTACAGCCCTGGCCCCTTTTCCCATCCGAAACTTACCAAGCACTGAGATACGTGCTACAGCTCTGGCCCCTTTTCCCTTTCGAATCTTACCAAGCACCGAGATACGTGCTACAGCCCTGGCCCCTTTTCCCATCCGAAACTTACCAAGCACTGAGATACGTGCTACAGCTCTGGCCCCTTTTCCCTTTCGAATCTTTCCAAGCACCGAGATACGTGCTACAGCCCTGGCCCCTTTTCCCATCCGAAACTTACCAAGCACTGAGATACGTGCTACAGCTCTGGCCCCTTTTCCCTTCCGAAACTTACCAAGCACTGAGATACGTGCTACAGCCCTGGCCCATTTTCCCTTTCGAAACTTACCAAGCACTGAGATACGTGCTATAGCCCTGGCCCCTTTTGTCATCATTAATTTAACAAACACCAAGTTTCTCATTATTAAGCATTAAAAACATTATCACTCAAGCATCCAATACATCATCACCACTAATAAAATCATCATCGCCATCATCATCAACAACAACAGTAACAACAACTAAAATCAAAAACAACATTAACACAATATGCACAAATAAAAAAAGTCGGACTTTTTAAAGAATTATCAAGCGACAAAAAAAACAATTTTGACTTCTATCCTTCAAAACTTTGGACTTTTCAAAGAATTATCAAGCGAAAAAATAAACAATTTTGACTTCTATCCTTCAAAACTTTGGACTTTTCAAAGAATTATCAAGCGAAAAAAATAAACAATTTTGACTTCTATCCTTCAATACATGTCTTTTTCAAGAACAATGGACAAACTTGCTCATTTGTAAAGACTTACCAGTGTTATTTGCCCCTGGCTAAAGCGTCACAATGAGAGCACGTGTCCATTCGTTTAATTGTTAGTGTTATATCTTTTCTCCTTGCGTGATTGACTGTTTTACAACTGTTTAATACCGATTGCTTTTCTGTGCTTTGCTGAAACATGTGGTGGCTAGCGGGACTGTTATTTTCTACATTATTACATAGTAAGTTTTTCAGTTATTTATTTTAGGCTTCTAAAACAATGTCATGGTGATGCGTTGCAAATGAAAGTACTAAAATATTAAAGAAATATTCGAGAAAGTTGTCTTTGTACATAAATACTGTGTACTTTTTTCTTCTTTTTTCTTCTTTTCCTTTTATTATTATTATTATTATCATTTATTTATTATTATTATTATTGATATTATTATTATTATTATTATTATAAATGGTGAACACAATTTTCTTTATAAAAACATTTATAACTAAGTATAGTGTGCTGAGAACTTTTTAAAAAAATGTTTCATTTTATGAGGGATTAAAAGTTTCATATGTTATGTTACTCTATTGTAAAAGAGGACAGACCAGTCTGTTAAAGAGAGATTTTCTAGCCTTTGAATCACTTCAACGACACTTGTGGTCTCTTCATTTCTGTTTGAGAGTTTTTTTGCTGCATTACAAAACGTAAGTAAATCAGAAAATGGCTTTAGCGTTGAGAAATTGGACGTTGGTTGTTTTTATTACCATATGTATATTTGGCTGTTAGTTCGATTACTATTTTTAAAAAATGATAATTCCGTTTCAGAATGTTCATCTCAAGGTCAGAGGTTCCAAGGCGGGGATGGGTTTTTTTCACAGGGACAATCTCCGATGGGAGGGGGTGTTAGGGGTGGTGGGGGCTTTGACCAAATGTCCGGCGTTGGAGGTTTTATCCCCGCAGGTACAGGAGCAGGAGAACGCACTATGACTGGGGTAGGGAGTTTTGGACAAATGACAGCAGGGGGTGCTTTCAGTTCTGCTTCCGTAGGTGGAGCCGGAGCTGGAGGTGGGGGCAGGGTTGCGGTCTCGGGTCAATGTCCGGCAGATCGCCGAATAGACGGATTTAGGTGCGCCGGACGAGGAATGGATGTCACAGAATGTCCGTCGGGCTCCACCTGTATGACAGACGGATCAGGTGGCTCCTTCTGTTGCTGGGATAGTTCATCCCCAGTCGAATGTAAGTAAATTTACTGTACCGCCTTACACAATCGTTGCCATTGTACATAGAACATTAATAATTTGTCTATTTTCATAAAATTATTTAGATATAATTTTGATACTCCTGAATAATACAGCTATGAAGTCTAAAGTTTTTTACCTGTAGGTCTACGTTTGCAGATTGAACGAACAAAAACTGATTATCAAGAGGTGACGTGTTGAAGACATATTGACTCTGTTAACTTTAAACTGATTTAAGTTAATTGATACAATTTATCAATCCCGCTTGATAAATTCATCCTTGGTTCAAACCAGTACTCGCGCCGAAAGTGCGGAATGCTGAAAGTCAGTGGAGTGGGGTTTAAACCAGTGACCTCCAAATCGGGAGTCCAGTGCGCTAGCTTATGTCTGCTGTTTATGGCTTTGGTAAGGTAAAACTGCATAGTTGGGAATTAGGGTCTGACTTATAGAACAGAAAACATAAAACAGATACTTCAAATCCTATGATTTGCCAAGTATTAAATTTAACAAAAACGATTTTATATACCTTTTACATGTTATAAGGAGTAGACAGATAAGATACGCGATTTTAACGAAAATAACAGGACCGCCTGTGGGTTAGTGGATGAGAATAAGAATTTGACATGACCGGAAGTAACGAATACCCCATTGAGGATACGATATAAATTGTTGTTGAGGGATATCTCTGTCTATAATATTTGACCATTTTTCAGAATGAATCTCTCAAATAATGACTCAAGTGCATCGTAAATTCAAATTAATTAAATTAAAATAAAAATGACAAAGAAAAACGGTATGGGCAGGAAAATGCTGAAAGGAAAAGAAACAAACAAAACACAAATATGATAAGAAAACTGAAATTATATACGTGATATTGCTTGTGTATTGCTGGTTACATAACAGCACATCACGGCCAATTTTAATCAATCACATTGACATAAAAATGCTTCGAACCATACATACATTTTATTTTCTAACCACATGTCTAAAAAGACAATTGAAAATGCTTGTTCAACAATCAACACACACAGTTAAATGTCTGTTTCAGATGACAAATTAACTCATCTAAAACAATTCGTGCACATGTCTAAAAAAATACACGTGACTTAGAAAGTAAAAAAAAGCGATTAAGAAATGACAGAATGTGGAGAAAAATATTTTTTAAACGAAACTTTGAACACAATAAGAAAAACAGATTGTTTTTCAATTTTGATGATCGTCAGTCAAATTTTGTGTTAACTTATGTTGACAAGTCTGAACATGCAGACACCGCTTAGAATGAACACCAGATAAAATTATACATTTTAACTTGAACCAATAAAATACATAGGCAATATATCATCGGTAAATTTGTATACATAAATTTTTGGATATGTTCTCAAGTATTGGCCTCGCTTTCAAACATTTCGGGACTGGTCGCTAGACAGAACGGCTCCGTACAACAAGAACACGGTTCACACATGTGTTTACACTGATTAACTTTTTAGTTTATGTCTTTCAGTTTTAATTTTATGATTTAAATGTATGTTTTAATTAAAGCACGTTGTTGGAATGTCGTTTTTCGACAAGTCACTTGAAAGGTGACTAAAAATAGAACATACGCACGTGCAAGATTTATTTATCTGGCGTTGGACGTGATTTTGTAAACTTTCAATTTCTAATATCCAATTTAACATCAAGAACTTTTCATGCGTTTCGTTCATAGTTTTCCCCCCCTTGCGCTGTAGTTCGTAACTACCTTGGTAGGAACTCACCACATGGAATAGTAACATTTATTTTATGCCTACCAATGCAATATAGGGAAATATCAGTGAGATAAAAGTGATAATACACTGTTTTGAATCAGTTAATTACCATTTTGATAATACATGTTTGTGCCCGAACTATTGAATATTGAGTAATAATCCGCTTTTATAATTAAAGTATGTATGGCAAAATTCAATAAATATTGATAAACTGTGTAGACAAAAATAAATATTATTTGATGAAAGTGTATTCAGTTTATTTCAGCAGAGGTAAAGTTATCATATGTATTGGAGATTGTCTGCACTTTTTTTTGTGCGGAGTAACCAAAGTACGCATTAACTGATTTGGGGCTCACCATGGGGAATTTATTGAAGGCCCTGATTAAAAATGTCATAAAAAACCCATTTTTGACGTGTTGGCATAAAATAAAAAGAAAATTTGTTTGTTTTTTAGTGGAAGATGGGACTTTATTTCATCTCGTGAACACCATATGTTGATATTTTCACTCGTGGCTGCGCCACTCGTGAAAATATCACATATGGTGTTCACTCGATGAAATAAATTCTCATCTTCCACAAAAACAAACAAATATCCTCTATTTCTTACATGCATAGGAAAAACGGCACGTGAGTCGTAATGAAGTAACCTGAGTTCGAACCTGTACCGAAAAGTGACTCAGTGCATAGACTAGTGAACGTTCGCTCATTCCAAGAAGCACGTGCGTCTTCATTAAAAACGTAATTCGATAAATGTAAACTTGAACCGCGTGCGTGCATAAAAAAGGCAAGTAATTCCCCATGAAATACTAAGGCCTCGAGGTGTGGGTTTCTACATTTACAGGACATGGTCGGTTGTGTTTGGTTATAAGAAATTATAGAAAATGTAAATCAGTAAATAAAAACTTAAATCGTGTATGTAGACAAATTTTCTTTACACGAGGACACGTCAATCAGGTTGAACGTTTTTACACAAATATGAAGTACAGAACTTGTACAGGAAGTTGTAAATTTCTCACCTTTACATTTCAATGGATGAATGCGTAAAGGTGCTAGCTGCTTCTCTGAGTTAGGCACTTAGACCTTTTTAGCATTCACTACTCGAAATGCTAAAAAAGTCCATGCTTTTTCAAACCCCGAGGATGGAATATTTTCTTTCAAACGACATTAGCACAAACTGTTTGATGGTCCAAATTAAAAGAAAACACGTTTCTCTTAGCTATTTAAATGCGATAAGGTATTTATTGAGGACTTTATTTCGCGAAAATGATGGAAGTAGACGTCTTCTGTTGTATCAGCCACAGTCGGTGATTCTAGTACAAATTATTATCATCAGAGCGTAGAAGACACTTGAGATCAAAATGTTTCAGTCCGTTTTAGTTCGAAGTCACATGGTCGAAATTATTCTGTTTGAATGTGTATTTTATGTTTGACAGTTTTGTTACTTGATCATGTCTCGTACATAATACATATTTGTCTATAATACGCAGTTACATTTTACAGCTCCCTGCGAGGATCCTATGATTCAAGGCGGAACGTTTGTGCAGTGTTCTCCCGGAGATCGGACACAGTCATGCCCAGGGTCTTGCCATCGATGTCAGACACTTGGTGGAGATATGGGTCTAGGGCTGTGTTGTCCACAAATTAATAGACCCGGCTGTGGTAATATGTTTGAAGTAATATTCATTTTTGGCGGGGAATATGGTCTCATAAAACTTGTCCGGACTGATACAACCTGAACCAGCTAGCGAGGCCGTACAATTATATCCAGCAGTATCAAACTATTTTTAGTGTCAGTGTCAAAAGGAATGCTCAACAGCGTTTGTCCGGGTAGAGATTTTAAAAATATTCGCCATTTCAATATCTTTATGTGCAAAGAAATATTTGATTTTCTGGTACGCATTTAAATCTAATGCATGTGGGAAAATGGTGCGATTTCAGTATATTTTATACCTCACTGTCCTAAAGATAACAGATACATACAATGTAATTACATGTAATTTCATGTATCCATTTAACCGTCTATGGACTACACGTGCTAAGGAAATCTACCATAATTATGTCTCGGTCTGTATCAAAATGGAACACAAACGTGGCATACTTTTTGCCCTGTAAGTAAAACACGTCACAGTTTCTGGTAGAGTAAAATTCAGAGAGAAAATGTTGGTTTGTTTCAACTGGTCTAAGCTGCATCAAAGTCTAAACGTTTCAGCCAGTCAGAAAGCAGATGATTTAAATGATTTCTTTTACGTTTTCAGAGAACAGCAGTCCAATGAGAAACGAGTTTGAGGCGGCACGAAGACGAATCTCTGGATCAAGTGGTGGAGTGGATAGCGGCCTAGGTGGTACCAGCATGGGGATGGATAGTGGCTTAGGTGGTACCAGCAGAGGAATGGACAGCGGTCTAGGTGTGGACAGAGGGTCCCAAGGCAGAAGTGGTGGCCCCCAGTTTGGTGCAGTGGCTCCTCAAATGGGTATGGATTTTGGAATGACTAACCCTGGTGGCGGTGTAAGGGGAGGTCAAGATACTTTATGTCCTGATGGCTTCCCTCCCTTAGGTGGCTGTTCCGCCAGTTCCCCATGTCGTAGTGACCTAGTTTGTTTAGAAATCCGAAGAGGCATAGGAGGGTGTTGTCCCCGTGATTCTGGAAGAATGGGTGGATCAGGAGGAATACCCGGGGTGCCAGGAGGAATGGGCGGATCTGCCTCTGGGTCTATGTCTAGATTCCCGGATGGACCAGCAGGTGTGGGGCCTAGACTACCAATGTGTCCCGATGGACGTCCGTCGATGGACAGATGTTCAACATCGTCTTCGTGTGGTCCAGGGACAGCTTGTGTACCCGTCCCAGGTATGGGCGGCTTGTGTTGTCCTTTTGGACCTGGAGGAATGCCCGGAATGTCGGGTGCTCCTGGAATGATGCCTCCGGGATCTCCGGGGCCTCTCGGAATGCCAGGGATGACTGGAATGCCCGGTAGAAGAATTCCACTCGACATGCTTGCAAGAAGGCGTGATCTCATGAGAAGAGCAAGGCGAATGCTGTTAGCAAGAGCTCCAAGACCCCCTTTCGGTCCCGTGATTTCTGGCAGGGATATAAGGAGACCTATGTTTTAAAAGGTAGTCTCTCAATTTAAGTATCATAAAGGATATTATAGTCACTTTGTAAATTAATCATTAATCCGTTAATATGCCACTTCTAGATTGCGTTCACAGTAAGAATATTAAGTATGTATGGTGTACATTAGTAGGTGTCGTATGTTATACGTAGATTGTCAACGCGAGGCATCATAAAGTGAGCGCATGCGGAACGAAAGATCAAAGAGGTATATACGTTAGTTTTTCTTTGTCTTTTCAAGCGTTTCAATCTGGCGTGCAATACATAGTGTAATGGTACACTTCATGTAAAGAATATGATTGATAATAATAATTACACATAATTATGCGTTGTTAAAGCCAGTGTGGTGTCGATAATTTTGAGCTTGCCCCTGAAACTTAAATGGGCGCCGCTATTCTGAAAATTCAGTTACTCATCAAATTGCGTAGTGCCATGAGGACAAAAACTCACAAAAGAAAACTGAAGTATGAACTCAGCTGTACTCTCAGATACTGTTCAACACTCGAAACAGATCTAAACATAGCAATGAACTTACAATTCTATTTCTGGAAACAAAGTTAGGACGTTTTAGCTGCTTATCTAGACCGCAAAGAAACCATGGTTAACACTTGAACTGGCAGTAAATATCACCAAGGCTCACCAAAATCAGTGATTCATCATGCCCCAGGTTACAGCGATCGCAGACAACAATTGCTGCTACCGTTTCCAGGACAAAAAGGAGGTTGGACAGATAGCAAAACAACTCGTCCTTTGAACGAGTTAACGTCTTGAATTTCCTCTGAAAAACTATTTTTGCTATACCTTCCAAGCTTGTTTGTTTTTCTGTTTGTTTGTTTGTTTGTTTTTTTCAGAGTGCGGTACTTTCAACTATTTTAAACAACTTCACTCAAAAAAATGCTAAATAGAATTTTTATGTTGTTAGTTTTGCTTTTTGCGTCCTTGCCTATGTTACCTATGTTTTTGGTTTCTTATTGTTAGGCTATGGTTATTTCAGATATCCTCTGCATGCATTTCCCCAATTCCCTATAAATAAAATGTGAATCAAACGTTTCGCGCACACAATTCAGTTTAGCCTGTAAACATTAAAATGATTTTCCATGCAAGATAAACGAAACTAAAACGTCAAAATTCCATTTTTTCCTCAAAAGAAATGTACCTTCAATTCTATTTTTTGGAAACAAGTTTGAGACTGTTTTTAATTTGTTGTTGTTGTTGTTGTTTCCCTTCTTCGTTTAAGTATTTTAAATAATATTTAATTATTTTGGTCTAGTGCCCAAAAAGTCCATAATAGCAGCTGTATCTGGTATAAAACCGATATATTATCTTCTTTCCCAGCATTGCTACGCGGTTGGTGCGGGTTCAAATCCCACTGGTGCTAGAATATTTTATACGGGTTCTTTGAGGTTTTCACGAAACAACTGGCTCCAATGTCCAATTTCATATCCATTTTTTTCAGAGTGATATTTTTTCTCTTTGCACATTTAAAGTACAGATATTTTTTCAACCGTTTGATAAGGCGGTCTTTAGTTTTTAACAGATAAAAGTACCAAAGGTTTATAATAGATAAAAGTAATTTAAAGTGTGAATTAGCGGTAAGCTAGAAGTAATAAAAAGTGTGAAATTACAGATTTTTCCATTTTAAGCAGAAACATGTTTGGCGGTAATTTTTAGAAGTAAGAAGTTAAATTTCATGCCAAAGCTCAACACATTTAGGATTCGTTTTTAAAAAAATGCATTTATTAGCTGATTTTCATGTTTGACATACGCAGTTTTGTAATTCCCCTTGACCAAATTAGTTAATTACGGGGTCCGCACTTAAAGAGGCATACCCTAAAATCTAGGGTATTCCATTTTCTTTTAAATCCTGTAAATGTGAATTGTATTGAATAAATTGTTACCGGATATTAATGGGTCGGTCAAAAAATTAAAATAAAAATGCTACCCAGAATGCATAGATATTAGTATTTAGCCTGTACAGAGAGTTGTTGTTGTGCCAATCCTTTCATGGCTATCATTTATTCCAAATGTAAGAATGTAATGATAATGTTGTGAAACTAAAACCAAAAACTTAAAAAATAAAAGGCTCCCTTTGGACTTGAATCTTGACAATTCAAGGAAAAGGTTTTGATCCTATAAGTTAATAGAATTTAGTACTATCGAGATTGGAGGTAAAGCATTCTGGATGTTAAACCTTAAGTTTTTGTTGTTGTGAATCTTGGGCCTGTTCTCCATGGTGAGTTTTTGGTTGTTGAACAAAGTTCTATTCGATCGTAATCAAAATGGCCGACTGAAGACTGTACTGGATGTACCGAGTACTTGCCTTAAGTTCTACATAACATTGCGGATTTTCCTAAAAACTTCAAAAAAACATATTTGGGGTTTATTTTAAGCTGTTTTATGATCAAATCTTATCGATTTCTTACAGGTCCAATTATATTGCTGATTTAATCCTACTCGGGCTTTTGATTTTATTTCATGTTTTCAGGTTCCGGTTCGGGTACATGTCCGGTTGATTGCGTAAGAACTGGCCATCATGAATGTTACCAAGCACGTGACTGTCCCCAACCAATGAGATGCTGTCGCCCGGCAGATGGCTGCCAGCGTCGCTGTGTAACATAATATATCCATATTCCCGCCATTTTTCTACATATTTCTGTATGTAATATGGGCTACCTGGTTGCAGTTTACACATTCTCTAAAACTTGAGTGAACATTGTGTGGGAATCGAAAAGAAGCATGTACTAGGACTGTAAATCAAAATAAAAAATGTGTAACTGTAATTTGTTCATTTTTTATCAATGTGAATACAAAATGTTTCAAACAGGTATTTCCTATACCCAAAATGATTTTCTGTATGTGTATTTTTAGCACAAAGATGGACGGTAAACAACACAAAACATACAAATAAAAATGAAAATGCCTCACTTGGTAGAAACACAAATTCATACCTTAAAATTACCAGAATCCGAGTACTGTTTGAAAACACGCAGCAAGTTCGAGCCTTCTGCATCTCTAGTCAATAATTCCATCCAGGTTTTAAGACTTCTTGTTACTTGACCAGCTGACCATTCACAAAATTGCAAATTATTTAAGTCAACAAGGCACGCTGGATTTGTTAGTTTTAAATCGTGTCCTGTTACGCAAATCATGAGCCACTAAAATATGCAAAGTATGCTTTTTTAGCAGTTTACAGTTATTGACCAATGAAATTATTGCAAATAATCATTTTAAATTATTACCTCGTTTTCGGCTACATATTTGATTGGCCTGTTGATTAGGTCAAAAGTTTCATGAGCCTAATCACAGCCGGGTAGGGCGGATCAGTAGTCCAGTGGTAATTCGCTTGACTAATAATCCAGAAATCGCGAGTAAGATCCGCCGCTCCTCCACTAGCAGTACAAATGGGCAACTTACTGGTATTTACGATAAATAAACTAATATTGATAGAGAGACACAGTCGTGAAACAGTAAAATTCTGCTAATGCAACCAGTGCAGAGGTTGTCTTAATAACAAATCTGTCTTAAAAGTGGGTCATTTTTACACGTCTTATAATATTTTGTACTATTCAAACATGCACATTGTTTTTGTATGTGACTTATCTCAGTATGAAGTGAAACATGTGTCATGCTAGTTGTAATCTGAGCATTAAGCTGATAATATAAAATAACATGTTGAATCACCATAGACCTATATTGTCGGTCTTTAGTTTCGAAGTTTTCGAAAGGCTGACATAGATAAGTCGATTATATTGAGATACAGTATTAATGTTTCATATCTTAAAAGACCTTGACTTTCGATCTGTTTTCGTCAAGGTATCATGCTCCGGAATGAATCATTAGCTGAATTGTATCAATTAAAGTCCTCACATAAGCTCTGTATGGCTTTAGATAAAGTAATTAAATAAAGTAATTGTAATAGCTGCAAATCACAATTTTTCGCGATACTAGTATGGCAGATGTTTGACACACTGGCAGCTTTATCTTTGCAAGGGAAGGGAAACAACTCGCACAAAAATAGTCTATTTACACTTGCAGAGTTCTCGCCCCGCCAATATAGTTCCTATAATTATGCACAATGTTTTTGTTATCTACATATAAGTATAAATGCTATCATATTATCCTAATGTGATTGGCACTCGCCAGGCAATGAACTTCTCGGTTAAACATACATAAATATATTTCTAGGCTACAAAATCACGGGTCTCACTTTTGCACTTTTTAATGTAAATCGACTATAATTTTGTTGTTACTTATGTTATGTCATGTTATTTTTGTTATAACTTTGGTGCTCTATAAATGCTGATTTTCGCGTAATTTTGAAATGAATTAAGTGATATTAACAGCGGAACTTAACTGTAGATACATTAACGAACTTTGCCTCCTGGCCTCCTCATTGAGACACTTCTGACAAAGTTTAACATATTTCAAGTTTTTCTTGAATGTCTTCCATCTTTGGGGTACTAAGTGAAAATACTTGATGACTGCATAGTGAAATGTTGAACTGTTTTTTTTTGTTTTTTTTTTTTTCTGTTTATTACTTAAAATGATGACGTCACTTTTATGGGGTACTACTCTTCCCGTTTATTTCAAACCACTTGGAGCTAACGATAAACTGCTATCACGCTTACAAGCTTTTTTGTCGGAGGACTCATTTAAAAGAAAACAACTCATACCAGATTATTTGTCAACTCACTGACATCTCCCTAACAACAAGTGATTACCAGCTTAATCTGACTAAATTTGCAACCCAATTATAAGAGAACATCACTCATGTTGGTCTGGTCCTATAAATAAGCCACCTCATTACTTTTTCACCTCTAACATTATTTTTTATGATATTTAATTGTAGCATCAAGCCCCAGACTCATTTTATTAGCTTCTGAAGATGGAAACTTTCCCATTTCTGGAAAGAAGCCATCATGAGAAACGATTTCATTCAGTGTTATTTTTTTTCATACCATAACCAGTCAACTTTTCCGGTATACCTTCTCAAAGGAGGTCGCCCTAGTCACTTCGGTATTTTTATTTCAATCTGTCAAAATTTCCTGTTCATTTTGAAACGACAAAATAGCCAAGAAATGCCTGGCAGATTTATGCCTAATTTCAATTTGTTCTTCAAAATATTCATCGTTTTCAAGTAAAAATGAATTTTCAGAACAACCTTTCCATTTATACCAATCAGATAGCTTTGAAATATTGACCGGTTCTCGAAAACAATTATTTGGTTGGTGTGTTTAACTTTGATGCGATGGTGCCATTGCTAAAGGGACACCATTCTTATGGACTCTGTTTTTAGTCAGGTTCGAGCTACCTCCCTAAAAACAAGAAATTAAAGCTCTGATTTGCATGATCATTTTAGTAATAATAATTGTATTAATTGGTCCAAGAGTTTGGACTTGCTGAGTCCTAAGATACAAAAATACGAAAAGTTTAGAAATCCCACTTATAAAATTAAAAATCAAGATTTTCAGAGTATTGCTTATAACTTAAAAAGGTTTTTTTATGTATCGATGTCGTAAGTGAGAGGAAATAAGCTAAAGCATGTTGAAGTGAGATTAACTTTATTGCATGATTAGAAATATATGAAATTTGAAAGCGAAAAGTACATATAACCGAAATCTTCTTCCTTTATCGTTGTCATCTTACTTCCGTTTATCTGGGGAAAAAATAAACGCTTTTCAAGAAAAAAGGTTTGACAAATATTAGAAATGATAAATGAAAATAATATCTTTTGAATTAACAATAGATGTCATTATGGTCGTTATCAATTTCTATGACAGATCGTTCTGAGAAAGTGTGGTTATCAGAATTAAACTGTTTACAGGATAACTGCCTTTATCTGCCCCTACCGAAGTTTTTAACCAAGATTTTACTGCTGGAACAATCTAGAACAATTTCAATGTATATGAAAATAATCTTGACTGGGTTGACGAGGCAATGGAAGCTGTCACATACCTCAAAGCGGTTAGCAATATTTGTGTGGGGAAAAAGAATTGCATCAGCATTATTGTATGTTTTAAACATACAGTAAATTTACAAATTGTGTCTGACGTTCAATTATCATTTCTGATTACTGAACTTTGGTCTTTATCAGTGTACTAAAATTGCAGAAGAATACATTGTGAATGGTGAAATAACTTTGACGAAGTATACCTGCTTGTATACGAACAGATGAACAAAGTCCATATACGTTCTTTGTCATTGAAACGATTTGTTTTTTTATTTGTGATCACGCCGACTTAGTCTAGACAATGTATTCGTAAAACCACAAACATGTATCACACACAACTGATATCCTATGAACTTGATTAATTTTATCGATCTCATCACAATAAAAAAAAAAATGTTAAATTTACTTACATTAGTCACAGCACAGTGGAGACCGCTACCCTTATAAAGGCTCATTATTCCAAGGACGTCATCGTCACTACTGCAATCATTACTTTCGTCTGCAGCAAGATTGGTTTCTATATCAGAAAGACTAACGTCAGCAGTGGATGCGGTACCAGTCGCCACGTGGTGCTCTGATGCGGAACCAGTCGCCACGTGGTGTTCTGATGCGGATTCATGAACTGTCACTTCCTCGTCCGTATTGCTACTACTGCCGCTTGCTTGTAATGTGTCAAAGGACCAGCTAATCTCGCCAGATTTCATATCATCGACAGGCTCTGTTTCTGAAGAACCGACGCCTTCCACATCAACATACATCGGAATTTCTTTCACACGCCCATACTGTGCAGTTTTAAAATCTATTAGTTCCAACGATACAGAATCATGTTTCACAGGTAAAACCTCACCTGTTGCTATGACACCAGAATTATCAACCTCGTCTGGAGTTCCTCTGACGTCATTAACTGTGCTGCCAAATTTATCAAACGATGTTGTTAACTTAGACATATCGGGGCTTTCAGATGATAATAAGTTATTATATTTGATACCAATTTGGTCAAGAGGCAGACACTCATCCTTAGATAACCGCGTCTTTCCACTGACTTCTTCTGAATCTGATCTGTGTATTTCAGCCATTACCTTGGCGTCTATTTCAACTAATTGGCACAGAGACGATATTTGATCGACGGGTCTCGTCTCTGTCTTTACTGCCATATCTACCGTGCGCGTGGTTACATCAGCTGATATTTGATGCGGAACATATTGCACGGGAGCTTTTGCATGTTCAGATTTGCCGTCAAGATTTGTCAGAAAGTCTCCATAATCTCTAAACACATCCGTAGATGGTAAAGCTCCTTTCGTGGGAAACTTTGTCTCTGGTAGGCGGTTTTCTAGCAATTCGTTTGTTAAGATATCACCTGGAGGAGATTGCCTGGCCGTATTATTGATTTTTCCACGTAAAGGTTCTTTCAGCGCTTTGAGTTCTTTACCAGCGAGCGTAGTCCAGACTTCTAGACATCTCTCTCTATCAATATTTCCGCCTTCCGGTACGTCTGGGGTTTCATTGGCTAAATTACCAGAACTAATATCATGAATATTAAGAAAATCAGCTTGGGTTAATAGTTTAAAGTTTGAAACACTTTTTACCGCATCGGGAAAAGGTATAAGCAACGGAACTTGACTTCGTGTTTCGTTAAGCGGACGTTTTTCGCTCAGTGTATTTGCTAGGTTCTGGGGCGATTTCAGATGGTTTGAGTTTGTATGGTACGGGGCGTAGCAAAGATGAAGCGTCTCAATACATTCTCTACCAGCAATCTCAGAAGGTGTTGAACAAGGTGAATCACTTAATGAAAGGTCTTGTCCACAATCTTTTGAACCTTGTGTATCATCCGCGTCCATTTCTTGAAGGTTTGTAGATAACGAGTCTTTCAAAAAAGGCGCTTTAATGGATTCTGCTTCAGGAGAGGTTTTTCCGAATTCATCTGATTGGTTTATATTTGCTTTTACCTTTGACCTTTCTGTGTCGGATTTTTCTGACAGTTCGGCTGCTTCTAGGGGATTGTCTGCATCACCTTCGATAAAAATGCAAGGTAACTGTTCGCGGCCTGAATATTTCTGTTCATCCTGATTCCTTCTAGTAAGTGAATTCCAGCTCCTTTCACCTTTTTGTCGTTGGTTTTTATTCATCGTAGCGTTTACACTGTCTACAATCAAATGTCTCCGTGAGAAATGACGTGTTGCATATGCACACGACGTCAGAAGTTCGCCTCCGTTTTCAATTTCAGGTTTTTCTATGCCTACGCCCGTTCTCTTTCCAATCCCTATGTGTAATACCGCTTTATCAAAGGTGGCGCTTATAGGCACAATGACGTCGTCATTGCTTGCGTTCACAAGAATATCTGCAAAAACAATGTAAAGAAAAGGCATTATTACACTTCCAGGGAAAAATCTAGTGTTCTGATTGGTCAACGGTATGTTAAGTAAAATTGATATTATACGAGCTAGGCAGGTAATATACTTTCTATAGCCCTGTTGCGAAATATAGAATAAGGAAAAATGCGCATGCAAGGAAAATACATGTAGCAATGTTCTTTTTGTCTCACTGTGTTTCGTTTCTATATTTGCCGCTTGTGCTTAAGGCTTTAAGTCAGGGGTTTTATCCATTCGTCTGTCTGTGAGACGCGATCTTTCTAAAATAAGAGCAACTGTCAGGAAAAAGTTTTGAGATTAGCCCCCTTCCATCTCTCAGCAAGTGTTTTTGCCTTTGCGACCAGTGTAGATCAGGCTACTCTCCTGCGCATCGGTCGAATGTTTCACTTTCTTGAAGTAACGGTAGTGTATTCATTTAGCTGCTAAGGGAGCGTAAGATCAGGCCTGCTCACCTGAACAGCTTGATCATGTCCTGTACTAATCATCATTTTGTCAGTAATTGTTCTTCCTTCGTGTCTTCGTGTTTACTTGTGTTGGTGATTTAGATTTGTATACTCATTATATATTATGAAGTAACATCATCTTAACAAGATTTGGCATCCTGTTCTGTTCTGTTCTGTTCTAATCTATTAAATACCCCTCGGGATTTAGCTCAGAAGTATTCTGTATAGTACTTCTTATATATAGTAAGCTACTTTGTACAGAAAATTGTTGAGTCGAGTTCCTTATAGTAGAAATTCCTGTGTGCAAAACAGATAATGAACAAATCAGTTTTAAGCTTTTAGCAGTGTATGGGACGAACAAATGTAGCAGAAATATCATAAACCCAGTAAGATATTTCTTAAGCATATGCTGTGTATGTAAGTTCTACTGTATGTTTATGTTGTATATGTAAGCTCTACAGTATAAATATGTTGTATATGTAAGCTGTAATGTATGTTGTGTATGTAAATTCTTATGTAAATATATGTAGTGTATGTAAGCTCCACTATGTGTATATATTGTGCATGTAAGCCCCACTGTTTGCATTGGTTCCGTTTGTAAGCTCTGTGGTATGTATATAATGTGTATGTAAACGCTGCTGAATGTATATGTTTTGTATGTAAGCTCTACAGTATGTATATATAGTGTATGTAAGCTCTACTGTATGTATATATAGTGTATGTAAGCTCTACAGTATGTATATATAGTGTATGTAAGCTCTACTGTATGTATATATAGTGTATGTAAGCTCTACAGTATGTATATATAGTGTATGTAAGCTCTACTGTATGTGTATATATAGTGTATGTAAGCTCTACAGTATGTATATATAGTGTATGTAAGCTCTACTGTATGTATATATAGTGTATGTAAGCTCTACAGTATGTATATATAGTGTATGTAAGCTCTACTGTATGTGTATATATAGTGTATGTAAGCTCTACAGTATGTATATATAGTGTATGTAAGCTCTACTGTATGTATGTATAGTGTATGTAAGCTCTACTGTATGTATATATAGTGTATGTAAGCTCTACAGTATGTATATATAGTGTATGTAAGCTCTACTGTATGTATATATAGTGTATGTAAGCTCTACTGTATGTATATATAGTGTATGTAAGCTCTACTGTATGTATATATAGTGTATGTAAGCTCTACTGTATGTATATATAGTGTATGTAAGCTCTACTGTATGTATATATAGTGTATGTAAGCTCTACTGTATGTATATATAGTGTATGTAAGCTCTACTGTATGTATATATAGTGTATGTAAGCTCTACAGTATGTATATATAGTGTATGTAAGCTCTACAGTATGTATATATAGTGTATGTAAGCTCTACTGTATGTATATATAGTGTATGTAAGCTCTACTGTATGTATATAAAGTGTATGTAGTATGTAAGCCCTACTGTATGCATATATAGTGTATGTAAGCTCTACTGTATGTATATATAGTGTATGTAAGCTCTACTGTATGTATATATAGTGTATGTAAGCTCTACTGTATGTATATATAGTGTATGTAAGCTCTACTGTATGTATATATAGTGTATGTAAGCTCTACTGTATGTATATATAGTGTATGTAAGCTCTACTGTATGTATATATAGTGTATGTAAGCTCTACAGTATGTATATATAGTGTATGTAAGCTCTACAGTATGTATATATAGTGTATGTAAGCTCTACTGTATGTATATATAGTGTATGTAAGCTCTACTGTATGTATATATAGTGTATGTAGTATGTAAGCCCTACTGTATGCATATATAGTGTATGTAAGCTCTACTGTATGTATATATAGTGTATGTAAGCTCTACTGTATGTATATATAGTGTATGTAAGCTCTACTGTATGTATATATAGTGTATGTAAGCTCTACT
Organism: Cyclina sinensis; assembly: GCA_012932295.1. Taxonomy (NCBI): domain Eukaryota; kingdom Metazoa; phylum Mollusca; class Bivalvia; order Venerida; family Veneridae; genus Cyclina; species Cyclina sinensis. The sequence continues at coordinate 21,198,157 of JAAONU010000010.1, forward strand.
GTATGTATATATAGTGTATGTAAGCTCTACAGTATGTATATATAGTGTATGTAAGCTCTACTGTATGTGTATATATAGTGTATGTAAGCTCTTCAGTATGTATATACAGTGTATGTAAGCTCTACAGTATGTATATATAGTGTATGTAAGCTCTACAGTATGTATATACAGTGTATGTAAGCTCTACTGTATGTATATACAGTGTATGTAAATTCTACTGTATGTATATACAGTGTATGTAAGCTCTACTGTATGTATATATAGTGTATGTAAGCTCTACTGTATGTATATATAGTGTATGTAAGCTCTACTGTATGTATATATAGTGTATGTAAGCTCTGCTGTATGTATATGCTGTGTATGTGAGCTCTTATGTATGTATATGTGTATGAATTCTCTGCTATATGTTTATTATGTTGTATATATGTAACCTTTAATGTATGTATAGAGTGTGTGTGTAACGTTAATTTCTCAAGCCATCCCCTCAATTCATCACTTATGATGGAACCGGTCACGCATGAGTTAGAACAAATGATTTTACATATCAAACACTTGAAACATAGAAACTTTCGATTTATAAGTATATTTGGTGAAGAATTTACCTTAAAGATACACCTGCGCAATATCTTTAGAATTCAAATCCGTATACCGGTCAAAGATATCTAGGTAGGTGATAAACGGTTTATAATAACAGGCTAATTAACTATACGTTGTTACGTAAAATATTATGCAAATATCAGGTATCATGGTTTCCGAACGTTAGTTTTCAATCAAAAAGTTGTCTTAATAATGTTCCAAAGCATTACTTTGGTCTCAAACTTCCATAGAAACACATTTGATATAGGAATCCTGGACACAGATCTTTCAATGTTCAAAAGTGTGATACACGACCACGTGACGACTGTGTTTAGCAAGGTAAACTATAACAGAACTAATTTTCTATTTGAGAGACAAACTAACGGCCAGCAATGTGAAAAATTTAGATTAGTATGCAGTGAATACTTGTAAACGGATATTTTGTTCCTTTTGGTGGTTTTTTATTGAGGTTTAACAGCATATACATGTATTTTACATCGATTGTGACGCAAGTCCTTGCAAGTTATATTAATTTCTCTCGATGACTGCTTCCTGGGTTCAGACCAGTACTCGTGCTGAAAGTGAGGAGTGTGGAGACACTGTCACCAGTTTATCACCAATCTCTCCGTAGGAGACTAAATGCTTTCTAACTTGAATCAGAGGTTAGGGACAAATGACCTATAGACACATAAACGAAGATTTCAAATTTTCTCCAGCTAGCAGCAGACACCCCTCCTGCAGCCGTACCTAAGTACTAGTAATGATAAAAAGGGTCAAATTCAATAATGCATTTACCTACGGAACGACTGTGTTACAAGACACAACAGTCTTTATTCTTACTCGACTGATTCAGTAAGTAGAAACAGTAATTAGCTATTGTTTTCTATTTACTGACAAATAAAAAGTTAACACAAGCTTGTAAGACCAATTATAGGCGATGAAGACAATTAAAGTACAAATAAAATTATAAAACGGGATGAAACCTCTACAGTGTGTTAAAATATACAGGAATTTTAAGAATGGTGATTATTTCGAATTTACAGATGTAATATATTGTATAATAATGTGGTATCAAAGAGAAAAACAACCTTTACACATATAAACAACCTCAATTCCTGATACGTTTTCTATCCTCGAAAGAATTCCATTTAGTGTTATTAACCTCCATCGATTGGAAACTAACGTTCAGACGTTATTTTGACGTCACAATCACATCTAAATCAAAAGACGCACGCATCGACCCTATCAAGCGTTTGTCTGAGCAGATTCCATTATACTTTTTTTTTTTTTTTTTTTTTTTTTTACAATTTTCGTATTTGTATGCCGTCCCAGTATGAGAAAAAGCGTTTGTCTGAGCAGACTCCAACATACTTTTTTTTTTTTTTTTTACAATTTTCGTATTTGTATGCCGTCCCAGTATGAGAAAAAATTTCCCTTGATGTGGCTGATGTGTCGTTATTCTTTCCACCAGCCAGTCCCTGGTATAAGTTATTGATTACATTTTGCTATTTCTTATTACTACTCCCCTTTGTATTCGCGAAAACACAGAATGAACCGAGGGTAAACTGAGTAGTTGCTTGTAAGGATGTTCGTGCTCGGGTTCGAGCCAAGGCAAAGGCGCTATACGTGGTGATTTTTTTTTTTTTTTTTGGGTAGGGGCTTTGGAGGGGGGGGGGGGGGGCTCAGCGCAAAAAAAAGAAAAGAAACATACCATACGCCCTTCAGTCCACGAAGCAAGGATTGTATAACGATTTTTCTAAATAATGAAAATTCCCTTCCCGTGTGATTTTGATAGTCTTCTGCATTGTGCTGTCTTAATTTATATTTTAATATCTTTTCTTTATTTGTTTCTTTTGTTTTTGGTATTCTGTCTTTCAAATTTCCATTTAAGGTGGAAAGCTCAATGCAGTTTTGACTTTCTTTTCATCTTATCTAAATGCTATCCTAAAGACTGGGCGGAATGACGGACAGATAAAACGAAAAACAGAAAGAAGAAGAAGAAGAAACAGCGTTAACGGAGAGTTTATAGTTCTATTGCAATGGCATATGCCAGAAAACAAAGGCGATTTTGTATAGAGATAATGATTTTGATCATTGATAGTTACGTCATCTTAACTTCTGCTGCTATGGACGGGACGTACATTTACTAGAGATATAGAAGTATTTGGTTGATAAGTGAACATCAACAACAGGTAAATCACTACAATAGTTCACCTTTCATCTCTCCGGGACTCATTGATTCAATAAATCTTCACTCTGATGTCAGTCATTGTTTATAACATCCGCATGCATGTAGTCTGGTCATTACGTAACACTATTTAGACTGTAAATTTTCTCTAATATCCCTACAAATGATAAGTGGGTTCGTCCATTTGAAGAAAGGAAAAGTCCATTTTAGAAATGTAGATTGGTTTATTTCTAAAGTGGATCTATCCATTTAACATTTATGGAGGCACAGAAAGCTATCTAGCGGACTGTTTAGAAAACCCGCTGGTTGTGCGGGCTGATAATGGTCTCCGGTAGCCGCAAAGGTAATTCTTGTGAGGCAGATGAATATGCCAGTGTATAATGGTTGATGTTTTTGTTAGTTTTTATGTCACCGAAGGATGGCATATAGAAGTCGCACTGTCCGTCCGTCCGTTCACCCGTACCATCTTCTGTGTACAACTCCTACACCAAATATTCACACAATGATCATTATCAAGTGCCGCAGTGCTTATACTCTGATTTTTGCGATTCGATGATTATTGGCGGCGTACTTGACCTTTGTTTAAATTGACTTAATATTTCTTGTGCGCGCAACTCCTCCTACTTTTCCATGGGATTTTCGCCAAACTTTCATGGAATAATCATTATCAAGTGCCAAAATGCATATACTCCGATTTTGTTATTACATTATTTTTGGTATAGTTATTGAATTTTGATAAAATTTACCTAATATTGGTGCTGCGCACAACTCCTATTACATTTCTCATGCAACTTTAACAATTCTTTCATAGAATGATCACTATCAAGTGCCACAGCGAATATACTCAGGCTTTTGCGATTGAAATATTTTTAGTGGAGTAAGTTCCCTTTGTTTAATTTGACTTAATATTTCTTGTGGGCGCAACTGCTCCTACATTTCCCAAGAGATTTTCATTAAACTTTCACAGAATGATCATCATTAAGTGCCACAACGAAACATCATCAGGCTTTTGTGATTACATTACTTTTGGCATAGTTATTGCCCTTGGTTTAATTTTACTTAATGTTGCTTCTGTGCACAATTCTTCCTACATTTCTCTGGGCGTACGAGTACTCTGTTCAGTTCATGGTATGCAGGCATTTTGGCACAAATGATCAAGGTAACATAAAGTTATAAGCTACCATGAAAGTGACCATTTCTTGTTTTTCATGTATTTCTATAAACTATGGTAAACTTCATCTCTAAAACACATATTTTGCTAAAATGGAGGTTGGTGCTTGGACTGGAGAGATGTTACAAATTCCACAATTTCGTTACCAGTACTGGTTTGAACCATGTAAGCGGTCATCCAGGGTTTTTTAATTTATTTCCTGGTAGCTTGATTCGACATTTTTCCAAAAAAATAGAAATAGATTAATTTTTCCGCAGTGTGCTTAGAAAAGGTAGAAAATTTAAACTGCAACAGGGACATGTATTGAAAAAAAAACTCTGTTGACCTATCAAAGTCTTTCAAAAAAAGTAGGTAGGTATTAAACGGATTTACCTTTAAAGGTGCCGGCTTGTCTTCCGTTGGATTTCTTTTGACTTGTTCTAACATTATTCCCTTTCATTAACATTCATTTTTCACGTTTTTGTGAAAATATTTGTCACAAATAAACAAACAAACGCCATCATTAGTTTGTTATGTCACCATGACAATTCCAGCTCAAGTGACGTTCGTATCAGACGTCAAGCGTTTTCGCATCACAGCGCACGTCAGGCGTTTTCGCATCACGACGCCAAGCGTTTTTGTATCAAAGCTGACGTTAAGCGTCTTCAACGCCTTCCTTTCACAGGCGACATTTTAAATGTGTTGTCCAAGAGAGAAAATAATTTGGGGAAACAGGACTTTAGGGAACACCACTTACGGAATATAAAGGACTGTGGCTAGGCTCTGTAAAATGTTTTTCTTCGAAACGTTCATACATGTACCGTTATTTTAGAGGGCTGTTGTTTTGGCCTGGGCCCGATAATTGCATCGAGAAATTGGAATATGGAGGCGACAAATGAATAGAGAAACAAGCTTTTTATATCGACAGATTTATTGAACATGTACACTCACAAATATGTAAGAAAACACAAAATATGTGTTTATTTGTTTGTTTGTTGTATGTATGTGTGTTTGTTTGTCTTTGTATATTTTTTTTTCTGTGCATATTACTCCTGATAACTTTGATCATGCTGACTATATTGGAGTCTTTGTTATCCCTGCGGGTTTTTTCCATTGTTATAGACAAGCATACACAGTTTCAATCAACTGTAACAAATCAGTACAAAGTAAAGGCTGTAGACGGACCTGTATACTGTTTACATTTGTAAAACATCAAAGGGCTATAACTCAGAAATGAGAGTGTTAATTGTACCGGCAATTGACATGCATCATTCCCCTGTTATCGTTTACAATCCCATCAAACCGTTATGGATATACGGCTCCGAACGGACATACTGCCTGCATTTGTTGAACAAATGGCAATAACTCAGCTATATGTTTGTAAATTAGGACGGCAATTAAGATGCACCGTTCCCCTACTTTTAATTCCCACCGAGTTACAATAAATTCATGCAAACACTTAGGAATTATGGCTCCGGACGGACAAACCGTGGTGGATGGACGCACGGAAGGATGGTCGGACGGACGGATGGAATGACGGGTGGACAATGCCAAACAAAATCCCTCGCTATTCGACTAATTTATTAAATGAAGTGGTATATCTATAATTATAATACCGCGGATAAATTTGACGACATTCATCCGTATACGATGCCGTATATATATATGCCGTGAGCAAAACCTGGCGGCTCGGGGGATTTTAATTCAACCAGGCTATACGAGGCCGTATACCCCGCCAAGAATCTATATAACTGATAATATAACACGGAAAGAAGGAGAGACAACTTAGCAGGTACGATTTCTTGAATAGTATTCTTCGAACATATTTTGGACTTCTGTATAGTAAAGCGACTGACTCATGGAATTTTGCTTTAAAATGTTTTTTCTTTGAAATTAAAGAGAAGTTAATATACTATGAAAACACCCATAATTTTATGCTTTTATACACATTGAAAACTGAAAAAAGGCAATTTGATTTTAACAGGTCAGTAAATAAAAAGGAGTAGCGACTTAGACCACTGAGTTCTTTTCACAACACTCAGAATTAACGAAATAAACAAAATACCAACCTTGTGTTTAAGTGTCCTGCATATGAAAAATTAAGAAATATAGAACAGAACAGAACTTTCATTTTTGATTTGTACATAGTACATCATCATATACATAATAATTTTCAAGTAACATGTACATTTCAGTGCAATCAATATAAAGAAATCAATAATATAAATAATATAAAGAAATCAATAATATAAATAATATAAAGAAATCAATAATTGTAATGAAACTTAAGTTGATTATTATTAAGCCTCGGTTAAAAATATATTATATGTATGAAAAATTATTATAGAAATAGACCAAGTTTGTTCAATTATTACGAAGTGATAGAAATAAAGAAACAAAAATGCTTTGTCAATATATAAAGGAGGCTTTCAAATTACGTAACCAAATTATTATACAATATACTGTGTATAAGGAAGTATGTATTAACCATCTTATTTTCATTCAAATGCCATTATTTATTTAGTTTCGTCCATCCACTTAACCCTGAACATGCTGAAATTTTGTAATGGATTTGCCCAGCTTTGAATTTGGAACAGTCCATTCAAAGTTTAAGAGATTTCAGTACCAAAATACAAAAATGGAGCTACCAACAGTATAGAGCCTGGTCAGACTGCACGGATGTGCAGGTTGGCCTGGCTCTATACTGGTGGCAAAGGCTAATCACTTTTGGTTCCAGCAGGTTAAGGGTTAATATCATGTTAACATCCATGTCATTTGTACTTTTCATGTCATTATATGTATACTTGTATATGTGCTAATCACGAGAGACTTGTAGTTTTAGTGAAAAATGAATGTTCTTCTTTTTCTTCCTATCCCGTGACCGTAACGGGGTAAATTTTTTAGAAGTGTGAAACACTATATATTATGACGTGTTTCTGTAACAAAAACTGAGACAGTAACTTAGTTTAGATATGTTCTTCACAAAAACAACCAGAATTTTTACATATATAATCATATTTTTTATGCATCGTCGACCCATAAACCTGATGAAAATTTTAAGTTTTATTAGTTCCAGATTTAGTTAAAAAAGTGAAAAATTCATATTGGTTGTTATTTGTAAAGTTCTATTTAACTGGACAGATCCTTCTAATTTTTACACAAAATGTCTATTTATTCATTCGTTCAATCGTTCATTCGTCCGTCTGTTCCTTCTTTCCTCCGTCTTTTGTTCATTCCTTTCTGACTTCTTTTCTTTAATCATTCATTCAGAGAGCAGGCAAAAGGGATTGTATCTAACATATGTTCCCCAATTTAACACCCTAATATATATATATCATTAATGATACTTCATATAATAGTTGTTTTTTTTAAAATTTATTTATTTTTATTTTTATTTTATTTACTTATTTATTTACTTATATATTTTTTATATTTTTTGGGGGGTGGGGGATTTATTCACGCCCCTATGAAACATGATAAGGTTGATGTGATAAATCCTATTTTAATCCGTATGCGTACACCTACAGAAGTCCATTTCTACAAACACGGATGTTGCGAATTCATTTGTCTGCACCTCCACTTAGACTACCTATTGTCTTTCGGATGACTCTGTACTTAAACCGAAGTCCCATGTACTCGTACATACATTGAGCATTTAAAGCACACAGGTTGGGGTGTCTCTGGAAATGGATGTTTTTGGTATCTTGCAAAGTACTGTCCCCAACTACCTAGTAAGTTAAAAATAGCAGGTGGGCGTCCATGATTATGATCACCGGTACAGACAATAAACTTACTCAATATATAGAAAGATACTTGCAAACAATGAACACACAGATATCGACATCTCTTTGTGTAGCCTGACTAGCCTACCTGTACACCCGTTATGTAACTTTTGATCCTGACACGCAAAATATGCCAGGGGTATACACTCGTGAGATGAACGCTTCACATTCAACGACATAATTTAACATAATGATATTTGAAATCTAATCACAGAACATTTGACATTTTTGAAATCTCGAACTTTATAAAAGAAAAGGAAAAGTGCGCCAGATTTAGAACAAAAAGAGAAAACCCGGAGAGAAAATAAGGACATCACATTTAAAATAATAATAATAATGAAGATGATGATGATGATGACGGTGGTGGAGATCATCATCATCATCATCACCATCATCACTATCTATTTTTATTTTCTATATTTTGACATATGTATTTGTTAGTTTCGTTTGGAAAACAGATCTGGACTATTATTACTTGTGAATGGTCATTTTCAGACCAGAGTCATACATAAATGTATTAAGGTATTGTTGGTGCATTTACTCTTTGTATGGTTATTTTTGATTGGCATGTCTATATAATGTATATAACTGGATTTATTATATACTTATAAATGAAATATTGAGAAATATTGATGAAATAAATTGCGTATTTTCATTTTCCGTATTTTCACTGTAAAAATTTATTTTTCACTGCAGTGAAACATATTTTCCGTATTTTCACTGGTGTCTTGCCGGACTACTTTCTTCTAAATTCAGCCAGTACACTAAATTAAAGGGGAATTCTTTCAAATCTTAAGGTAAAAAAATAGTAAAGTATATAATAAACAGAAAATCGCCACTCATGAAATATGATTATTTTCATACCACTCGATGAAAATAAATCCCGTATTTATAGAAAAAACTTGAATATCCTCTATATATGGGTGATAGATTATGTTGATTTCCATTAATAAACTTTTTGTTCTGTTCTGTTATGCATTTTTTTAATTATTGACATTCTTAACGGAATTTAAGGAAGAAATAAATGAAGAATGAATGAATTAGGCACTGTGTTAGAAAAGGTACTTTAACAAGATATAATTAGATACTTCGATTCAGAAATAAATAAATAAATGTATCCTGCCTCAAAGTTTATCGATATAATTAAACAGATTTTTTCAGTTACAAAAAAAAAAATATTACAATAACAAAAACTGCCGTTAACACGCCGGTGGATAGTTGTTGTTGCCACCATAAAAACCAAGCAACGCCAAATATTTACACAGGTAAACGCATTGCATTATGGGACCACATGTCAAGGCCGCCATTGAGAAAATGACGATTAACTTCGCGGGAAAAGTTTTACCAACTTTTATTTCGGTAAAATTTGTAAGAAGTAGGTTTGTGTTTTGTGTCTATTAAGACTTGTCTTGTACAGCTTTTGTATAAAACGATAATTTAGCGATGACTTTGTATGCTGTTTCTGTAATTTAAATTTGAAAAGCTGGTTGTCTTTGTAAAAAAAGTAGGACACGGCATGGTTCCAGAAAGAATGTGAGATCTTTTTGACCTATAAAAATTTCGGGTGTTACAATTAAAGTTTTGTGAAACAACATGTTTTGTTTGCTCGCATATATTTAATTAACGCATACAAATTCAGAAAAATAGTTATAGTTAATCAGTACAGTAGCAAAATTTCGATGAAAATATTTTCAAAACATTGCATTTTTATCGGGTGGGGTAATGTATCGAAGAAAGAAAAAACTTACAACAAACTATCTATACTGTCTTGACTCCCCATAAGGGTATTAGCGACAGGTGCGCGTCTGTGCTAGACAAAATGGTTAAAAGTAGTGAAAGGAGACTTCAAAGTAAAATAGTGAGCCTGGATAAAAAGTATGATAGAGTTAATCATAGGTGAAATTCTTTCGCAACAGGTAAAACATTGTTTCTAGTATTCAAGAGTATGGAGAACACAAAGACCGCTTGAACCCCTCAAGTTTTGGCTGGATTACTACAGACACTGGGAGGCTGTTCATTACCACCACAGGAGCTTGAAATTGTATTTTTAGCGGTATGACTAATTACCGGATCTAAGTTAGATCCGCGGATCTAAGATGTTAGATCCGCGGATCTAAGATTTTAGATCCGCGAATCTAAGATTTTTCTTAGGACTGGGTTTCTTACGAGCAGATAATTGATAAAATCCAGATATTTATTGTACAAATTGAAGAATTTTATAGAAATGTATGTTTCAAAAAAAAAAATTGAATAAATATCTTTTATTGGGGATTGAAAAATTCATAAATTTATGGCTGCGGATCACAGATTTTACTGCGAACATTTAGCTTTTTTCAGAGCATTGAATTAATTAAATCCAGGTATTTTTTGTACAAAATGAAGAATTATACAGAAATGTATATTTCAATCGAATTTTCAATAAATGTCTCTGTTTGGTATTAAATAATTCGCGGGATTCGGTCCGCGGATCTAAGATTTTAGATCCGCGGATCAAAGATTTTTCTACGGACATCTAGCTTCTAAAGAACAGAAAATCAATAAAATCCAGACATTAATTGTATAAATGGAATAATGATATAGAAATGTATCATTAAACAAAATTTTTATCAAATAGCTTTTTAGGGATTTGAAAAATTTTATTACGGACATCTAACTTCTTAAGAGCAGAGAATTAATTAACTCCAGATTTTTATTAACAAATGGAAGATTATATAAAAATGATTTTTTTAACCAAATTTTTAATAAACATATTTTTGGGGGATTGAAAAATTCATGATTTTCTGTCCGCTGATCTAAGATGTTAGATCCGCGGATTCAAGATTATACTACGGACATCTAGCTTCTTAAAAATAGAGAATGAACTCCAGGTTTTTATTTACAAATTGAAGAATTATGTAGAAATACGTGTTTCAACCAAATTTTGAATAGACATCTCTTTTTGGAATTGAATAATTCACGAAATTCAGTCCGCGGTAGTTTAACGCACGCGTCAATTAACTTAATCTGACGAAATTATCCGGATTATAACACCTCTTTAACTAATCGGTAGTGTTAAATCACGTGTCAATTATCACGTGTTTTTGAGAAACAAGTGCAATGTCAGGTTTCTTTAATCAGAGTTAATCAAATCGGCTTTTGTTTTCTTGTCGGATTTTAACAAAAATGTAGTTGCTATGAATTGTTAATAGGTAAGTATAAAACTAATAGTAATTAATCGTTCAAAACGTTCTTTAAACTTAGATCCACGGACAGAAGATCATGGATTTTCCACCCCCCTCCTCCCCCCCCCCCCAAAAAAAAAACTATTTATTATTAATTTGGTTGAAACATAAATTCTATATGATTCTTCCATTTATACAATAAATGTCTGGATTTAATTACTTCTCTGCTCTTAAGAAGCTAGATGTCCGTAGTAAAAAAACCTGTGATCCGCGAATTTAAAATCTTAGATCCGCGACCAGAAATTTATGAATTTTTCAATCCCAAAAATGCTTTTTATTGAAAATTTGTTTGATACGTCTCTATATAATTCTTTAATTGATACAATAAATGCCTTGATCTAATAAATTCTTGTTCTTAAGAAGCTTGATGTCTGAAGTAAAATATTTGATCTGCGGATTTAAAATCTTAGATCTGCGGATTGAATCTCATAAATTAATCAATTCCAAAAAGAGATATTTATTCAAAATTTGACTGAAACACATATTTTTACATAATTCTTCCATTTGTAAATAAATAGCTGGATTTCATTAATTCTCTGCTCTTAAGAATCTAGATGTCCGTAGTAAAATCTTGGATCCGTGGATCAAACATCTTAGATCAGAGGATCTAACATCTTACATCCGCGGGCAGAACATCATGTATTTTTCTATCCCCCAAAAAGATGTTTTTTAAAAATATGGTTGAAACATACATTTCTATATAATTCTTCCATTTATACAATAAATGCATTAATTTAATTAATTCTTTGTTCTTAAGAAGCTAGATGTCCGTAGTGAAATCTTGGATCCGCAGATCTAAAACCTTAGACCCACAGACAGAAAATCATGAATTTTCAATCCAGAAAAGATATTTGATAAAAATTCGGTTGAAACATACATTTCTATATTATTCTCCAATTTGCAAATAAATACCTGGATTTAATTAAGTCTATGCTCTAAAGAAGCTGGATGTCCGTAGTAAAGTCTTTGATCCGCAGATCTAAAATCTTAGATCCGCGGACAGAATCTCATAATTTTTTTCAATCCCCAAAAAAATGTTTATTAAAAATTTGGTTTAATCATACATTTCTACATCGTTTTTCTATCTGTAAATAAAAACCTGCATTTAATTTATTATTTGCTCTCAAAAAGCTAGATGTCTGTATTAAAATCTTGGATCCGCAGATGTAAAATCTTAGATCCGTTGACAGAAAATCATTATTTTTTTCAATCCGCAAAAACGATTTTTATTAAAAATTTGGTCTAAACATACATTTATATATAATTCTTCAGTTTGTTAATAAAACAATCTGGATTTAATTAATTCAATGCTCTTAAGTAGCTAAATGTCCGTAGTGAAATCTTGGATCCGCGGATCTAAAATTTTAGATCCGCGGACAAAAAATCGTGAATTTTTCAATCCCCCAAAAAAGATATTTATTCAAAATTTGGTTGAAACATACATTTCTATATAATTCTTCAATTTGTACAATAAATATCTGGATTTTATCAATTATCTGCTTGAACGAAACTCTGTGCTTAGAAAAATCTTAGATCCGCGGATCTAACATCTTAGATCCGCGGATCTAACTTAGATCCGGTAATTAGTCACACCCTATTTTTAGTCATTCAAGAGTCGAAACTGTTAATCTAGCTTCTTTTTCAGTAGAATCTATATAAAAACACAAGGAATGAAATGCCACCTGCTCCGCCCACTAAGAATTTCGGGACCCATCAGTTAAAATTGGAAAAGTTGCAGATATCTATCAGTCCTGTCACTCAGCAGACACAAAAACTAACCAAAACAAACCTTTAATTGTTGTCATTACGCTACACACTAGTAGAAAACTGCTGCTTTCCATGCATTTCCAACAAAATTTGCATGAAGAAGCCATTGCGTGACGTCATAGAGCGGGCTGTAATCTCCAAAATATTTCTTGATCAAAAGCAGTTTTGAACTGGAGAAACTTTTCTCTACTATACTTTTATGCATCCCAAAAATAATTGTGAAGTACATTTTACAGTTATTTCATTATAAAAGCATCTATACAGTTTGATTTTGCATTTATTCTATCTATCAATTAAATCCAGAAATAGATTTTCTGGGAAACCGCCACAATTTTTTGGAATTTCGTGACGTCACGCAATATCTTCGGCAACAAACTGATTTTGTTTGAAATGCATGAAAACCAGCTGTTTTCTTCTTCTGTGAAGCATACTGAAAAAATTAAGCGATTTGTTTTAGTTCGTTTTAGTATCTGCTGAGTGACAGGACTGATAGATATCTGCACCTGACTGAACGCAAGTTAGCTGATGCGACCCGAGTTCTTTTTGGGCGGAACATGTGGCATTTCATTCTTTGTGTTTTTATATACAGAGAAGAAGCCAAATACATTTTGAATCTTGAAAGACTAAAAACTCAATTTCAAGCTCGTGTTACCACAGTGCTTGGGAAAAACGAAAACTTGCAGTAGTTTGCAGTAGTATGTAATTACTTGTATGAGAAGGGGTGCATATGGCGTGTTATCCTCGTGGGCCTCTCCAGATATGATGGTATAGGGACCGACACTAAACCATGTACAATCTTATAGAACATGATAAGTCTTGATTAATTTCGTCTGTCCTGTAATGACTGCCTACCAACTTCGCTGATGTTGGGATTTCTTGTCTGTATGTTCCTGCGAAGAAAGCCAAGAGATTTATTTGCATTATTAGTTATTCAGTTTATACGAAAGATCTTTGGAAATGTTCACACTTAAGTATTTTGCATCAGTTTCTGTTTCTAAAATTTGTGGCTTAAGTTCTAGAGCTGTGTTACGGATAAGTATTATCTTCCTTTTAAGATTATTGGTTGTCTGCCAAGTAAACGACTGTCTTGAAACCTGTGACTTAAGATATTTGTATGTTTGTTAACTTTTGCAGAGCATATAGGTGCAGTGAACTTGTTAGGATTGAAGACCTTGGTTTAATTCTGTGGAATTGAATTGGGGCCTGTTGATTTTCAGGAATCTGAATAGCATTCACCTTGAAAAACAATTCCGGGACTTCATTAGCATTTGAAAATGGGGGCTGGGTCCATGCAATGGGGATATTGCATGATTTTTAGAACAGCAGAGTTGAGGGAATATGCTTATAGGACAAAGGTTTATTTAAGCTTTGCCGCAGCCCTAGACTTGTTTACCAAGTGGACCTCTAGCAATATTGTCCAAATTATGCTCCTTGTTTAGTTCTTCCTTTGGGGTATTAATATATGCATACAAAATTATACCATTAAAAATGTTTGATTAATAATATGATATATGAATAAATGTAAATGTTATTCTGTTTCTATTGAATGCTTTGTTATTCCGTGTACATGTTCCCTCAACTGTGCTGTTTTAATATGGCAAACAAAGCGCAATCTATGAGAGACAGTTTATGGTAGGGTAAATTTACTGAAAAATAGTTATACTAAAACATACAGCTTCTAGCAAAAAAACTGAGGCTGCTTTGACTTGTGGCCAATTTGACTTGGGGGGTGCAGTTTGACTGGTATTCTTTTCATCTATGTCTGATCATCAATTTTTTTGAAAGGGATTTTTTTTAAAGATGACAGTGCGAAGTGAGGGCACATTCAACTAATTACTGTTAAAAGTCAATAGTGAAGGTATAAAGAAGTTTCGGGGGGGTATATAGGAGTCACCCGGTGGTTGGTTGGTTGGTCGGTCGGTCCGTTCCTTGTCCGGAGCATAACTTGAAAACTAATGGTTGGAATTCAATGCAACTTCATACAATGCTCAAGCACTATGAGAGGAAGTGCAGTGTTCAAGAATCATAACTCCATCTTCACTATTTGCACAGTTATTGCCCTTTGTTGGTTTTCCTTGTCCGGAGCATAACTTGAAAACTTCTGGTAGGAATTCAGTGCAACTTCAAACAAACGTCAAGCACAATGAGAAAAAAAGGAATGTGTTCAAGAATCATTACTCCCTCTTTGCTATTTGTAGAGTAATTGCCCTTTATTTTCCTTGTCGCGAGCATAACTTGAAAACTACAGGTTGGGATTCAGTGCAACTTCATAGAGTGGTCAAGCACAACGAAAGGAATTGCAGTGTACAAGAGCTATAATTTTATCTTCACTATTTGTAAAGTTATTGCCCTTTGTTTTCCTTGTTGGGAGCATAACTTGAAAACTACTGGTTGGAATTCAATGCAACTGGATACAATTGTCAAGCACAATGAGTGGATGCGCAGTGTACAAGAGCTATAACTCTATCTTTACTATTTGCAGTTACTGCCCTTTGTTGGATTTCCTTGTCCAGAGCATAACTTGAAAACTACTGGTTGGAATTCATTGCAACTTTGTACAATGGTCAAGCACAATGACAGGAAGTGCATTGTATATGAGCTCTAACTCCATCTTCAGTATTTGCACAATTATTGCCCTTTGTTGGTTTTCCTTGTCTGGAGCATAACTTGAAAACTATTGGTTGGAATTCAGTGCAACTTCATACAATGGTCAAGCACAATGACAGAAAAAGGAATGTACAAGAACCACAACTATCTTTAATTGCCCACAACCATAACTCAGTTTCAGTTCTTTTACAAAGTATTCTGTTACTAAGAACTTCCTCAGTTCCAAAGCAGTCTTGCACCCCATTAATTAAATTTAGTGATAGCTCTAGTTTTAATTAATATATATTATTTTAAAGCAACTGACTCACAGAATTTAGCTTAAAATGTTTTTCTTCAAAATTAAAGAGAAGTTAATATTATGGAAAAAACTTAATTTTATGCATTTATACTTACTGAAAACTGAATAAAAAGAATTTGATTTAAACAGGATTCGAATCATGCCCTTCAGGTTAGTAAAATTAGGAGCAGCAACCTAGACCACTGAGCGTCAGTGGAATGTTCATGACAGTTGTCAAAATTAACAATATGAACACAGTACCTACCCTGTGACGAACAGGGTAAATTTGATAAAAGTTTGTAAATACAGAGATGTATCACAAAGCAGACAGTACAGTTCATAGATGAGTTCTGTTTCAAGTTATTAGTGCTTTTTCATCTGCACTTGGATATGACATTGTGTAGTACCTGGACAAAATATTAGTATTTTAAAGAAAAACACTTTTTTTGTTTTTATGGAAGTAAGCACCCTTCAGTCACTGAGAAGGGTAGCCAGAACCGACATTTTATTTCTGCTGCTACACTGATAGTGAATTTGAAAACAATTCCTTTTGAAAAAAGTCACTTTATAAAAAAATATATTTTGGAATAAATGAATTTTTACTTTTGGGATATTATTAGCATGGAATTTGGAGGAAGTATATTTTTTATGACTCGGAAGAAGTCAGATTTTGGCTTCTTTTACAGTACACGCAGCGCGGACTTTGACAACGAACACCTGTCCCCGCGATTTTACTGTCCGCGTTGAAGACCAAAATGACCACCGCGTCAAGTGTTCATTCGTATAAAATGCAGTGGTCAGCGTGGCCGTCCGCGGTGATGAGTACCGCGCCATGTCGCGGAGTCGGGTCGCGGGGGTTGGGGGTGTCCGAAAAAACGAAGTCGCAACACAATTTTACTTTCCCCTATTTTTTTTCAGATGAGTTACAAAAAACACGCAATTATTACCAGTTGAAGTTGTTTCTTTTCTTTTTAATACCCCATCCGGTTAAACTTTGTTGACGATCGATGTTTGGTTGTATGATTGAGAGTAACACAGCCAATTATGAATAGATTTACACACCTACATGCCATCTTGTTAACTGTAATTGCTGCAGTTAATATCTTTCAATTCTTCAGTCGGTGCTGCGCTTGCGTTTATCCACTCGCAAATAAATTACACGCAAATAAATTACTAACGATCATCAAACTGTAAAAGTTAATAGATATAATTTAAACTGTCAAAATTCGAAAAAATCCACTCTAATTATGGTGCATTTATGTACGAACGCTCCTTTTTGTTTACGCAAAGAATGACCATTAAAAGCAGTTGCTTCCGGAAACAGCTGATCATAATTTCAGAAAATGAATTGTCTGTGTTTTAAGGTCAACATGTGTTTATCTTCTTTCGACATCTGTATCGTCTAGGCGCTTGGCACAAATTATTGATCGATTTTGCTATATAGTAACAAGCGTTTTTCAAAAATTCCAAAACTGAAAGTACACAATAAACCAACACCGCATATGTACTTGAAATTCGGTTTTAATTTAACCAACTGAAGTTAGCCACAAAAGACATGTAAGTAAAATAAGAATGAGTAAAAAGAAAACCACATACATGTACTGTATGCTGAGTATGTTTAAATGCAGTAATCTCCAAGTCAGAACATCGCAGGGACGCGCGGCGTTCTGTCACCGCAATACGCGGTGATCATAACCCTTGGTGGTTGTCGCTGTGGTCACTTTAGCGGACACCCGAAATTTCGGGTGTTCAGTCCCCGCGACTGGCCACCCGGAGACGAAACGGCCCCCGCGACAATGTTAACAACGTCAAAGTCCGCGCTGGGTGTACTGTATGTAAGGTTAAAACACCATGTCTCAACAGCAGTTAGTTCTTGACAAAAAATTTTGCTGGTACTGGCATGAAATATGGATGGTATCTTTAAAGGCATGGTATTTTAATAGTAACTGTATATAACTTTTATTCTATAATAGGTCTTTGAATTATGAAACATATAACTGTTACATGCAGTCTGGCTTTGTTAATAAATTTCAAGGCCTTGCAAATATGAAGAGGCTTAGCTGAGTCCAGTCTTGTGAAAAGTTTTATCTTTTTATTTTCTTCATCCTAGTTGCCAATCTTACTTTACACTTCATTGAAATGAGATATATCAATTATATTCAATGAGAAATAAGTATTTGAACATACACTTATATCAAACACAAACTGTATCTGATTGTGAACATAATGCCTCATTTATAGAGTTATCTCCCTTTATATCTGCATGTTGAGTTTGGTATAGAACATTGTTTGTTTTACTTTCTCCCAAACTTTCATAAAAGATAACCTCTTAACGCTAAAGAATATCGGTCTCTAAGATTTGCCACTGGACTGATAGCTATGCTAGAAATTTATCTTGTAAAAATTCAGCAATATTTATTCAAATAATTATTGAATTGATAACGGTTGAAAGCCACAGTGCAGTTTTTGTGTAACTGTTGGCCGTATATAGAGGGCCTTACGTATGAGCATTATATGCACCCCAACTACTGTTTGATTTAAGGTACCGATTAATTTGATCAATGAGGATTAAATATTTAATCCCGATTACCAGCAGTAGCAATTTACAATCGAGAAACCATGAAGTTTACAAGTTATGTCAAATCAAAGTCTGAACTGAAATTATACCAAAGGCTAACAAGTCACATTGACTTTAAAACAGAAATATTTAGCTATTTAAAAGTTAAGCCTAATTTTGAGCTTTTTTTTTTTTCGGAGAGAGAATATTGCATTTTAAATAAATCAATTGATCTATAGATTAGCAAAAGGAATTGCTTAACTTTAAACAACTATATTTTTACTCTATTTTCCAATATTTTTATCATAAGATTGGATTTCCAAAGTCGAAGACATTACTTTAGGGTAAGGCCTGGTGTGGTCTTGGATTATACTTTTAAGACAAGAGAATCAGTTATTGGATGTTACAATATTATGAACTTAAATTTGACACTTTGGCCTCATGTACTTATTATACACATAATAGTGACACAATTCTTATAATACTTGATTTTAACAAGGATTGTGCTGATTTATATCTTCGGATAAAAAGAGAAATCTATGCACACACAAATATTTATCATTATAGGGGTGTGGGCCATTTGGGCCTCCAGAAAACTGACGGGCTCAGATCAAATTCTCTTGAGGTAAAAAAGAAAAGTATGGTTTTGAAGCTAAATTCTTACAGGCCCATTGTGACTATGGTCTAAGTTTAATGGCTGGACAAGAATAGAACAAGCATTGACCCTGTGTCAGACTTCAGAAAATCTGAATCCTTTGAAACACTAATCTTGAAAAGGATACATAAACAAGACTATGTTTCTAGGACTTTCTAAAAAACACCAAAATCAAAATGACTGCTTAGTGCGAGTGTTTATTATTAACTTTTATCATCTTACAGTTTAGGGTAAAGTTTTTCGTAAGGGAAACAAGGTTGATAATGCAATTCAAAATATTTCACTACAGCTGAACAGGTGGATTCTGAAGTTAAAATCAAATTTGTAAATTACTTAATTTGAAAATCTTATAAATAACTTAAAATTGTCACTAAATTTTTTTTTTAATATTAATATAGAACAGTACACTATATTGCATGTCACGCTTTAAGTAGAATTAAAGATTAGCATAATGCTGAAGGTGATGATAGTCTTTTTGTATAATATATATTGATTTTTACAACACATATGGTAAATTTTATAAGAACCCCCTTGAATAGAAGCTTAAACACTTAGACACGTCTAAACAAGAAGTCGAAGGATTAAATTTTGGTTTTATAAAGAGACTAGGCAGTTTGTGTATATAATGTCCAAAATCAAATATTTGTTCAAGATTGTTCCCTGTTTATAAAATGAGTGCACTTGAGTATACAGGCATTTAGAGTTGTGTAGAAATGCCAGTTAGTATGTCAATAGTTTAGAAGACTATATTGCCTCTAAGGCAGAGCAAAATATGGTCATTTTTGTGAAATTATTGCAGCATTAAAAGATCTTACTGTGTGTCAAGAATTGAAGATGTTTATATGGTGAAATGTTTGTAGAACGTAGGCATTGTGGAATATCGAGAAACTATGGATTTTGTTTTCCCCTAGAAGAAGAAAAATGAGTGTTTGAAAATTAAAATGTTTTTATAGCCTCTGAAGACAAAATTCAGTACAGAAGGGAATTTTTTTATTTCCAGTGAAGTGCAAGAACTTGGAACAAGTTGAGTGAGAAAATGTTTCAGCTGAGCCAGGGTTGGAATCTACGGCGAAATTAAATGGTAAGTTAAATTTACAGGTTGTTTTTTCCCCACTTCGCTATAAAAGATAAACCCAGAAAGTTTGAGGTTTTGTTTTTAGTAGATTCAAACAAGGAGTGTAATGTTTTTGGTAAAACCTTTACCAGGTACCTTGTGTTTGATATCCTCCACTGAAAACTTTAGTTGAAATATGCTTGTCTGTAGCCCACTACTGACATGAATTGTGGTTTCACTATTGAAATGTGAGTTGTAATGAATGTTAAATGCAGAAAGTTGGTAGAGGGCTGATCAAATAGAAACTGTCAGTTTTTGAAGGTTCAATAACAGCTACATTACTTCTTCCACAAGTAAAGTGAACAGGTATTTTAAAGTTGGCTGTGCAGTGGTGTACATTTCGGACACATCAAGCAACAGGTACACAGTTACAGTAACCAGTCTGGAGACATGTGCAGGGGTTGGAGTAAGAGCAATACATTGATGCTGTATTTGTATTGCACTTGCCCCGGCCTTTGTGCAGTTTCTGAATCAGCTTGCTCAAGTCAGCACCCAGGACAGACAGTAACTGGACTTTCAGGTAAGGCCTACTTACTGGACTGATGAGATATGACATGCAGGGAAAAATTGGGGGTGGGGAGGGGGGGGTTGTCAAATGTGTGATGTTTGACTAAAATTTTGTGCAGACTAGTTTCAGTTGTACATGTACTTATCAAGTTTGTTTCATACTGAAAGAGGTACGAAGTTTTATTCATGTTTAAAGTGATGAGTACATCTTTGTACTGAAATCGTGAAAAAATGAATATTGAATTCTGTTGAAGCTCTTCTCAACAAAAGGAAAATAGAAATATTGTTCTGTTCAAGATTTCTAGAATTTATAGATAGGGTTTTCTCTGAAACAGTTTTTGGTCACAGAACAGCCATTTTTCATTAGGAATGCATCCCAAGGGAGCCCAAAAACTTGCCAACCATTTTAGAATTTTACCTCATTTACAGTCATTTGGTTACTTTTGTGTAACTAAAATTTGATTTTCTGTATCATTTAGGCACTGTTTCTATTCAAAATACCCTGTTTACAAGTACTACATGTTATCTCTAAGATGGCTGTCCTTGAAAAGTATGACCAATTTATTACAAGTTTTACTGATTTCAGTTGCTGAAAAAAAGTGTAGATATGGAGACCCCAAAAACTACAATGGACTCCCAAAATCTCAAACAAGTCTGAAATGCCTTGGGAAAACCCTGTAGATTGAGACTTGGAAGTTTTGGCAATGTGAATCATCTAAGAAATAATGAATTGTTACTAATTTTGCTGCATTTCAGATTTTCATTAAAGTCTTCTCAACCAACCTTTTAAAGTTTTTAACTGGCCAATGAATAGTAAATAGACTGATGACCTACCTTTTTGTATGAGATAAACGTTTCACTGGTCATTATTACACAGTATGATGTCTAAATAAGCCCCATTAAAGATGACAGGAACCAATTGAACTTTTATGACTTGCCTGACAAAGACCAGTTTGATGATACGTCCTTTATTTGAAAAATCATTGGTCGCTTATCTAACCATGTTTGGAATTTTAATTCAAGTGTTAATATTGATTTTAAAAACTCATCAGTTGATCTTTGGATCTTCTGATATGTTCCTATTGAATCCTTCTGTATCGGGGTATCAGAAAAAATATAATAAATCGAACATGATATATATAGAGGGTACATGCTTGATTTGCAGAAATCTTGTACAGGTAGACATTATTTACCAAGAGTGTAGTGTTTCCCACAAGCTGGAGTAAACTGTGTGGTTGTTTAAATGCAAGGGGTGGGGTTTTAGAGGTAGGGGTTTGAAAATGATTGTTTCTTTAAACATGTAAAGAATCATCAGGTCTCTTTGTACATTAAGCAGGTGCCAATACACACACAAATGATTTTCTTTGGTTAAGAAAAAGAATTTTCCCTTTCTGTAGCATTACATCCTTTGGACATATGATTGACTTAAAAATTTTTATTTTATAGAAAAAGAGGTGGAAAATTGCCCCCCTGTAGCTTACAATTGCAGTAATTTAAGAGAATAGATTAGGCAGGGGAGATAACTACTGATTATAAAAAAGTACTGTTATAAGTATGAACAGTGGGGGAAGTGTTGTATTGAATTCTTCCAATGGTATTACAGGTTGTAAGGGTTTTTGTTGATGAGAATGATTGGAAGAAATGATTATATGAAAGAAATTGAAAGTTATGACTTTTATTTTCCTGCATCTGTGTAGGATAGGTTTAACTAAACTTATTTCCAGTCTTATATTTCTGCTGTAAGGATGAAACTTCCTGACTGAACATCTTCCTGTGTAGAAATACTTCAGTCCTCTAAGAAGTTCTGAATAGTGAGATTTAAGATATAATCAAAACTGCAAGTCTTATAAGAAAGAAGAAATGAACGACTGACAAATGCCTGTGGTCAGTCAGTGAATACGGGTATGAATTGTGTTGGGTCTGCCCTAGTTGTCATGGTCAGTTTATCAGATCTCTTAGCTCAAAGTAGCAGTTGTAGTTTGTTAATAAATCAGTAAAAAATGGTCTGGTCACTCCATGAAAGGAAATAATTGTGTTTAAAATCTGACCACAGAACTTCCTGTTCATTGAGATCTCTGATGATGTCTTAATTTATTGAAATACCAATATTATAAAAAAAAAAAAGTTGACCAATGTAAATTTTTATGTTTGATTTTTCATGGGGTGTCTGTGTCAGTGATAAATAGGCTTTTTTAAATGTCTTGACACAATTAATTAGTGTTCTTCACAGCTATAAGGATGAATATTTCTGACTGAAAAGTGATTACTGTAGAAATCTTTCAGTCCTCTAAGAAGTTCTGAATAGCATAAAATGATCTGTTAAAACTGCAACTGTTCCCGTAGTTGTTGATTAGTCAGTGAAAGGGAAGAATAGTACTGAGAAATGGAACAAAACTTCCTCATCATTAGGTCAGGCACTGACAGGGGGAGATAATTACTTGATCCAAAAAGTAGTTTCCATTTCATAGGTGCTATGATATTTTAAACTTGCGAGTAAAAAAGCTGTTTAGTCAACAACACATAAAATGGTTTAATTGTTGAAAGGGGATAATTATGTTCTGAAGGGGAATATTAATGCTTGGCGAAGAGGTTGTTTTCCTTTCTTTTATTAAAGAGGAGCAAAAAAGTAAGCATTATAATTATTTCAAAAACCTTTCTTAACCCTTGACTCCATATAGACGCATTTATACGCATGTGCGACCAGTGTAGATCCAAATCAGCCGGCACATCCGTGCCATCTGATCAGAATCTGCACTGGTCGCATTGTGGTCAGAAATAGCCCAATGTATCAAAAGGCAAACAGTGTAGATCTTCACTGTTTGCCCAAGCCATAAAGGTGTATATGTGACCGGTGGTCGTAGTGGCCGGTCTAGTCTAGCACGATTGCTTGGGGAATTACAGCTCAAGTGGCTGACCTAGCCACTGACCACTGATCGGTCGGTCACTTAGCTCACAAGGGTCTGAGCCCTGTTTTAATTGTGCAAATAAACCACAAACTCCATGGTTAAAGTTCTCAACAAATTCTTCTTTATTCCTTGTAGGACACAATATATCATTCAATGTGATACAATATAACTTTATCCAATTTCTGTCATATTTATTTAAAAGATAGTCACATCTAAGACAAGCACCAATGTAGTTGTTAATATTTTGTAAGTAAAGTCACTTTTAGATGTTGTTCGTTCAAAATCCCAATGAATACTCTTGTAAATACTAATATGAATGCTTCTAAATGCTAATATGAATACTGAATTAATTCCAAATCCTAAAACTTAAATTTCTTCTTAGAACAACAGGGTAACAGTTTTAGCCAATGAAACATTTAAGGTAATTTATAAATTTAACCAATAAAAATCTTTGTAACAAAAAAGGTGAAACCTGTTACTTAAAATTTAAGAAGATTATTATTAACTTACTGGGTTCACACATAATCAGTCTAAGGAAGCCAAGGTGTTTAGATAACAATAGTCCTTATGTAAACTGCTAAAAGCAAAATCTGTTCTACAATCTAAATTTCTTTGTTTAACTGATTAAAAGGGAATGCTGACATATGTAGCAGGAAATATTTATGATTAAGCAAAATATGTCAAAGTAACCAAAATTCTATTCTATAAAATTCTTTACAAGTTTACTGAAATTCTATTTAAATTATTAAATTCTAAATTAAATGATAAAATTATATTTCTCATCAAAACTCAGGTAAAAGAATATGGCTAATTTTATAGCCTGGTTGCATATATATGGAGGAAAGGGTTAAGGAGCAACAAGAATGAATTCAAAAATGGCTCCTTTGTTGATAAATATTTCAAACGTCTATTTTTGGACAATCTTGTAATCAGCTCATCATTAGAAATAATGGTCCATCACAGCTATAAGGATGAATGATCATGACTGAAAATCTTCCTGAAGAAATGATTCAGTCCTCTAAGAAGTTCTGAATAGCACAACAAAATTCTTTGGAACAATGGCTTGGAATAGGTTTCTTAAAATCATGACTACATTTCTTCGGGTAGAGGGAAAGTTGAGGTACTGGCAGACACACATCTTAACAACATAGTGGTATGTGGTGTTGTATAACACTAGAGCTTCCTGAATTGAAACCTGTGTTTGACCATCCAGACTTTGGATAAGCAAGGCCAATTTGATGTCATTAATACTTTTGTTACAAATTTGAATATGGTGAATGATGAATTAATGACTTCTTGTTCAGTTGTTGTTTGTAACTCTCATTGTAGATGACTAATTCAGTTTGGTTCAATAATGTCACAATCCATTATTTTGCTGAAGAATCCATAGCATTCACCAGACTTGTTAACTTGTACAAATACAGAGACTGGCATTCTTTGAGGATGAAACTTTTAGACTGAAAGTACTTTGCTGAATTTTCAACTTCAGTCCTCTAAGAAGTTCTGAAAAGAGGTGCTAGAAAGATAATAGAGAATCCAGAATTGCCAGTTGAAGACATAGTTCTTTTCCATACATAGCCCTCAGGCTGCTAAGCTTTTAAAATGGACCTCATTGCAGTTTCAGTAGTTTTGTAGGTGTTAACTAAAAGCTTCTTGGATAAAACTGATCATGATCGTTGTACTTGTTTCAGAGGCATATTTATCTATGGTCATTGGTTCGAGTCCTGTTTTTCAAATAATTATATTATGTCATGCTCGGTCAAATGGCCTCGACCGGTACCGAGGATAAATAACCCTAGTTCGTCGTCGAGTCCTGTGTCTGACCATTACCGTTTGTAAGAAAGTTTGCAGCTTCTTTATAACACTGGTCCTTCCCTTGTATGATGTTCAGGTAAACTACAAGTGTGAGAGTGATCTTGACTAAACCAAACCCAAAGGCAACAGACACAAATTCTGTCAGCTTGGTAGAAGGAAAGCTGAGGTGGCCACTACTGACACAAAAGTTTTGAAGTGTTCTTTCATTAGTTAGGCAAAATTCAGTAATAGAGACAAACTAATGCCTGTGAAAAGTCATAAAAAGATGGTGTCTTGAATGTAAATTGCATATTGTTTGTTTAAGCTGTATCACCATTTGAAAATCTACCAATTTCAGAAAGAAGATTCAACCTGAGAAGACAATTAGATTTTATTTAGGTACCAGGACTTGATTTTACAGTTATTGTAGAATAAATGTATACCAAAATCTGAGTTTTATCTTCATATAAAGCATGGCTCTTGGCAGATAGCAAAAAAAAATTGATCTCGGGTTACAGGTCTTGGGTTCTCAAATTTTTATGTTATCTCATAAGATATAGAGTCATTGATTTTGTAGAATATCTCTATTATCCATAAACAAATTTGGAGGTATTATGATATTAAAGATGTGAAGATATTGCATGTATCCGATCTTATAGCCAGGCTGACATGCTTGCCATGGTTTGACATGTTTCAACAGGTCACGAGTATTAGTTGAAAAAAGAAAAAAAAAATGAGGTAAAATCTGTGCCATTTAGTGAAGTGGAAATAGCTAAATTTCAACCTTTAAATTTTTTTTTTCAAAACTTTATTGCAAAAAAGTTAATTCATTTAAATAGCTTGTTAAAGAATGGAGAAAGAAAATTTAATTCTGAAAGTGTCCATTATCAGGAAGTTTCTATAGAAAGCTTATATAATTTATATGAATATTGTTACGGTCTAGTGCACACCTTCGTATAATTGTATAAATACAACCTCTGACAACAGCGTCAGGGAGTCAATTCTTTGTCTCAGTGGTTAGAGTGCTGGCTTGTCATGCGAGAGATCGGAGTTCAAATATATATATATATATATTTTTAACTCAGAATAATGCTAAATTTTGTGGCCATGTAACCATAATGCTGTGAAGTTTGAAAAAAATAAAAAATCAATGTTTATAGTGTTTGATCAGGGAGCAATTATCCTGTTTTAGGGCTGCAATATTTACCTTATGTTGCATTTATGGGCACTTTTCCCTTCCCTTAAAACATGCATTTGAAAACACTTCTCTACATTGTGAATGTCCCACCCTTTATTTTGCACATTATGATTAAATTTGAAGAAGAATTGATGATTTGAAAGTTATTTAAAAAAATAGTATAATCTTAACCTATTTTTCTTTCTTTATCTGTTAGTAAATTGTCACTTAATCAGCTTATTGGAAAAAACAGGGTGCACTTTATTATTTATCAATTGTAATAAGGTAATTCAAGAGTTGAAATGCGACTATTAGCTTTCCTACAGGTATATACACGAACAAATTTACTGGCCAGTTATAAATACTCGGCCCATTATAACATAGCCCGTTATTTGTTTGGTAGAGATAATCCCTTCAATGATAGGACATAAAAACCCTCGTATTGAACGACTCTTTCACAGTAGAGGATTTTACACCAAAGACCTTAAAGCACATGGTCGAGGATACCGCCAAAATATCAGAAATTCATTGTTCTTGTTAACTGTTTCGATAAGTTATTTCCGTTATTTCATATGTGAAAAATGGGACAGTTTTATACATGGAGTTTTGAAAATTTGAATCTTTTTGACAAGAGATATATTTATATTTGGAGAAGAAAGAATGGATTTTTAAACCGAAAGTGTAATATTTGTGTAAAGATAAATGTGTACTGCTAACAATGAAAAAAGGATAATTTTACAGTGAAGAATACAGTCATAAAATCTTAACAAAAACTTTAAGATGATCTGTAGACATTGAATGACAATGGCAAATCCATTCACGGCTCACTTGACAGGTAAAGAAGTAATTAACTTTCATACAAGTCGGTCAGTTGTGTCAGAACTGTTATGTGGCCTAGAAAAACTTGGAGAAAGTTGTTAAACGGGAGGGAAAAGTGATCTGTAATGTAGTGGTGAAATGTTTGTTTGTAGATGTTAAGGTTTGATGAAGGTTGGCTGTTAATTTGAAAGCTGTGTCATTGTTTATATCAATTTTAGGGAGGCATTATCTTAAGAGCTTATTTAGTAATCTTCAGATTTTGAATAAAAGCTTTTTCAGATGACCCACAACATGTTGGTCAGAGGCGGGGAGAATGGCTTGGAATACATCGAATATTTATTAAAAAAAAAAATACTATCAGTTAAACTTGCCTCAGTAGTTATACTTTCACAAAAAGAAGAACAGTAAACTGTCCTTTATTTTCAAAATAGCAGCAGACTTCAAGTTTATTATTATCTTTTCTCTATATATAACTTGATACTCCATAGAAACTAGGGTAATCTTTGTGATCATGTTTCAGAGGCCAGAAAAAATGCTGTTTACATTTATGTTAGTAATTAATGTTTTAAGGGTAGGCACAAAGTATTGAGCAATACTGCATATATATTTAACCTGTTAATGCCAAGCATCTACAAAATTAGACAAACAGATGCAGCTTGTGATCAGGGTCTTCATTGTTTGCATAAAGGACTTTCTTCCTTAAATATAACAAGTTTGAAAATTTATAACAGAAACCCTTTTAACTGAAAATGGACTTGTCCAACTGACATGGATGGAATAATCCATTAGGCATACATGGGTTGAGGAAAAAGAGCTATGTTGAGGAAAATCATGAAATATTTCAACATATTGGTATATATTATTCAGCAGTTCAGTAATAAGGTAACTCTTCTA
The DNA here is from genome assembly GCA_012932295.1 of Cyclina sinensis. Classification (NCBI taxonomy): domain Eukaryota; kingdom Metazoa; phylum Mollusca; class Bivalvia; order Venerida; family Veneridae; genus Cyclina; species Cyclina sinensis. The sequence continues at coordinate 21,226,148 of JAAONU010000010.1, forward strand.
CAATTACACCTTTCATGAAGTATGTGGTTTTCACACTAGTGGCCACATGGCAGATGAACGTATCATATAATATGATACTATCAAATGTTACATGCTTATACCATTCATGAATGTTGTGAATTCCTTCATTGAAATCCAATATTTGATTTCAATTGACTTTTTCACTCCTATTACAAACTGGTATTATGTCACACTCTGGCCTTCTTTTTGAGTGTTAAATCTGTTTGAAACTAACCGTCTTTGTATGTCGTGTTTGATAGGGGGTGTCTCATGTTGAGAGGGTATGAATTGAAAAAGAAGACTGATCGTGATCTGCAGTGTTCACCATTCAGTCAGTATTTTTTACAACTAATACCCCTGTAAATGGTAAATGGTACTGTCCAGTTTGAAAGGTGGACAAGTCCATTTTAGAAATTTAGCAGGCTATGGGTTAGGAATAAAGCACATGTAACTTCTGAGTCTGTCCCCTAAGGAAACCCTTTGTACTTTGCTAGGGTTCAGACTTGTTACTAAGCAAGCCATGTAAAAACTTGAGCCACAGAACTTTCAGGGTCCACAGGGGTTTGAGATGGGCATGTCGTTACGCCTTCTCTATAGAATAAATATAAACACATGTACTATATTATAATTTTCTTGCTGGAAAAATTTATAAAAGATATCTGTACATACTTTAAGAAAACTGATATTATAAAATGACCCCTAATTTTAATAATGAAAATGGTCTTTTCCGATTTTCTTTTAGGTTTGCTGAAGTTAGATAATTACAATAGAAAAATAATCCCGAAATGAATTCACCTTAAATTAAGTGACTCATTATTACAGATAATTTCTGCCAATATATATCCACACATACTTTTTGCTGTAATTTAATCAAAATTATCTACCTTACACTTCTATCTGTTAACTAGACCATATAGGGGATCTCTTTGAGAAATGTTTTGTTAAAATTCAGTGGCTAGAAAAAGGTAAAAATCAATAAAGAAATGCTTGTCTGCCTAGCCGTGGGAATATTTCAATAGTGGCGCAATTTTTTACGCCCCTTGCGTTAAGTATTGCTAGGTGCCTAAAAGAAGGGTTATTATTGTGTCTTGGTTTACCATGTTTTTGTGTTGAACTTAATGTAAATGTCTGTTATGTAGGTCAAATGAAGTGGCTATTGGTGATCAGTGCAAAAAGGGGCATTTTCTGTCTAGTTCTTATTTCAACATAAAAAGTTCTGTGTATTATGTTGAAATGGACTGAAATATTTTGCATTGATTTGGGGACAAGTTCTTGCAACTTCTATTAATCCAGCATGATGACTGCTTGGTTCAAAGCATTACTTACGCTGAAAATAAGGAATGCAGAAAGTAGATAAGATTTGAACCAGTGACATCTACATCGGGAGTCCGGCTTTCTTTCTCATCCCTAACCACTGCCAGACAATAAAAGACATCTGCCTTCACGAATATATAGTTAACAAATTTTGTCAAGTCCTGATTTTGGAAAGTGTGTGTCACAGTGTATATGTGGTGGCTTGTCACCTAACTTAGAGCACACTCATGATTATTTGAATCAATAATTTAAAATTTTATCATTATCTCCAAAGTTTATATAACTGTAGATATTATAAAAGTTTCCTCAAATAAACTTGAAAAGATAAGGAACAGCTTTTAAAAATCTTACTGAAAGAATTTCCTCCATAACCTTCAGTTCTGTACCCTTTCATTGAGTGTAAAATGAAAGGTGCTTGTGTATTTCATGTTCGACTTTGATCTGAACAAAACTAGAATCTTGTATTGGCACATTGCGTTTTGTATATATTTATTCTGAATATTTAATGTGCAAACAGTGGGTATATTTGTAGTTAAGAATATTATATGGAAGTCAGCGAATGAATGTGTACCCTTATCATTTGCAGTTGTAAATATATGTTCGAACTCATTATAGTGTTATGTGCATAAAAGAATAAATTAAAGTTTTCTCCTGTTGAATAAACGTTTTAAATTTGTCTGTTGTAAGCAAATATGACTGGTTGTGCAATTGTAAGGCAAATAAATTGATTATTATTTTGATTGTTTTTTTTTCACTATTCTTGAATGAAAAAAGCAGCCTGTTTATTCATGTTTATGAGTATACATGTTAAGGTTTAGATAGGATGAGCTGTGGTCGAAAAGTAGAACTATAGTGACAGGACTTCTGATCTGTAGGTTGCAGGTTACTAAAGGGCTAGTCTTGAGTGACTGGATGCTCATTTTAGCGGAACAAAAATAAGTTCAGAATACATTAAAGCCTAACTTGACTTATTTAACGTTTAAACTTTTACGACAGATTCTCCATACTTGATGATAATTTGATGTTTAATCACAGATTAACTTCCAGCAAAACTATTCAGAGATTTAGAATTTTTTTATTTATTTACAGAGTGGCAGTGACGGTGAAGAAGAATTTTCAAGATTAGGTGAATGAAGTAGACATGGCAGAAGCAAAGGGAAAAGAAAAAAAAAAGGTAACTTCAAGTTACATCAAACTAACTTTACTTCATGCTACTTACCGTATTTGCCCGGTCTAGTGTCAATGCCCCTAAAAGCGCCCCTCATGTCTTTTGACCAGCAAATGACAAGGGGCCTTTTATTGCAGTAGGAAATGCATAAATAAACATCTTTTTTGCATCGGTGTTTCCTTTCCATTTTGTAACAGCAGGTACAGACTCACTACCATCTTGCAAAATAAACTTCTGGTTTCAATTTTCTTACGTTGAACTAAACAGTAGGCTTTATATTAGTACCTTTTTAAGCATCCCCCTTCTCTCAAATTTTCTAAGCACCTTTGGCGCTATAAAGGGTGAATATGGTGGTGCTGTCTTTGCACTTACAACATTTTTCATTCACTCCTTGAATTGTACTTTAATCAGCTTTAGTGAATATTGGTGAAATACATGAAGATTATTAATAGTTTGAGTTACTTAACATTCTTTGTGGAAGAATGTTTGCTTAAATATTACTGGTACTAATGTCTTCATAATTACCTAGTTTTTGTGTTCATGTGTCCTTAACTTCATAATTATTTAATGTTTGTTTAGCAGACATTGACTTATTTGAAAAGCAGGAATTAAAGATTGATACCTTTTTCAAAAAAAAAAAAAAAAACGAAGAAAATGTCGCATTCTAAATAATATCGACCTCTAACCACTTTGTTTGATCCATTTGAAATTGCTGTATGACCTTGGGTAGAACATTAACAAAGTAGTTTAAAATTAACTATTCAGTGTCTTGTAGTCGTATTTAAGCTTCCTTGCTCAAAGGGGGGAAAGAATGCTTCAGCTCATTTCCCTTACATTTGTGGCATCATGGCATTAGAAGCAGGTTGTAACTTCCATTATGAAAGCTCATTTCAGATGTGCACCAATAAATGTGGTACTAGTATGAACATTCCTATCATGAAAAGATGCAAAAATGCTAAGAAAATTGTCAAATCTTACTCTAAGACTGACTAGAATGAACCTTTGTCAAGTTTGTTTAACTTGAAAAATGAGGAAATAATAAGCTTTTTAGCTCACCTGAGCTCAAGGGTGAGCTATTGGGATCATTAATTGTCCAGCTTCGTCAACAATTACATGCATTTGTTACTCTGGAACTTCAAATTGTAAAAGGACTTTAATGACAATGTTTTCTTAAAGAATTTATATTCCAGTCCGAAAGTCACTAGCATTTGAACCCAACAATTTCTTTTGCTCTGTCCCAGTTGATTCTAGTGTCTTTCTTTTTTATGTCATGCTATATCATAGCTTACAGAAATACTATGTCAGAGACGGTTTAAGCCTTTCAGCCTTGATAGTTCCGGCTGATTGCATTTTGATATCGGTTACCACATTGTCCTTTGTAGCGTAAAGCAGAACAATTGTCTCTGTTCTATCGCAGTGTTGAACTATTCATACCATTCAGAAGTCGACAATCAAACTGATCAGATATAAAAAAAAATAGCTACAACAGGAGCAGAAATCTTGTAATTGTGAAGATGATAACGGATAACTTATATACCAATAGCCACACTTTGAACATTATGAAAAAAAATATTGTGTGGGGACTTGATAGATTGAATATAAAAATCATCATATTAAAAAAAATATATATCTGCATAGTGCGAAGATGATAGCAGTTCTGCATGACCAAAAGTCTCCGATAACCCTTTTGTCTTTGATTGCCTTTTTGCCGTCGTCTTTGTTTGGTGATACAGTTAAACTACTCCTTTACTGATTTTGCGGATTTGTTGACTCGTATAAAATCCTAGTACTTTACAAATTGTTATAAAGTGCTGAACTGACTTTTTTTGTAAAATATTGAATGTGCAAATGATAAATTTTCCAGAATGGAGAAATTGCTTATCAAGTTAGACTCTCTCATATTAATAATAGTTTGTAATCAGAGTCGCAGCTCTGAAAAGTTGCGTCAGTCTGTAGAAGATATTCTGATTCTCTGTTAATTGTGAAGTGTATGACAGCTAACCAAAAAACTTTTTAACATGACCATGAGAAAGGGATATAAATGTTTGATATGTGCTTTCGGTATGGATTAGTTGATCCGGTCTGAGGGTAATTGCATTTTGGTGGGAATAGGTGACTCAGTGGCCAAGTGGTTTGTGCGTTGGGCTACGAAGCTAGCGACCCGGGTTCGATTCCGGGTTGCGACTGAGTTATCGACTGATTTCCCAGGACTGGGTGGTAACCTAACCAGATACTGTTTCCAGCAGTATCGGCCTAGACTGGGGATCGGGGAGGTAAAATACACGCACCATTGGCTCTTCTGGAAATAAGTTGTTCCATCGTTGACTACCCACGTTAAATAAGAAACCTTTACCTTTACCAATGCTCTACCTGATCTGTACCTCCAATACATGAATGAGACTTTTTCTCTGTTGGCCTAAAACATAAGAGATAACAATCTTTTTATTTCAGGATTAATGCATAGCTTTACCATAGCATTATTGCTTATGACATCAGCGTGACATCAGAGTGATTAATCAATGTTTAATTAACCAACATTTCTCTCTTAGTAAGGCCTAAAAAAAAAATTGTTCTGTTCGGGTCACCCGACCCTACCTAAAACTATGCCCGACCCTACTGGTTTTTTTTAGGTCTGTCAAAAAAAAAAATTGTCACACTTCGTATTGTAGAGGTACGGTACGGTGCGGACGGATTTTATTGCCGCACAGTGACAAAATGGCGGCTCAGGTCGTCAGTGTGTATAAAACTGCGTGTGATCGCCATCACACTGCAGAACGTCAGGAGTTTAAAATTATTTCGTCAAAGATGTCATTTGAAGAGTTGGAAATGATGTCCTTGTGCCTAATGTTCTATACTAGCAGGAACCTGTAGTCGCAATATTAAAGCTTTAGCTTACTTTGACTAGCTAATGGTTAAATATGGTTGCATTACACCACTTTGCATTCCAACTGTTACCTTGTAACTTGTCAATCAATTGAGGGATCATAGGTTTAAGGAGCCAGAACGGTTTGAACTGATTCTACCCTTGAAGACCAAATGTCTATAAAAAAAAAAAAAATTCCTGCCTACCCTACCTAATCATAGAGAGCATGTTACCCTAACAACACTATTTTTTTTTTTTAGGCCTAAACAAAAAAGAAAATCTTTCAAAGACTTGGGCTGTTACTGGAATGAAAGATGATTATATCCAATGTCTACCTGAGTCTTTATGATGTAAGTCATTGTTCAAGTGTGTTGTATAAAAAAAACCCCCACCAATCTGGTCCATTAAACTTGCAACTTCTACCCTGAGACATGTGCAAAACTAAGCTAATAAATTTGAATTTTATGTTTCAGATAAGCCTATTACTTGGTTTTGCCTAAATGTTTTTGAATTACAAAATGAATATTCATTTAGTAGAATGCTGCCTGTTTTGAAGGTGACTTAACACTAAAACTTTTTGACCAGTCTTTTACCTTTGAAAATCAAAATTCTTCTGGAACAAATATATAAATTTTGGTTAATTATTGTCATATTTGCCTTCCCCAGTGAATTGAAGCTTCAGGTTAAAAACTTGTGCTTTTAAGTACTGAAAATCAGTATGTTTGAAGGTACAGTGAACTAGCCAGATTTTGAAGAGATTTAGTCATTGAAGGTGAAATGTCGTCTAAATCTACAATACTTTTGTATTTAAGTTACATGCTAGAATATTGAAACATAGGGTAGAATACTGGATTTACAAGCTGTTAGGCATTGAATTCCCTATAATGACCATTGCAGCCATGTTAATCACTTATCCAGAGCCAAACAGAAGGGATTTAGTTTTCTTTTATCATTGTTATTAGCGTAACATTGACCTCTAAAATTAAGCTTCTCAGATTTATCTGTATTTTGTCACCAAGTCTAGGCTTAATTCAGTGAAGGCAAACTGGACTGGACAGAAATTAGTGCATTGTTTCTTGGACTAAATTTACGAGATTTGCTCAGAACTTGAGATCTTAAATTTTTGTAAGTAAATTTTTGTAAGTAGAAATTTAGATATAAGAGCAGCTTTATATTAACATTGGCACTTGTATCTTAGAGCACACTTATTGGTAGGTCAAGTTGATATTAGGTTTGAAATTGTTTTCAAAACTGTTTAGCAAACAACTGCTGTTGTATAAATCCAAAGAAATTTTGACTTAAATCAAACTCAGATATCCCAGATGCACAAAATATGAATTTTATTGTACTGAGTCGGGGCAAGGTGCAAGAATCAGTGTCGTAGTTATTTAGCAGTAACTAAGTGAAATTTATTTCCAGTTCTGTTTTAACCTATTATGATAATGAATATAGTCAAACATCATTTTATCATTAGTCCAAATGTTTGGTTTAGTTTGGTTTACTGGGGTGTAAAGCCAGTTTTAACAGCTGTGGTCATATCCCAGCAGTCAGTCCACCTAACCAGTATCTAGGTATCCAACCAGTTTTCTAACCAATTTCTCAGCAAGTGACTGACTGCTTCCTCACTTGCTTCAAAGGTAAGGGACAAATGACCTCTTGATGCATTGTCTGAGATCTGTTATCACGAAGAAATTTTGCCGACCCTGATGGGGGTAGTCAAAATGTAGATTTCATCTATTTAGAAAAGGTCATTTTTCAGAACAAGATCAGTGAAACATATCGAATATTAATATGTCAATAAATTCTGTTTAAAAACTTCCCATAGGAAAAAAAAAAGGGAAACATTTTGACAACTAATCTGTTCTTAACGCACTGTCTCCTTTTCATTGAGCTAACTGAAGATTTATGGGGAAGCATAGAAGGTCAAATCAAAATTTAGGTCACTTTTTCAAGTGTTTGTACAGATAAGCAGGGATAAAATATGGCTGTCATATTTTATAGAAACAAAAGAATTTGGTGGTAGTCTAAGTGCATTTATCTGCACATTTGTATGCATTTTAAAGTAGCGCATAGATTGTTACTGTTAACATTGCTATGTTAAGGTCTGCAAGCATATACGGCTCTTAAGAAGTTGAAAAATACAGGATTACAGCCCGTATGGTTGGTACACTTGTTGCTATTTGAGTTATGTCATACGTTTTGATCTTTGTGTAGGTTAGAATGCAGAAATAGAATTGAGAGTTCAGTATGATGTAGATACAGTCAAAGAATTTTGGGCCAGAAAACCACAAACCATTCGGGCTAGTGGTTGGCAATATATAAAAAAAAATGTGGTATTGGTTGAACTGATCATACTGAAGTTATTTGTTAAGTTTGCCAGACAGTACCTTCATAATCACTGAATTTCTTACAGGACTACAAGACAGGTTATGCCACTAATTCAGACTTGAAAAGAAGTCCTATGGGCTATAACCTATCAGTAAATACTGACAGGTTATAAAGAATGTTACAGTTATAATTTATGTTTTCATATTAATGATCATTGATAAGTATTAACAGTCCACAAAGTGTGTATTGTAGATTTTAAAACTGGATGCTTCTCTCTCAGAATATATGTGCTGAGGTAACTAAGGATGTTAAATGACATAATTTGAGCCCTTGCTGTATTTCTGTTTCACCAATGAACTATTGCTTGTTATTAAAAAAAAGCAAATAAATTGGTGAAAATTGAAATGGTTAAGGCAGTAATTTGCATAAGATGGCTTTATGAGAGAACTTAACTGTGGGTTTTGGAATGCATAATGGAAGCTGAAAGCAGCAGAAAATATGACAAAAGAAAGAGAAGTTTGATCATTAGCCATTTTTGAACTCTTAATCACAAAAAAGACTCTTTATTGGCAGATGAGATTATACAAGAGCATTTTTATCCCTGCCTCATTGAAAAACCATTGAAATGCTTTATAAAGGAATATAAAACAAAAACTGAAAAGAAAAGGTGCTATTTGAAGACAAATACTATAAATTAAGAAATATGTTTCAAGTATTTTTCATGTGTTTGAGGTACGGGTTACATTACCTAGCTTGAGGGCAGCTGTGATTTGGCAAGACCAAGGCTATTTTACATGGGTACAAATGCTGCTAGATAGTTGAGTCTAGTGTGCAAGAATAAGATAGTAGATATGTAACATTGCCTGGAATCACAACATGGGCAACTGTATGTCATCACCTCGTATCAGGTCCTCTGACTTGTGATGGTAGTAACTCAATTCAACTTGTTGCCCATAAATGGCTCTCTGGATTCTCTTCAGCTTCACTATTCCAAGACAAGTTCTAAACATATACACATTACAAACATTAACATATTGATGATGTCTGTGATATGACAAGTATAATTAGTTTGTGTCTTTGTGAAACTGATTTCATGAAATTCTTTGGCATTTCTAAAGAGAAAAAGAAGAAAGAAGTAAATAGATTTCAATTGTAAATTTTGTAAACATAAATTTTACAATTGGAAAGTAGAAATAAAACTTAAACAAACCGAAAATCATACAAATCAATCTTTTGAGAGATCACTTAAGATAAAACAGAAAACAGAAATGAAACAGTGACAAAACAAAACCTCAATCTCAGGGTACTTGAGAATGGCAATCAGTGTTACAAATATCCTGGTAACAGGAATAATTGATAAAAGTTTTAAGGGGAAAAGCTCACGTAAATTCTTGTACTTCAAATTTATGTTGGTGAAAGAGTAAATTGAATCTTCTTAACTTTTCCTTTTCTATGTCATATGGTAATTTGGGCTCTGATGAATTCTTAACCAAGTTACTCAGAGTATGTAGAGAGTTGCAGTTAATATGTGCAGATTTTGTTGTAAATTTTAGCTTTTATCTCTTTTTTTTCCAGATAGATGATTTTTCTGCTAAAGACAGTCGTGACTGTTCCAAAGAGGTAAAGTATGTAAGATATTCCATAAAGGTCCTTTTAGGATATGAAAGGGTTATTTGTAGAGCCACTTTAATGATTTCTCATGACAATGACTGAGTTAATAGACTAATAGTACGTAGAAATAACACATGTACTTGATAATATACATTTTACTTGGTAACACATATTTAAGTTCGTAATACACAATTTACCAAGTACTACACATTCTGATCAGTATTTTGCAAGTTACTGAGTGCAGAGTAATCTTAAGTAAATATGTATTCTTGAAAAATTGTTGAACTGCGCATAAGCATATTTCAGACTTGTTACAGTGGTTTTATAGCTGCTGAATACTCAAACTGTATTTCAGAATTGTTCGTATGGAACTGGTTTGGGAGTGCTTCCAGTTTTGGTCCAGGAAGAGTTGTCTCAAGTCAAAAGAAGTAAAAATTTTGTATGTGTAGGTTGTGATTTGTGCAACTTTGTGCCCATTTTCAGTCAAATTGCACTTGTCCCGGCCTGCCTGTGCAATATGCAACAACATTTGTTTGGTCTGGAAGCCTGTCACAGTTTTGTTATGGAAAGGAAAATCACTTAGTTTTGAAACACAGTTATGTCTGACAGACCTCGGACTGCAGAAAACAGGATTTGTAACTGACTTGGACTTTGACAACAAGATTTGCTTCAGATTCTAAACAACTTTAACAGTATGATTTGCCACAGGATGAACCAGAGTACCTGCTCAGATAAGATTTCAAACACGTTTCGAACTGATAGATCTACATTTGAGCATGGATTGTACTTTCTCTGAGGTTATTAGAATTTACACTGAAACAATTGTCTATATATTCTAACAAAAAATGAATGAATGAAAATCTGCAATTTTGAACAAAAAGTTACTTAGGCTGGAATATAAGTTAAAACAGTTATTTCAAAAGTTTGGTAAAGGATACTATGTAGATTTTGTACAGAACTTCTTCAACATAGGTCACTGTTTTGAACAGTTGCATTTTAGTTACTTTCTAATCTAGAGATTTGAGTACAAGTTGATATTAAGCTAAATACTATCATTGTCTGCATATTGTTGTGAGGAATTTATGGATGAATACTTCCAGTTTCTGAACAAGAACACTGGTTTATGGCAAGGTCTGGCCTTGTGCATCCTGGTTTAATTTCATTCCAATTGCACTTGTCCCGGCCTTACTATGGCCAGAATATCATCTAGAAATGAACTTAATTAGACTGCCAGTATTGTAACTGAAATACGGCACCAGTAAGCAAACAGAAAATAGAACAGTAGGATTGAGAAACAAAGCAGTAACAGACAGAGCAGACACAGCAACAGGATGTTGAGACAAACTGAAGCGGATGAGGTAAACAAAAAGGAACAAAAGACAAGCATAATAAAGCAGTAACAGGCAAATAAAGCAAATAAGAGACAAACAAATTTAGCAGCATGCAGGCAAAATAAAGCAAATGGAGACAAACAAAATTTAGCAGCATGCAGGCAGACAAAGCAAATGGAGTCAAAATAAAGCAGCTACAGGCAATCGAAGGAAAAGGAGACAAAATTAAGCAGCATGCAGGCAAAATAAGGCAAAAGGAATCAAACAAAATTAAGTAGGATGCAGGCAAACAAAGCAAAAGGAGACAAACAAAATTAAGCAGCATGCAGGCAAAACAAAGCAAATGGAGACAAACAAAATTAAGCAGCATGCAGGCAAAATTAAGCAAAAGGAATCCAACAAAATTAAGTAGGATGCAGGCAAACAAAGCAAAAAGAGACAAACAAAATTAAGCAGCATGCAGACAAAATAAGGCAAAAGGAGACAAACAAAATTAAGTAGGATGCAGGCAAACAAAGCAAAAGGAGACAAAATAAGCAGCATGCAGACAAACAAAGCAAAAGGAGACAAAATTAAGCAGCATGCAGACAAACAAAGCAAAAGGAGACAAAATTAAGCATCATGCAGGCAAACACATCAGAAGATCAAAAAGGAGTCTGAAAATAATATAGCAAGAAGTTTAAATGAAGCACAAGAGAAATGAATGGCAGGGTTTAGAATACTGATTTGATTTTGTTGAACTAATTCAGTCAATAGTAAGAATCAGCTGCTTTAAAGAAGAGGCAGAACTGGTCAGGAGGGAGAGATGCAAATTGTTTCTCAAATGTACAGGGTTCAAATTGCACTTGTCCCGGCCTGCCTGGAACTGTTACCTAGCAACAAGGAAGGAGTGGGGGAAAAGAAAGCAAGAGGAAGATATCGAAACAGACATGTCATCTTTGCAGTCATTTGACTTAGCAATTTTGTTACTGTTGTGGATCTCACGGTAAGAGATTTCTGTAGTCTTTGCAAAACTGAGATAGGGATTTACACAGTGCATGGAAAACCTTAAAGAAAACTTTGAAAGGAGGAAAACAGGCTTGCAGAAAGTGAACATCTGAGAAGAAATGTATCTTACAAAGTTTGATCTGGTTTCTGTGAAAAATGTCTATCACTATCATGAAAATGCAGAGATATAGGAAGAAGAGAAGGAGCATTCACATGGCATGCAAGAGGACCCCAAGAAAATAACACCATGAATTCATGACTTCTAGGAGAGATGATTAACTGGATTGTAGGAATGGATTCATACATGAGGTAGATACAGTCACTAAAAGGAAATAACTTGGCTTAGCAGAAGAGCAGTAGTATTGAAAGGAATAAAACAAAGAACAGTGGAAGTTTAGGTCGCGACTTTTGCAATATTTGTCTTTAATGTATCAAATTGCACTTGTCCCGGCCTGCATGACCACAAAATGCAGCTAGAATATAGGAAAACTGTAACTAATGGATGAATAATGGAGTTTTTTCTGCAATATTTTTTAACTGGAAGTCCCTTTGCTTGGCAATCATCCTGGAATTCTAATAACTGCTATGCTTGAATGCGGTCGATAAAGGCAGTGGTAAGTAAAACCCACATTCTATTGGCAAGGCAGTGATTTTTTTACCCAAAATTTGACTCCGAATACCAGCCTTTTCACAATCCGAAAAATTGCTAAGTTTCACAAAAATATGAAGAAAAATTCACAATGCCCATCAACAATTTGATTTGAAATTGTTTATTCATGGAATCGATGTAAAAAATCTTAAAAGTCGGGCAAAAAATGCCGATGGAGACCGCGAATTCGCCGTACAGAAATACCGTATGATGGCTTTTATCGTTAACTTCCAGTCAAGTAGAGCTCAAGACCGTACATAAAGCGCTCAGTTACGTGGAGCCCAGTCATCAGTTTATTTAGTTTATTTAGCTACGCCCAAGATGTCGAGAAATAGCAAATATTATTTTAAAAAATTTTTAAAAAGCCATGCCACCGGTACACCAACAAAATTTTCAGCAATTGGAACTGTAAGAAAAATAAATGACCGTGGTGATCAGCCTAGTTCTCTTCAGTGTTCCAGTGAAAATTCTACATGTGATTCCTTGTCATTGCCAGTAAATATTATTGAAAATGAACAAGAAGCAGTTACTTTGTCTCCTCAGTCAATGCTCTCACCACAGCCTGATCATGAAAAATCTTGTGAAGCATTTTACCAATTTTTCGTGACCCAAATGATGTAATGCCAGAAAGTAAAAAAAAGTTGTGGTTTAGCTAGTCTTTATCTTTGATTGTAAAATGCTGGCCTGAGTAATTTAGCATTCCCGGTAATTAGTGTGCCCGGTGTACATCCAAATGGCAGCCTAGAACTTTCCAATTTCTTTTCTGGGCAGAAAAAAAGACCAAAAGGCACGCAGCTACATGGACAAGTGAAATGTTAGGGTTTTTTTATTGCATTGATAGAATCTTTGCCAACATATAAATATTTCTCTTATTTTCATCTTCCTGTTGTTGCCCCATAAAAGGGAAGTAATTCAATTTGTAATTTTGTTCATTACACAAAAAATTCTAAGGACAAAAATAGAAATAAATATGAAAAAAAATTAGTATATCATATTGAAATTGATAATACATTCTGAGTATAAATTAAAAAAATATATATAAATACAGTTTTAAAATGTTTTTTTTGGTTTATTATATATACAAATGAAAAGATTGTGAGTAAAGCGATTTAAATACGAACTACTTTAGTAGAAATTTTGATACCTTGACACTGATCAAGGTGAGTGACCTGGAGAAAAGTAAAAATATAAATAAACAAAACGCTATTAACAAAAGTTTACTAATTTAGAACATTACATACAAACACTCTTGGCCATTACCTTATGCTGAAGTTGATGGTAGCTTAATCATTTCATGTGACTATATCATGTAAATGGGCATTGTCCTGTTGAAAAAATACAGAAGCATTTAACTGCATGATTATAGTATAATCATTATACCCCAAGATAAAATATCAGGGGTCTGTATTGGATTCATGTGCATTAGACGATCTGTTAAAATGTTGCTGCTGCAGTCCACTGCCATGATTTTCATTGAGTTATTGATCTTCAATTTTTTTTTAAACATAAATTTGTTCAGACTATTTTTCAGCAACTACTTGTCAGATTTTAATATTGCTTTGCAAGAGTCATATGTACTAGGCCTAGTTATGCAGGGACTGCATGTATTGTTTTAAAACATGTATAATATTTTTACATTTCAGAATGAAGGTGTTCATGTTTCATTTATTTTTCACAATTTTGAATCTAAACGCGTTTAAAAATTCACAATAGAAAAGGCATGGGCTGTTTCACAAAAAAGTGAAAAAAATCACTGCAAGGATATTTCTTCAAATTAGGTCTTTCAACTCTTGTGAAATATGCAAATATAGCTGAAGATAATCCAACATGGGAACAGGGCACAAAGAGTTTTATCGTTGCATTGTTTTAAAAAGGAAACCTGATTTCTCCTCGAAATAAATCGATTATCAGAATGAATACAGTTACCGTATTACCGTATTAGCCCCATCTACCACCCATGCCCCTATATGCGTCCCAACATGTTTTTTTACCTGCAAATGAGTAATTTTTGGTAGTAGGAAATTTGTAAAAAAAACCAAAAAAAAACATGTCTTTGCATTGTTGTTTCTTTTCTGTTTTGTAAGGGCATGTACAGAATTTATTACTATCTGGCCAAATAACCTGCCAGTTTGGATTTTACAAAGTTCTGTCGATTCTCGAACTAGACTGAAGGCTTAGTATTAGTACCGCTTTAAGTGGCCCCCTTTTCTTGAATTTTCTTAGAACCCAGGGCGCTAGATGGGGCAAATATGGTATTATTTTTAGTAAATATTCAGGGCTGTGGAATTCCTATGTCCGACTTGTCTGACTCGGTACTTTTTGCCGCCGGACGGGTAATTTTTTTCATCCCACTTGTCCGCGGACGAGTAAAAAATCCAAACTCAAAAAGAAACTACGAATGTATTGTTTTATCCCGCGGAGAGCCTCTCGATTAAATTAGCAGTTTTTTTGTCTAAATTAAGCATAAATGCTTGTGTTCTGATTGGCTTTTGTTCTCCAATTAGTCTCGCGTGACTTCTTCACGTGGTTTAGGAAGGCGAAGTAAAACCGGAACACAAACAGTCTGGTTAACTGAAAATGGACAAATTTGTCATACGAACTTCATCCGCGGCTTCTTCAAATAATCAAACAGTAACTGATGGCAGGGAGAAGAAAAGAAAACAAAAATCACAGAAAGATTGCGAGTATGAAAAGAAGAGAGTCCGAAGTTCCCAAGAGTCGTGGCTATCCGAATTTAGTTGGCATTGCACAGACGATGACACAGCCCACTGTCGCGTCTTGTTGCCGATGCATAATTGTCTTAAATAAAGGCTATTAGCCACTGGAATCATATTTCTCTTTTTGAAAATTCGGACAAGTGGATTTTGGCTGCGGACAAGTAGATTTTTAAGGTTCACTTGTCCGGGGACAAGTGAAAATTTTTGGGATTTCCACACCTCTGATATTGAAATACAAAGTGATGTAAAAGAACTGTTGTATTTGAATTTTAACATATTTTACTTTGAACAAATGCTAAAAACATTTATTACCACAAATGGGTTTAAAAGGCAAGAAGTTTTTTCAGGTACTCGTGTTACACTAATCTACATTATGCAGGAAACAATGATGATAGAGACATCACATTCACATAATTATTTTTGGATATAATAAGGAAAATTTCTTTGTAAAATGGAATGGGATTCACCTTTATACAATTCTTTTTATGCCATTGCAAATTTTACACACTGTTAACATGTAATAAGAAAAAGTCACTTGTTGGTATGCAAACCAGGGAACTAAACAGGTATATTTCTTGTTCCAGACCATATAATTGCGTTTTATTTATATTTTTGCAAATAAATTGTGTTTTTCAGTGCAACAAATAAACTTAATCATTTTTGTGTCGCCCTTGTGAAGAAACGGCCATACATAGGGATCGCTTTGATTTTTTTAGCTCACAGCGTGCTCATGGTGAGCTTTTGTGATCCCCCTGTGTCCGGCGTTTTCCTTATATGTATATAGTAAAAACTTAAAAAATCTACTCCTGAAATGACAAAGGCTAGAGCTTTGATATTTGGCATATGACATCATCTATAGGTCCTCTACGGAAGTTATCAAATTATGCTCCTAGTGCCAAAATTGACCCCGCCCCAGGGGGTCAGGTTTTCCTTATATGTATATAGTACAAACTTAAAAAATCTTCTCCTCTGAAATGACAAAGGCTAGAGATTTGATATTTGGTATATGATATCATCTATAGGTCCTCTACCAAAGTTGTTCAAATTATGCCCCTAGTCTCAATATTGGCCCCGCCCCAGGGGGTCATAGGTTTTCCTTATATGTATATAGTAAAAACTTAAAAAATCTTCTCCTCTGAAATGACAAAGGCTAGAGATTTGATATTTGGTATATGACATCATCTATAGGTCCTCTACGAAAGTTGTTCAAATTATGCCCCTAGTGCCAAAATTGGCCCCGTTCCAGGGGGTCATAGGTTTTCCATTTATGTATATAGTAAAAACTTAAAAAATCTTCTCCTCTGAAATGACAAAGCCTTAAGCTTAATTATTTGGCATGAAATATTGTCTAGTGAACCTGTTCCAAGTTTGTGTAAATTATATCGAGAGTAAAAGTTTGGCCTGCCCGGGGGTCATAGATATTCATTATTTGCATGTAGTAAAAACTTATAAGAAATTAGCCTTTGAAGCTTCAAAGGCTAGAGCTTAGATTTACAAGAAATAATGATAGCTTCCACACAAATAGCAGTCTGTCCTCAGGTGAGCGCTTTGGGGGCAATGGCTCCCTTGTCAAAATATTTGAACTACTATATTTACAGCTGTTAAATCATGAAGCACATCATTGTGTATTTTTAAGCTTAGCTATAAACAACATCTCCTCCTAGACCACAGTCATGGTCAGAGTTGATTAAAAAGACCTGGGCATAAAGATCTAAAGTTGTTGAAAGAATGCCATTACATATATAATTCTGGTTGCTGTGACACCAAGTTTAAAAAGTTTTAAGGCTCTTCTTGTCTTATACCACTGGGCTTGGAGCTCTAAAATATTTTGGATTGCAATGTCTGGTGGACCTCTACCAAGATTGTTCAAATTATCTCCTTAGGGTCACTTTTGGCCTTGCTAAAGACGTCACTTGTTTCACACAGAAATGTAAAGAAAATCTTCAAAAGCCCTAGTGACTGATACCACAAAGGCCCAGAAGTCTGAAACTTAGCATGAAGAATAGCTTAGTAGACTTCTACCAAGATAGTTCAAACTTTGCTTCTGGGTAATATTTGGCTCCATCCTCTGTGTCAGATTTTTTTACATAGACCTAAAAACTATTTTAAGATCTCCATCAATCTTGTCAGACACCACAAGGCTGAGACTTCAGGAATTTGGTATAAAGCATTGTCAGTTGGACCTCTTCCAATACTGTTTAAATTGTGCCCCATGGTTCAGTATTTGCTTCACCCTGGGGATTATGTTTTATATTGAAATCTATAAATATTTGAACCAGGACTACAAAAGAAATCTTTAAAACTCTTTTTGTTTGAAACTGCAAGGCCTAGAGTTCTGAAATTTTGCAAAGAGCTTTGCCAAGTGGAAGTCTCCCAACTTTGCCCCAGGGTCATTTTTTTTTGCTCCATCCCCTGTGTAAAATGTTTAACATAGACTTGTATAACCAATCTCTTCAAAGAACTCCTCAGAAACCATAAGGCTGAGACTTAGAGAAATTATTATTTATTGTCTTCGGACTTCTAACAAAATTCTTCAAATTATGCCCCTGGTATCCTTTCTGTCCAAACAGAGAATTGCATGACTATTAGAGCAATATACAACAACTTTATAAACAACAAGTTGATAAAATAATTATATAAGGTATAAAAGAAATTACAAAGACGTGGAAACCTTTTGAAATCTTTTTGTCATAACCAAACAACCTAAAGCTTTGATATTTGGCATGCAGTATTTATTTTGTCCTGGATGGATGCATGTCACAAAGTTTGTCAGCACAACTCCTCCTACATGCATGACCGGATTAGTGTTCATACATAGGTTTTCCAAAATTCTTGTTCTTTGTCCATACATTACACTTTTCAGATTGATAAACCCCATGCAGAAGTTATTTCCCCTTATCAGTACAGTTATATGTGATAATGGTTGCTAGTAAAAGAAACAAAATATTTACTTCTTTCAAATTGTTCTTTTTATCTCCCTAAGATCGGCATTTAGTAAGTGCATCTGTCCATTCATGTACAGTATGAGTATGTCCACTCTTTAACCCTGCCACTTTTATGCCAACAACCCCTCCAAACATTTTGGGACATATAGTTTTGCTCATGTCACTCTTTAACTCTGCCACTTTTATGCCCATAAACCCTTGAAATAATTTGGGACATATAGTTTTGCTCATGTCAGTCTGTCAATAGGAAGGTTGATCAGTGTGTATACAAATTTTGGATGAATTACTTTACAATGCATAAGCCAAGAGACTTTATACTTGGAAGGTAAGTTAACCCTGGTGGTTTTAGGCTCACTCTCAAGCTTTACAAGATAAGCGTCATTATACCTGCACACACACACAGACACAGACACACACAGTGTGTGGGGGCTACTTCTGTCTGTCCCATTTCTTGTCCGGACCATAAGTTTTCAATACATGGAAGAATTTTTTGATACTCTGTCGCGTGTGAGACCCAGATCTATAGCTAAAAGGTCAAGGTTACAGTCACTGTTCAAAGGTAAAATGATTTTGATGACCTTGACCGGGCCATAACTTCTCCATGCAAGGAAGGATAATGAAATACCTTAGGGTGTTTGTTCATCTAGATGAGACAGTGAGTTACATGCAAGACCAAGTCTCTATCTCAAAAGGTGAAGGTCACATTGACTTGTCAAGTGTAAAAAGTTTGGATGATAGACCTTGTCTGATCCAAAACTTGTTCATGCATGGATGGATTTTGAAATATCTTGACATATTTGTTCATATAGATGACATAGTATGTTGATGTAAATCCAGGGTAAAAGGTCAAGGTCACAGTGAAAGGTAAAAAATGTTGATGATAGACCTTGTCAGGGCAATAATTCTCCTTGCAAGTAGAAGACCCTTTTGATTATTTGTAAATTGGTCAAATTAATGACATAAGAATAACTGATCTCAATACACTAATTTTTATGCCGTCGGCATATTGTGGATGAACTGTTAGTCCGTCTGTTGGTACCTATGTCCGATTAACCTGTTTTGACAAGATGTATACTAGTATGTCTACAAACAGCAGGTGCATGAAATTTTACACTAAAAGCAGTGCTCAGGTCATGACCCTGACAAGTTACATAACTGGCTACCCTTTTCCTTTGGTATTTTCCCCGTTTTGTTCTAAGAGAAATGGTTAACCTGTTTCGGCAAGTTGGATATTTCTTAATTTCTACAAATAGCAGAGTCATTATAGTTACTTACCAGTGCACTGGTCCTGACCCTGACAAGTAACCTAACTGTTGTTTTTTATCAGGTAATCTCCCTTTTTCTTGTATTTTGAATAGATTAAACTAATTTGGCAAGTTGGATATTTCAAAATTTTGATAAGTATCACAGTCATGGATATTGACTGTTCCTCTATTATAAACCTTTTTTTTTGCGTAATTCAAAGGGCTATCAATGTAGACTATAACATCGAAGTTGTTTGGGTACCTTTTTATCTGTTTTCATAACAAAATGAACGTATATGCTGGCAAAAACGTTGCTGTTACATGTGAAGAACATAAATAAAACAAAAGTACATAACGGAATGTTATGTAACAAGAGTTGCAGAAGGTAAACACAACCAAATAAGTCACGTACTTATCTAAAGTTTTGACCTTGTGACCTTCAACTACACGTGTTTGAAGTTTTTGCTAACGGCATTGCTGTAGAAATGAAATTCATTAAATTAGTACCGTATTTATATTGACTTCTTTATTTAAAACTGAGAACATTCTTGCTTGTCTCTCTCTTGAATAATCAGCATAAAAAGTTTAATAAATTTATGAAGTTTTACAGTTGGTTTGTTCATGTAATGTGTTTGGTAAACTAATTTGACTAATAACTTGCAGGTTGTCATATTTCTTTTATGATGCCCTAGGTTGACATAAAGAAAATCTCGGGAAACAGACTGCCCATTATCTGAATTTTGTAATATTAAATGTGTTTACAATGGCCCATAAAATATTCCGTGTTATTAATTTGAAACTAATATGTGCTTACAATAACTGTTAAAATCATACATGTGATATCCCGGCGGGATTTTAAAAAATCCCGTTATTCCACATCAATTCCAGCTGTCCCGGTATTAATTAAAAATTACCGTTATTGAAATCCAGAAGAAAAAAATCTTTCATCTGCCGACGTCAATAACTTGCTCAGCTCCGGATATGGGCGGAGCTTGTACTCGGAAACGGCGATCAATACATACTACTTTCAAAGCATTGACCAATCAGAGCACATTTTACTAGTTTCGTTGATTTAATCCTTTGTTGACACTCGATACACAATTAACACATTTAGCCATCAACGGGTGTCGAATTTGGGCATAGCCCGCCCGCTTAGCTCAATAGGTAGAGCACTGGATTAGTAATCCATCGGTCGTTGGTTCGACCCCTGGGCAGGGCAAAATTTCTCCGTGACAATTGTTCTCAGACATTGTGTCTTATGTTCATTTGTCTCTCACCGCTGATTCAGAGTAGATCATGTGGGAACAGTAGTCAGTCACTTGCGGAGAAATTGGCAATTACTGGTTAGTTATCCAGGAAAACCGGTTAGGTTGACTGACCGCCGAGATATAACAAATGTTGAAATCGGCGTTAAACCCCAAAACAAACAAATTGGGTCAATATAATTCGATTGGGGATGTACACAGAGTAGAAAATTGTGGTGTACAACTTAAAAATTAATTGAATGCTTGATTTTAAAGGCAAACGGTTAAACATCAATGCATTACTAATGTTACTCTAACCTTTTAAACAGTGTAAGGAAATGACTGATATACTTTTTGGTATTTTTGTTTTAATTCTCGGATTTATTTATAAGAAAAGGTCAAATAGTTTTAAGACAAGCTTAAAACAAATTGTAGGAAACCAATTTCAGCAAATATTTAGTTCATTAAACAAGAAGCAGCGAGTGAAAATCTCGGATAAATTCCGTGTGTCATATATTTCCGCGACCCCGTCGTATTTTAATATTTATTGAAAACAGTGTCTTGGAGACTCTTTATATGTCAAACCTACAACGTTCAATTGATTGAATAAGATAAGTGGTCCTTATTTAATCATAAGTACCAGTTTTTCATTGAAAAAGTTTACTTTTCTCTAAGACTTTAATATTTCTGTCGTAGTTACTTTTGAAAGCAACAATTATAATGAATCAACATAATTTACATCTTAAAATTGTTTGTAATTTTGTTCAGAAAAATTCTTGTGAAACTGGAAACACGTCCCAGACTTTTCACAAAAAGGGATCTTTGTAAGGACTCGGGTCCAAACGCTAAAATTCAAAAGACAAAAACAAAATTCAATCATCAATGGGAATCTGAATATAAATGGATAGGAAAGTGTGCTAAGGGAACAGATTATACCTTTTGCATGTGGTGATACCTTTATGCATTTAATAAGAACAAAAAAACACTTCATTGGTTTTCTTTTCTGTTCTTCTTGTCTTTCTTTTTGCGAAAAGGAGTCAATAAAAAATTCCAGTTTTCAAGCAAAAAATCCAGCTGAAAATCCAGTTTTGAGTTACCGAAGTTATCACATGTATGCTGTTTTAAGCTGTGCCTTGATTTTAAATGTGTATCATGACAAAGTTTGGTGGCATATGTGTTTACTTAACAAAGCATCTTGTTTCACAGGATTATTGAGCATGGTGATTAGATGAACCATTTGATTTTGTGCTTACTGGGTCAATAGTCAATATCCTAGGGACCTGGCCTTCGAAAATATTTTCCAAAATATTAATGCAGAAAAAAAAATGAGATGAGAAGCTTCAAACTTGAAGAATGGTCACGCATGATAAGAAGATGACGTTTCTGATTTTGGGCCTATTGGGTCAAAGTTCATGCTTATAGGGTTTGTACCTTAACATTAATCTCCGATCAAAGACTTAAGGACAACTGAACTCAGGACTCTCAGAATGTTCAGAATAGATTGGCCATATCAGTAGATACACGCTTGTTATTTAGACCCACTGGGTCAAAAGTCAAACCCATTAGGGTATAGTTTTAAAACTGTTTTCTGATAAATTAACAAAGAACAACTGAATCCAGAAAACTAGAACTTTACAGGATGGTGTGGTATGGTTAATGGATGGAAGATACCCGCTTATATGATGGGGAGGTTACTATAGTCAAATTGGAGAAACTCCGGTATCCAATTAACTGTTAGTAACAGGTTTTAGACTTCGTTCGAATTTCCGGTTTCGTTTTTGCGGCAAAACAATACATGAAACATTTAGAAATTAAACATTCCCTTGAAAATGAAATGAAATTAAACAGATATCACTTCAAGGTTTTGGCTGGAACAGTTTTACTGATAGCAACCCTACTTTTCACCTGTTACAGCCTGATCAACTGGAGGAAAGAAAAGGAAAACATTGACCGATTTCTCCCTCTGTTGAAAGCTGATTTGAAACGAACAACGGAACATCCAGTGGTTGCTGCATTTCAGGTGATTACTCGCTGTCTTCATTAATTTTAGATATGGTGAAAACGTTTTCTTTTTTAAAGTGAGACTGATTTCAAACATTGATGCTTAAAATTGAATTGTACAATCGTAAATCTGCTGTCGACCTTTACTTTATAATGATTCAAGAATATGTGTTCAGGGCTTTAATTTACATTAAAATTAAAGCCCTGATGTGTTATATTTATTCCGAGAAACAAAGTAAACATTCCGTTATAGTAAATTGTGATGGCCATTTCATATGTACACTTGTACCCTATTATAATGCTTTTGTTTAGGGAAAGGTAATTAACCAATCTAGTCAGATGTTATAATTTCAGTTTATGACATTTTTGTACTGATGAAATGCCCAAATATAATGAAAAGAATGTAATTTTTCTCTTTAATATCCATGAATTTAATTTTTGTGTTATTGTATCAACTTTATTTGATATTTTTATTCGTTTGATAACTTAAAACAGTACTTTGTTACTTTTTATTTTCAACCAGAAATGCATTGAATTGGCAGCCTAGAACTTTCCAATTAATAATTCTTTTCTTGGCAGAAAAAGTCTGAAAGGCACTCAGCTACATGGACAAGTGAAATGTTAGAGTTTTTTGTTTCATTGATAGAATCTTTGCCAACATATAAATATTTACCTTATTTCATCTTCCTGTTGTTGCCCCGTAAAAGGGAAGTAATTCAATTTGTAATTTTGTTCATGACACAGAAAATTCTAAGGACAAAAAAAGAAGTAAATATAAAAAAAGTCAGTATATCATATTGAAATTGATAATACTTTCTGCATATTCATTAAGAAAAAATAAATACAATTTTAAAGTGTTTTTTTTTTGGTTTATTATATATAAATGAAAAGATTGAGCACTTTGCTGTTTAAATACGAACTACTTTAGTAGAAATTTTGATACCTTGACACTGATCAAGGTGAGTGACCTGGAGAAAAGAAAAAATATAAATAAACAAAAAGCTATCAATGGACGTTTAATTAATTTAGAACATAACATACAAACACTCCTGGCCATTACATTATGCTGAAGTTGATGGTAGCTTTATCTTGTGACTACATCATGTAAATAGGCATTGTCCTGTTGAAAAAATACAGAAGCATTTAACTGCATGGTTATAGTATAATCATTATACCCCAAGATAAAATATCAGGTGTCTGTATTGGATTCATGCACATTAGACGGTCTGTTAAAATGTTGCTGTTGCATTCCACTGCAATGATACTGCATTGAGTTATGGATCTTCAATTTTTTTTTAAACATAAATTTGTTCAGACTATTTTTCAGCAACTACTTGTCAGATTTTAATAATACTTTGCAAGAATCATATGTACTAGGCCTAGTTATGCAGGGAATTGTTGTGTTCCAGTCCAATTTTCACTTGATTTATGGCCCTTTGATTTTAAGGATAAGTTGACTGTATAGATATGAAAATTACTGTGACAAGGTGGTATCTGGGAGTATTTATCACATTTAGTGATAGCTCTTGTTTGAATAGCTTCAGCAGCCAAACCCAATTTATCTTGGAGTATTTTTAAGTTTCCCCAAAGGATAATGAAGCTTGTCCCCCATGATTCACAGTGACAGCACCACCTCTGAATGTGTCATGCTTTCTAACACTAACAAATATCTTATAATTTTAATGCAAGTGGGACAATTGCTTACCTTGATGACTGTAAGCATATTGACTGAGATTGAACCCAGACTTGTCAAAAAACAAAAGATCTTGGTGATGCCAGTGAGGGTGTGTACATGCCCTGTATAAACATGCCTGATGATGGCATGCTCTAATCAGTTCATTTTATTCATACATCTTGTTGTGTATATATATGTATATATATAATTATGTGCCATCAGTGTTGCAGGTTTAAACATGTGAGAGGTCCAAATCCTGGACGAGTCCCCATCTTACAAAAATGAAAGTCCGTAACAGAAAGATGCAATGCATCTTAGAATACACAACCCAGAGCAGGATTCGAACCCCGATCTCCCACTTGACACGCCAACTCTGAGACTCTAAGACTTTGACAATTTCGGCATTTTAATTACTTTGGATTTCAGTAGTATGGTAGCTAATACTAGGTTATTTAACATTATTCTGTACTTATACAGAGATATATTTGGATGAGTACACAGTTGGACAAGTTAAATTGGATGAGCCGGTATGTGAGTCCGATATTATGATATTTTAAGCTGTGTACGAGTCCAGAAATATCTGACATTGTCAGAACATAACAATGTGAAATGATCATTTTATTCTGTATCTTATCTATTAATTATTAAAAAAGAAAAAAAAAAGGATTTATTTTATGTGAAGTGTGAGACAATGACTTCATGTCCAGGATGGGTCACCAGTCCTTCCTTGTCCAGCCTGTGTAGTCATTGGCCTATTCTTATCACACCCTGTGGTGATTCTTGACTAACGTGATGTGAATACATGGTTTTCTAAATAAAAGATCAATTCAGTGTAGCAAAATATGAATGCAGTGCCTTTTGTAGGTCATCACGTAGCTGGGACTCCAGTCAAAGCTTGCATTGTTTCCTTATGGAACTTTCTTTCAAAACTGATCAGGGTAAAAAAAGAAAAGAGAATTTAAAAGGTCTTAACTACTGAGTAACAAGATTAAATAACCTTGCTATTTTGTTGTTTCAGAAGAAAAACAGTGAACAGGAAGGTGGTTTGACACTAATAAATTATGGGGAGATTTTTCTAAAGGAGCAATACCTGTATTCTGACATAGAGGAAATTTTCTTCAGGTAATTTGAATTGATAACATTTTTAAGATAGCTTAAAGAGGCTGAACTCCAGATTTGATATAAATTTTTTTTTTACTTAAATGAAATATCTAGATGCCGTGAGATTATAACAACATGATATTTTACTTCAAAACTGATTATAAAAGTCTAAATAGAACAAAAAAAATATATTCGCTTCAGCCGGATTTCAACTCTGAATCCTCATGTTAACAAAATATTAACAGCGCTTTAACTGTCACCACTATCGCCGCATGTGAAATAACTATTGTTTACTTTATATCTTATACAATACAGTTATACCGTCGCATTACGGTATAGCACTATGAAAGGAAAAAAATCAATTTATAATGTGATTACCTGACTTATTTTTTTGTCAGTTAGTCAGTTTTTAAGCATTAATCATAAATATCACAAGAAATTTATAATACAAGAAAACTTTCCTTTTTGTGTCATCTTGAGCACAGCCCCTTTAACCCTTACCCTGCTATATTTCTGAAATGGACCTGTCCATTTTACACTTTGGAATGTCCATTTTATCTTTTAAAGGGGTATAAAGTGAAAAAAATGTGAACAATTAGACTGCTAAGATTTGCAGGCTGATTAATATCTGCACTGCTTTCATGGACAAAAACAATTGCTTACATTAGGATAAAAGTTTATAAGAATGCAGACTGTATGCAGCAGTTACTTCCCTTACCAGTACTGTTATCACTGCCACCCATGCATGTCATGTAATGATGATTGCTGTGAAATAAACAAAATATCAACTTCTTTCAAGTTGTTCTTTTTTTTGTATTTTTTAAAATGAAGACCACTTTAAAGTTTTGATAAAAGCAATAACAGAAAGGGGTAACGAAAAAACATTTCTAAGAATGGTACATCGGCTCTTTTTCAGCCTAAATAACTATTGAAGGCAGTGTTTGATGATAGGACAGGGGCATTAACTCTGCATGAAGTTTGATAAGAGTTGTAGTGCCATCTTTTTAGTTAGTGCATTGTTCAGGGAAAATGCTTCGTGCAGTGAGTAAGTGACAAATTCTGCCGTTACAGCATGCCTGGATATACCTGCATGGCATATCAGAAATAAACACGGCTGAAAAACAAAGAAAACTGCAGGTCATTATGACATAGAAGTTGTTGTAACTCAAAAATGATAATGATTGAATTTGTAGGCATGTTTATATAAGGCACTCTGTCTCTATCTAAGGAAGATAATTTGTTGTCAGGAATGTCCCTCCTTGGATACTGATGGGTAAAATCATTATATTGTTGTCATTGTCCAAAGAAAAATCTGTACTGAATTGGAAAGTAATAAGAAAATGCAAGAAACTTGAACTTTAAAATATTTATAATTTTCTGGCAATATCAACCATTATTTGCCTATTTCAGAACAAAATATTGTTGTTTTTTATTGTAGTAGAAGCATTGATTTTCTTATACCAGATCTTCTTCAAGTCACCCTTAACCAAGGGATAACCCTTAAATCTGTACCCATTGTGTTAGTACCAGTTGCCCATATTACCAATGTCCCTTAAGGAGTACACTTATTTTGGGTCGTGGGGGATAGTGCAAGATACAGGCAGCAAAGACAACCCTGGTTCTTTTACCTGTTTAACATCAAATCCCAAAGACAGTTGGTATTGTTAGTGGCAAAGGTGGATTAAACTCCCCCAGCCACTGGATTACTAATCATTGTGCATTACCCCTGGTCAATCCATTGGTTGCTAGTTAGTTATTGAATATAATTATGGTCGTGGTTAACTTGACAAAATGTTAGACTAATAGTGAAAGGACAAAGATCCACTCCTTAGTTGAATATTTGAAGATTTCTGAACTGAAGTCTGACAAGCAAACCAGTAAATGTGTATGAAATATTTTTAGGTTTCTGGAGAAAAAAGATGTGATATGTGGCAATGATGTACGCCTTGGCAGTCAACATGACGGCGGATGGAATGTGTGCATGTCACCACCCTTCAAGCTGAAAAAGCCGTGTCTTGTTTACTCATTTGGGTAACATTCTTAATCATTCTGTACTGTCACAATAAATGAGATTTTTTTTTGATAAAGGCCATAATCTAAAGCTCATTTGAGAACAAGTATGATAATCTAAAGCTCATTTGAGAACAAGTGTGATAATCTAAAGCTCATTTGAGAACAAGTGTGATAATCTAAAGCTCATTTGAGAACAAGTGTGATAATCTAAAGCTCATTTGAGAACAAGTGTGATAATCTAAAGCTCACTTGAGAACAAGTGTGATAATCAAAAGCTCACTTGAGAACAGGTGTGATAATTTTAAGCTCACTTGAGAACAAGTGTGATAATCTAAAGCTCACTTGAGAACAAGTGTGATAATCTAAAGCTCATTTGAGAACAAGTGTGATAATCTAAAGCTCATTTGAGAACAGGTGTGATAATTTTAAGCTCACTTGAGAACAAGTGTGATAATCTAAAGCTCATTTGAGAACAAGTGTGATAATCTAAAGCTCACTTGAGAACAAGTGTGATAATCAAAAGCTCACTTGAGAACAGGTGTGATAATTTTAAGCTCACTTGAGAACAAGTGTGATAATCTAAAGCTCACTTGAGAACAAGTGTGATAATCTAAAGCTCATTTGAGAACAAGTGTGATAATCTAAAGCTCATTTGAGAACAGGTGTGATAATTTTAAGCTCACTTGAGAACAAGTGTGATAATCTAAAGCTCATTTGAGAACAAGTGTAATAATCTAAAGCTCATTTGAGAACAAGTGTGATAATCTAAAGCTCACTTGAGAACAGGTGTGATAATTTTAAGCTCGCTTGAGAACAAGTGTGATCTAAAGCTCATTTGAGGACAAGTGTGATAATCTACAGCTCATTTGAGAACAAGTGTGATAATCTAAAGCTCATTTGAGAACAAGTGTGATAATCTTAAGCTCACTTGAGAACAGGTGTGATAATTTTAAGCTCACTTGAGAACAAGTGTGATAATCTAAAGCTCATTTGAGAACAAGTGTGATAATCTAAAGCTCATTTGAGAACAAGTGTGATAATCTAAAGCTCATTTGAGAACAAGTGTGATAATCTAAAGCTCTTTTGAGAACAAGTGTGATGATCTAAAGCTCACTTGAGAACAGGTGTGATAATTTTAAGCTCGCTTGAGAACAAGTGTGATAATCTAAAGCTCACTTGAGAACAAGTGTGATAATCTAAAGCTCACTTGAGAACAGGTGTGATAATTTTAAGCTCGCTTGAGAACAAGTGTGATAATCTAAAGCTCACTTGAGAACAAGTGTGATAATCTAAAGCTCATTTGAGAACAAGTGTGATAATCTAAAGCTCACTTGAGAACAGGTGTGATAATCTAAAGCTCACTTGAGAACAAGTGTGATAATCTAAAGCTCATTTGAGAACAAGTGTGATAATCTAAAGCTCACTTGAGAACAGGTGTGATAATTTTAAGCTCACTTGAGAACAAGTGTGATAATCTTAAGCTCATTTGGGAACAAGTGTGATAATATTGAGCTCACTTGAGAACAAGTGTGATAATTTTAAGCTCACTTGAGAACAAGTGTGAGCTTGTGTGGTTGACCTTTGTCTGTTGTTGTTCGTTATGTAAAACTGTTTTAGTGTTGTTTTTTTTTTTATAAAGTATTTCCCATTGTTGTCCGTTTCATAAAACAGTTTGATCTAGAACCGAGATATTTGGCATGTAGCATCAACAAGACGTGCTCTAGATAGATTGTCCATATTATCACCATGGAGTCAAAACTGACCCTGCCCAAGAGATCACTATTTTTAACCTACACTGACCATATTTATGTAGCATACTGTAGTTACAGAATATGTCCGATGACCCAGTCAGATAATTGTGAAAATTGCTATAAGTAATTCATTCCATCTTGTAAATTGCTGAAATCAATTCAATTTACTGTAAATATAGTTTCTGAAGTGTGTGACATGCTGTATAAAGTGACATATTTTGCAGTTACAAGGTAACTGCATATACTTTCAAACTTTGACAAGGTTTAAAATATGTACCATGTCAGAAAAAAGAAAATTTCCAGTATGGTAAATAACATAATTATTTAGGTCTATCATACCATATAAGGCATTATAAGGATAGCTTTTTCACGTTTTACTTCAATTTAAATGAACACCAGCCTTTGTGGTCTTCATACGTGTAAGTCACTATACCTCTGGGTGGCGGCGTGGCCAAGTGGTTAGCGGGTCGGACTAGTATTCAAAGGATTGCTAGCCACATGGGTTCAAACCCAGTAAGGGGCAAGCCGTTGTTTCCTTGAGCAAGAAAGTTATATTCGTTTGTTTAGTACTGGTTGGTTCCAGGAACGGATTCGAGAGTGTGTCTATAAGCTAAAAGATTCCTACACAATCGAACTAAAATAAACTTGGTATAAACTTAATTATACCTTGCACTGATGAAAGGTTGTGGGTTTTAGCCCTGTTACCATGGTTACAGACTATGACTTTTCATCCGAGAAAGTTGGCAGGTTTTTTTAACTTAAGTGTTTGGTCTGGTTCTGTTCCTTCACAGGAATGATGGTTAGGTAAACTGCTCACTTGACATGACTGTGACTGTAAGAGGGTATTTAACTCCACGAAATCAATTTAAATCTATTTTAAAGTACACATTTTAGTAAATAGTTAAATTCATTTGTCTCATAGGCTTTCTTCCCTATATGAGTTTCTTTTTTGATAAAATAAGACCCAGTAGTTCTTAGGCCAAGAAAAAATCCTGTTTGTCCTAGGACCAGTTGTTCAAAAGATTTTTTGAAAAATTTACAGGCAGTTATTCTGACCTTAAAGTTCGAGGGACTGGGAAAAAAAAAACAAGTTAAATTTTTACAGGCTATTAGTTTTCGCCTGTAATGTTAAACATCACCTTGTGAAAAACAGACCAAAGGTTGCAGACTTGTAAATAAAATAATTTATTGTTATGATTCCAGCATTGGAAAAGACTGGCGGTTTGAGGATGATGTCTATGACTACTATGGGTGTAAAGTTCTGGCGTTTGATCCAAGGTACCTTATTTTATTTATAGAATGTGGACATGTTCACATATGTCCTCTTTGCAAATCAAAACAAAATTTCTTCACTGTTCATTTTCTGTAGAGTTTGATGTGGATTACAGAACAATGTATTTGAATTTGAGGGAAAAAAAGGGACATATTTAGGGACTTGTATCAATTATACAGGTGAGACTGCCTTAACGCTCCTTTGATTTTTGCACCTTTATTTTATGCTTAAGATAGTTTTCCTTTTTAATTGATAAAAAGGCCAATATAAAACTGTATGCATATATCTGATACTCTAGAATTTTAGAATTTTTATAGAATCAAGAAGATTTGTGTTAGTGGAAAAACATTTACCTTTTCATTTCTCCTAGTTCTGTTTAAATTGTTTTTACTCATAACGTGTGCACTGTAAATGGTTTTGAGTTCTGTTTTGGCAAACACATTTTCACACCATGTAAAGAACATGGCCAGAATATCTGTTCAACCTAATTGTGATCTGCAATGTTTAAAATAAGTAAATAATTTCCAAAGAAAATTCTATAAACAGAAATGGGTTTGTCCAAATTGAAACAAAGGAAAATCAATGTAAGAAATTTAGGGAGCAAGGGTTGAAATTTTTAATTTCTTTTCAGCACTGGTATGAAACAGCATAACAGGACAAAATTGATGTTGTTTAAACCGTATGGATTGGGGGCTGTTACAGAGACATTATCCAATGGATGGCGCATGAAAAGTTTTCGCCAGCATATCATAGATGGAGGCCATATGAAGGTAAAGGTCACTTGACTCAATTAAGTGGCAAAGGTAGTGAAAAAAGCCTTTTACTGGTAGATGGTAGCAGGTTTGATCCCTGCTAGCATACTAACTATTAGAGTGCTGAAAATGCTTGTAAATAGTGAACAGTGCTGGCCAAATTCTGGGTTACGTGTGGAACTATGTTTTGGATTATCTGCCAGACTAAAATTATATCCTACTCACTGTACTGCTATTGTATCAATATCACTAAACAGTTAAGGGAAAATTAATTAACAATTTCCAGAACACATGATATTATTTTTAGTAAACAAACATACAACTAACTGCTGTATGATTGTATTCTTTAAGGTATTTCAAACTGCAAAAAACTAAAAGTTTGTGGTCGTTCCAAATAATTTTATGGTCATTTAAAAAAAAAGATCTTTAATTATCTTTTGATCATTCTAAATACTTTTTGGTCCTACTAAGTGGTTCTGTTGTCATTTCAAATGGTCTTAAATGATTTTTTAGATCATTCAGAGTTAACTTTTTGCGTTTTTTCCAAATTACTTTTTACTTGTTTCAATTTTGTGGTCATTCTAGATGCTGTTTGTAGAATTGAAAATTTGGAATTACAAACTATAATTATATACTGAAATGATATGAGCCATACTCAATAAGTGGATAAACTTACCCATGCCCTTACATTTTTCAGAGTCTGATAGACTACGTCAAATTTGATATAGAGAATACGGAATGGGAGGTACTGAAAAGTTTGACGAAAGACAGTATTCTCGGCTACGTTAAACAGCTTGCTTTTGAGATACATTTGCTGCCGGTGCCGATCACGAAAGAAAACGACAGGAGTTTAACGAAACAAGAGTTTATCGAGAAGTTTGAAATACTAAAAACACTTGAAAGTATAGGATTTAAGAAGTTTAACTACAGAGTAAATCCATTCTGTGGGTTCACTTCGATGCACACTGGGAAAGTGCGGTCAAAATGTTACGAACTTCATTATTTAAATATGGATTTTGTAGATGTGGATCATTTGGAACACGTTGATCCAGCTGAAAAGTTAGGACTAAAATAATTGCTGTCTCATTTATAAGTTATTGTTGTCATCTTTCTTTTTTGGCAATCATAGGTGGATTGAGTGATGATAATGTGGGTTACATTGTAAAAATCTTTAATCTGTAGAATTCTTTTGTTAATTTCAAGTGTTGTGTAAAGTCTGTTATAAACAACATTCCGTATTTAGCTATTGCTACAATTGTTTTGTATTAACTGTCTTTTTTTTCTAAATTTATTATTTCATAACGCTTTTATTTCAGTTTTATTTAATATATTTTTACAATTTATTGGAACTATATTCTTGGTGGATGTATTGTGATAGCCTCTTTTCAGTACAGGTTTGTTATAATTATTAAAATGTAAATAACTGTGGTAATCTTCATTTAATGCATGTTCTGGTCATGTGATAAGATTCTGACTCAAGAGGCATATTCTTAAATTGGCTGATACGAGTAAACTGCATTTGTATTTTATGGGGTCTCATTCTGAAAAGTAATGATAATACGAATATGGACTTAGAGGAGGAGTGTTGGTCGAGGGGTTAGAGTGCCGGACTCCTGATCCAGAGGTTGCTGGTTCGAATCCCACCAGAGGTGAGACTCTTCATTGACATTCCACAGTCCTCACTTTTAGCGCGAGTACTGGTATGAACCCAGGAAGCAGTCACCATAGAAGTTGCAAGAACTTACCTGCCTAGTGTAGTCAGTATTGACTGTTGGCAATAATAAACTGAACTTGACCTTGATAAATGAAAAATAATTAATAATGTGGAGAAGAATACGTGTTCTTTAACTTAGAAAATGTTAATTTGTTATAAATCACTGTAGACCAATAATATTTCTGCAAAAAAAGGGACCATTATTAATTTGGGATCGGAACGAATATCGAATCTGTGTCTGATTATTCTGTTCAGCAAATTTGAATATTTGATATCGTTACACTATGTAAGTTTATTGTCCAAAATTTTATATGTCCCACTGGCGATTGGCAATACTTTTCTCAGTCACATAAATGAAGAACATTTTCACAAACACATAGTATATTAGCACCCAAGTGCTAACTGCTAATCCATTGGAATGGACTCTATAATCACTTTTGGCACAGTATGACAAACTAATGTGTAACAAATGTACAGTGAAAATTGGTATGAATATTAGAATATTAGAATTCAGTTTTTGAAGTTGCAGTATTTGGCCAGCTTATGAAGATTCGGTCCCAACCTAAAATATTAATGCATGCAGGTTACCTGTTGTACTTTAGATAGGAAATTATTCACTCAGTATCGTTCACATTAAATTGATTTTGATGAAAATGGAATTCTCTATAATTCAAGGTAGGCCCCTTTAAATTTTCAAATGAACTTTTATTCAACACATCTAGGAAAAATATTACTTAGCTGGCCAAAGGCTTGCTTAATAGGATTTATTTTGTGAACTGGTTGAATAAAAGTTAATATGAAGTGAGAACTCCCATCAGATCCATCATATGCATACCTACTGCTTGTAATGTACCATTATTTTGTTCACTTGCACTGCAATTCTAATCTTGTATTTCATTTTCTTTGACGTATCATATTATACTTTTTGACATTTTTTTACAAATTAAAAACGTGGGTTAATAAATTGGTTTACTTTATTGGTTTTAACTTTGTTCTGTTTGAAACAAAAATTGGACCAAACTACCAGCAGACCTCAACCTTTTATTATTCAGTCTTAAAAGAAATTTCCTTTATTGGAAAAAAACTTTAGCTCTGTTTTAGTATTCATCTTGTTAGTATCTGCATTTCTTTTCCCCCTCTAAAGCTTGAAGTATCCCATATGCCCAACTCTTTCTCCTTGAAAAACTTCCTTATGAAATGATATGCCCTCAAACCTCACTTATTTCATTCCTACTTACATGTGGAAACATCTCAAAAGAAAATGTTAAGAAATTGCTTATTGGTAAAAGTTTCACATTAAGATGAGGGCCATTCCAGTGAAACATATTTTGTTATAAATTCTGGCATGCTCTATTCTTGTCAAATAAACTTCTAAAGGGCTTGGGCCATTTTGAAAGTGCGTTTCTGGGGTGGGATATATTTTCAGCCACAAATATTAATATCAAGACACAAACATCGATTGTTTATCCACTTTTATTTTTTGTGTAAAAAGTAGAATGAAGTTATTATATACAGTGTAATGGTATCACAGAAGTTGATTTCTTTTTGCCTTGCTCTCAACATCTCTTTCCACCTAAAGCCAATTAAATTAAACAGGCAATACATAGTTTAATAAAATCTGGCATGTGATTAAGCAAGTGGCAGAAGTACTGTAGCCCTATGGTTTTTTGTTCATTTCAAGTATTTCTGAGCTGACACATACGTTAATATTTAGACACCGTAATTTTTGAACAAACAATAAGCAAAGTGCTGAACAAAACAAATGTCTAAAAAGAAAAAAAAAGCACTTTCTGCAAAAGAAGAATTCATTGCATCGAGAAAACTAAGAATGTTCAGTTTGAAAAAGGTATTTTTCTTGAACTGAAGACCAATTTTATGTGGGGATAATTTAAAACCTTGCATTTCTTAAAACCAGCTCAACACCCATCTGCATTATTAGTCTTAGCTACGACTGGTTCTCCTACACTACTACATAACATTTAAGTGATTTAAAAACAAATCAGGAACCACATCAGTGTTTGAAATGTGGAGTCAAAATCGGTAACTCCTTAGTACAAGTTGACCATGCACTCTGAATACCTCATGTCTTAGTAGTAAAAGTTAATTCTCCTGTACTCAGAAAATATTGAGTCTACACATTTGGTATTCAAGCCAACAGTTTTTGCAGTGTTTGTGAAGATGACATAAAATGTGAAGCCAATCTCATTGCGGGATGTCATAAATGTGCATTCCCTTGTCATCCGACACCGACACTATTCTGTTTCCGGCCTGGTTATATTTAGCTGCCCAAACCTGAAAGAAAGAACCACTATTGAGAAAAATAAACCACTTCAAGTTTTGATGATAATAATTCGATAGCTGTGTACCTATGACGAAAAAGCAGCATAAAGGTGCTAAAATATAGGGTTACCTGCCCTTTTGAAATGCATTTCAATTTTGATGGTGATCAACTACTCAAAGTTTATACTGAATATCTTTGAAGAGAACATCTTTGACACTTTGATAAATGGACCTTAACAAAACAGCTAACCAAAAAATTCTCATTAAAAAAAGGGGCATAACTAGGCAAAAATAATTTTGAAGGTTATCTGCCATTTAGAAATGATGTCACATTTTGATAGTAAAGAAGTATTGCAAACTTGAAGTACATTTAAATACATGTAACTTTGATAGTTTCTGAGAAATGGACCTTAACAAAAGGTTAACGAACACTTTTTCTTCGAAAAGTGGAGCTAAAAATGTAAAAAAGATATAGAATAAATAGACTATTTAACACTGCTTATATTGAACTAATACGAAGCTGAGAAAATCATATAGGGCTTGCTTATGGGCAATGTACAATGTTAAAATAAATAACCTAATATCATTATACACACAGTTCAAAGGACATGAAGAGAAGAAATTGAAACGTCTGGTTACCTGATCTGTATGGTCATAAAATGTATGTACACACTGTCGAGATCCTGCATCCCAGATCTTTACTGTTTTATCCGAGGAACTGTAAAGATATAAAAGGCTGACAAGTTTTGCCTTAAATGTAATACAATTGTAGTGAAATCTGTGTAGTGAGATTTCCATACTCTTAAACTGACTAAATGTGCATAGAAGTTATGATAAACATTTTTTTCTTCATATCTTTTAGTCTCCTTAATTAGAAAAGAAAAATAAAAGCCCATTTTAACTATGAAGAGGATTTTCAGAGTCTGAAACAGTAAGACTAAAGCACCAAAAAACATGGCAAAAATTTACACCCCATTCTCTCAAAGGGTGACCAACTTTTTCAAAGAAATCTCTAAATTTCGTTTTTCAAATCAAGAAAACCTCCTAACCTTTCCTCATTCTGTTCTGAAATATACATGTACCGTAAAAACCTACCTTGAGACAAAATGTGTGTTATCAGGTGAAAATGCTACGCTAAGAACCCAAGATGCATGCCCCGACAATGTTCCAGCTAGATTTGCATGTAACCTGAAATACAGAAGGTAACAACAACCTTTTTAAACTCTTTTTATTCCGACATACCGGCTCATTTTTCCACAATGAAACCTTTAAAAAATTACTGTGACATTTCTGTTATAATGCCATCTGTGAGTCCATCTGAAACTTGTCTTCAAAAGCAACACAGCTATAGTAACGAAGCCTTCTACACGCAAAAAAGTTAACAGTACCTTCCTTTACAAATCAAGACAAGTACAACTTAAACTAGTTTATAAGCATTCAGACCTCCAGCTTAAACACATAAGCATACATGTAATAACACAAAGGTCATAGTGGTTACAAATATAGGTATTAATCAATGCATATAAATTCAGTGGCCTTACTTACTATTCCAGTGTTTGAAGATTTAAGTGGTTTTGATAACCGAAATTTTATCTGAAGTTAATTGAAATTTTGTATATGTGTCTTTATTATGACCTTGAGGCCCAGTTGCATTTACAAATATAAAATACATGTATACTAAAATACAAGGTTTTCCATATATATTACAACTATGCTTCTAGCAAACTGTTCCCATTTTTCAAACGGCTGAATACGACCCTTATATGTACAAATTTGAAGGAATTACAAACAGTTTAACTGGATGATACATCCCCTAGATGCAAATTAGCTACAATCATGCTGGTTGTCCTGACATCCTTAGCAGATTTAAATTAAATAAAAACATAATGCATGTCAAATGTCTGCTATGAATCTAGAAGGTCATTTAGAGAATATTGTAACACATAATGTAAATGCTGTTATATTTGTATATAATCTGTGTGAGACTGGGTCTTTATATCTAAATGTTAAATTTCATTGCCCTGTCAGCGCAATTTAGCAGAACTGTGACGATAGCATAAAATAATCTGTATTCTATTTATTTTCCCTAAAGATTACAAGGGTGTCATTAAGTTTTTGAGTTGGAGGGAATACATGTAAAGTATGCGGGGGATTCGCTACCAGTCTGTTATAAATAAGCCTGATTTTAAGAAAGGTAGCCGGGTGAAGATCTCAAAATAGCAGGGGGAAATACCCGCCTTCTGCCTCTTAATGAAACCCCCGAAAGAATGCATCTTTGAAGGTCTCAGCAAATTCTGTACACTTACACATCATAAATCTTTATTTGGTTATCATCCGAGCCCGTCACAAGCAGCTGTGAATCCGGTGAGAAACAAAGAGATCTGATTGGCTTTGCGTGACCTGGAAACAGACGGATACATGGTTTGCAAACAAAATGTGTAATTTATTCAAATACAGTTGTAACGGTCAAGTGCACACTTACCTTTCTATAAATTCACCTTCTGACAACAGTGTCCAGGAATCAGTTCTTAGACTCAGGTGGTCAAGAGTGTCGGTTTTTCAGCAGGTATTAGTTTGAATCCCACATAATGGCAATCTTTTCCTTACATATTGTATCTTTCTGCTATGGACGAAATTTCGTATGACAGTTACATTTAGCAAACATCAATAATATTGCAGATAATACCATGACTGATCTTAATCTCTGCCCATAGGATATTG
Organism: Cyclina sinensis; assembly: GCA_012932295.1. Lineage (NCBI taxonomy): Eukaryota > Metazoa > Mollusca > Bivalvia > Venerida > Veneridae > Cyclina > Cyclina sinensis. The sequence goes on from JAAONU010000010.1 coordinate 21,263,830, forward strand.
TTATAATAACTAATATATAAAGTAATTTTTACCTTCTAATGTGTGTATGAGTTTCCCCGTAGCGATATCAAACATATTTACAATACCATCAATAGCACCACATGCTATAAACTTTCCATCTGGACTCTGTAAATATACAAATGATTTTTATCATTAGCACTAATGGAAGAGTAAGCCACCTGGACTTTTGGGTTACCTTTGCAAGACTCAAACCTGTCAACCTATATGATAAGGTGGAAAAAGAAATTTACAAGTCAATGACCGAAAGAGTACGCAATCTGGACTTTCGAGTCACTTTTTGAGACTCAAACCTATCACCTATATGATATGGTAGAAAAAGAAATTTACAAGTCAGTGACATTAACCACTTTGCAATAGAAGCAGACACATTCAAAAAAATCTGAGAGCTGTGGTCTAGTTACAATACAGCTCTCCTTACCTGGAGGTTGTTGGTTCGAGCTCCTTCAGGGATAAGATTCACCACTGACTTTCTGCATTTCACACTTTCCAAGATTTGACTCCAGGAAGCTGTTATTAAGATGCTTATACGAAGAAGATATTTACCAACAGATGTAAACTAAATCAGTTTGGACGTATTAGATCAGAGAATAATTGGACTCACATATGCTATACTTAGTGTCAATTTTCCTCTTGTGTCTAATGAAGACTCCTTTCTCCCTGTATCTACACCAAACAGATTGATTTTACCATGATGGCTCCCAGAGGCCAGGAACCGGGAATCTGGGGAAAAGGCTACAGTCCAAGCATCCACTGAAACAGATCAAGTTAACTGAAATAGCAAAGCATTCAATGAAATAGAATGCATGAATTCAAATAAACAAGAGCTTGTCAGAGACAAAGCAACAGTCCCCTACCGCTGCAATGTCCATCTCCCTAACTCCAACCCATATGTGGAAACTGACTAAAGAATTTGTCTGAGACATGCATAACCTCCATATGATCCTCCATCCATGTACAAAGTGTCATCAAAGAAGAAAACGTCATAGGTCAAGGTCATTTAGAGTTTAAGGTCACAGAAATAAATGTTGTTGAAAAGGTCTTGTGACTAAGTTTGAAGTAATTCTGTTCAGAAATATGGAAATTATGGCCAAACTTATAGTTTCTGGACAGGAAAATTTAAAGATCAAGGTCAAGGTCACAGAAATGTACTTCATTGGAATGGCCTTGTCCAAGGTATTGTTGTGGCCAAGTCTGAAGTAATTCCATTCAGTAGTAAGGAAAATATGGCCAATGGTAAAGCTTTCGGAGGAAATGACTGATAAACGGACGGACAGTTCCTCCTTTCGGTTCATAAAAAGATGAGGTGGATATTCTCCATACTGCCATTTAGCCATATTTCAAGTTTCATAAAAGTATTGGAAGTACTTTTTGAGTTATCACAAATATTGCTATAATTGCCATATTTTAAGTCTATTTGTTGCCATAGCAACCAGTTTTTCAACATAGGAAGAAAATAAAAAGACGTGTATATTCTCCATAGTGCCATCTATCCATATATCAAGTTTCATAAAAATATTTTCAGTACTTTATGCGTTATCTCGGGATCCAGTTTTTGCGGACGGACGGACTGACGGAAGGAGGGTCATCCTAAAGTCCCCTCCAGTGAAACTGGTAGGGGACTAATAAAGGTCGCAAAACTAGAATTTTGTCAAAGAGAGTGACTAATACCCCGCACTGCCTTGTCACAGGATGGTAGCCCAGTTGGAACAAGTTGCACATACATGTAATCTTTAAAACTAAGTTTCAACTATCATCTGACCTTGACCTCTGTTGAAAACCCATGAAAAACTAGTTCCTAATGTTTAAATTTTCTCAGGATCACTATGTTTAACTTATATTTCAACTTAACTTTATTGTAAGTAAATTTGTTGGAAAAGTTCGAAGTACTTCAAAAGTGATCTCTGGATACAGTTTTTAGGGAAAGACAAATGTACCAAATTTTTAAACATATGAAGAAAAAATTCAAAGTTCAAGGATGATAATTCTGACAATTTAGGTGCTAAAGTTATGAACCTTGTCACATATGATGAGGGTGATGATAAGAAACCAATATTTACACTTTGAAGTAGATTCATTAAGAAATAATGAAGTTATATACAAAAAACCACATTTTTCATGAAAATTCTACGTTCAAGGGGGATAAATCTAATAATTTTGGAGCTAGAGTTGAGGTGCATTATCTTCATACTATCACCTATCCATACTTCATGTTTCCTAAAAATATTTTCAGTACTTTCTGAGTTTTACACAAAAAAACACATTTTTTTCATGAAAATTGTAAGTTCAAGGAGGGATAAATCTAATAATTTTGGTGACAGCGTTGTGAACCTTAAGGTGCATTATTTCCATACTATCACCTATCCATATTTTATGTTTCATAGGATTATTCTAACAACTTTTTGAGTTATCACAAATATTGTTATATTTGCCATATTTTAAGTATATTTGTTGCTATAGCAACCAAAATTTTCAACATATGAAGAAAAAAAAAAAAGACGTGCATAATCTCCAGACTGCCATCTACACATATTTCAAGTTTCATTAAAATACTTTCAGTACTTTTTGCATTATCACGGGATCCAGATTTTGGGACGGACAGACTGACTGACGGACGGACTGACGGACGGACGGTAAACCTATAGTCCCCGCCGGTTAAACCGGTAGGGGACTAATAAAAGTTTCATTAAGATAATTCTACAGATAAGTAGTCGTTTCTAATACAATTAGAACTAGTGCGATGTGAAGACCCTTCAATAAATCTAATTATATACAGGAACATGTTCTTATGCTCTGCACCAATAAAACATTTTAAACTTCATGCATAAGTGAAATTCTCCAATTATCTCCCTTGGTCAGCTGATCAGGATAGCTCACACTACTGATCCCATAAACAAAAATCCATAACCCCTTTAAGTTCCAGTGAACAATTTTAACAGAATTAAAATTTACAAAGCTACTGTGCTTGAAAGAATTGGACAAATATATGTAACTTTCCCCCAAGTTACTACTGGTTATCTTACCTGGACCCGCATCTATACTCTTTGCACATTTGCCTGTTTCAATATCCCAAACTCTCACATGGCTATCTAAACTACTGGATGCAGCCACTGTTAACAAGGGTTAAGGAAATTAATGAAATGACAACTTACATGTATCAACTGAATTCAAATGTTATTTAGAAAGAAAATTTTTTTTTTTTTTCACTAAGATGCCTTATGAATGTGAACCCAAAGCAAACAGGACAACTATACTCGTGAATGTCATTTTATTCTGCTTCCTAATCAAAAATGCTAGGTGACAGTAACCACTGTTCAAAACTAAACAAAAGTAAATTTGTGAGCTAATGCTCACTAGTGATACCCCCGCTATCAGAAATTTGACTTTCATAATGTAATTTGCATTTGTCATATGTATAAAGAGTGTCAATTTTTTCCGAGTATTTAGCTGAACTTAATACAACTTCATCCAAGGCACAGCTAGATGGATATGAAAATGGTCAGAATAATGAACAGGTATTACATCTGTGATTTCTGATTCATCGAAGTCTTTATTCACAAAAACACAATCAAGTGAACCTCCTTTCCTGTGTGTTGGTAACTTCTAAGTATTCGGTAAACAGGAAGTAGATGAGCAAGGAACATAAAATCGCTTTACACTATATGGGACTATAGGATAAAGCAATATGCAAAATATCAGGCTGCTGCATCTTATAGTTGCTGAGAAAACTGTGACAGAAATTGTGAATGTATGTCAACTATGTGTAAAAATCTAAGTTTTCGGTAAACAGGAAGTAGATGAGCAAGGAACATAAAATCGCTTTACACTATATGGGACTATAGGATAAAGCAATATGCAAAATATCAGGCTGCTGCATCTTATAGTTGCTGAGAAAACTGCAACGGAAATTGTGAATGTATGTCAACTATGTGTAAAAATCTAAGTTTTCGGTAAACAGGAAGTAGATGAGCAAGGAGCATAAAATCGCTTTACACTATATGGGACTACAGGATAAAGCAATATTCAAAATATCAGGCGGCTGCATGCTCTAGTTGCTTAGAAAACTGCGACGGAAAATAAAGATGTCGTTTGGTTGATGTAATGCACCTATATAGTGACAAAATCTAAAAATATTCAGTAAACAGGAAGTAGATGAGCAAGGAGCATAAAATTGCTTTACCACCATATGGGACTATAGGGTATAGCAATATGTGAAATATCAGGCTTCTGCATGTTATAGTTGCTGAGAAAACTGCAACGGAAATTTGTTACGGAAGGACGGACACACGGACAAGGGTAAAACAGTATACCCCCCACTTCTTCGAAGCGGGGGTATAAAAAGACACCCAAAGACTGGTCTTGACAGAACAAGCCCCTGACAGGACTCAAACCTCTGACCCCTTCACAACTAGGCAACAGTCTGTTTAAATCAAAGGATACAAGTTCCTTCAGCATTTATATCCACGGACACAACTCCTAGCTGATGTCCCTCTAATAAATGACGTACTTCAAGCTTCTCGTCAACCCTGTAAGAACAAGATACATGTACTTCATTATTTTCAAACTCAATATAATATCCATTGATTAATAAGGTATGCAATGGAAGGTAACACAGGACGGTTACACATTGCTTAGAACCTTGATTTTTTTCAACCTATTCAAATCTGTTTATTTTACATCAAAAGGCAAAACAGTTTTTTCCTGCTCAATGGCAATAAAATGCTCCCTTGATTCAAACCAGTAATATTGCCATGAGTTTTGAAAGCAGAACGTCACTGCAGAATCTCTCAATCTCCCCCTGGTCCTGAATTGGAACCAGCAACCTTCTGGATCACAAGTTCATTGTTCTACTCCTCAACCACCGCTTCTCCATAAAACCTGAAATTCACACCTAAAGCAATGCTACTCCAAAAACCTGAAATCTACTCCTTAACTACTGCTCCTCCATAAATTCGAAATTCTCCCCCTCAACCATTGCCCTCCATAAACCTGAAATCTACTACTTAACTACTACTCCATCATAAAGGCAGAATTCTACCTCTTAACCAATGCTCCTCCATAAAACCTGAATTCTACCCCTCAATCACTGCTCAACCATACCCTTTACCTATGCTTCTTCATAAAACCAGAATTTTATCCCTTAATCAATGCTCCAGCATAAAACCAGAAATTTACCCCTTAACCAATGCTCCAGCATAAAACCTGAATTCTACCCCTTAACCAATGCTCCTCCATAAAACCGAATTCTACCTCTTAACCAATTGTCCACCATAAAACCTGAATTACACCCCTTAACCAATGCTCCTCCATAAAACCTGAATTCTATCCCTCAATCACTGTTCAACCATACCCTTAACCAATTGTCCACCATAAAACCTGAATTCTTCCCCTTAACCAATGCTCCTTCATAAACCTGAATAATACCCCTTAACCAATGCTCCTCAATAAAACCTGAATTACACCCCTTAACCAATGCTCCTCCATAAATCCTGAATTCTACCCCTTAACCAACGCTCCTCCATAAATCTTGAATTCTACCCCTTAACAAGTGCTCCTCCATAAAACTGAAGTCTACCCCTTAACCAATTGTCCACCATAAAACCTGAATTCTTTCCCTTAACCAATGTTCCAGCATAAAACCTGAATTCTACCCCTTAACCAATGCTTCCCCATAAAACCTTAATTATACCCCTAAATCAATGCTTCTCCATAAAACTACATTCTACCCCTTAACCAATCCTCCTCCTTAAACCCTAAATCCCACCCCTTCACAACTGCTCCTCCATAAAACCTGAATACAAATTTTTACCATTTCCAGACCCTGACTTTATCATCTATGCTGCCAGTGACAATGTTTTCTGTGTTGTCTTTGTTACTACGACCCCATGCACAACTCCAAATACTGTCTTCATGGGCTGAAAGATGTTTTTTAAATCACTTTTTAGTTAGTTTTATTGCAGGAAAATGATCCGACATTTTCTAAAGTTTATTACTTTTATTCAAGGAAAAATCAATCTTTACTCCCAAGGTTTACCTACTGTAAGAAAAACCTTTGATTATTAATCAGTATATGATTTCTATTCTTGTAAAAAATTACTGAATTTTACCTATCAGGTTATTACTTTTGTAGAGAAATTCCCATTTTTTTCATCCAGAGATATTTTGCATAGTGGGGAAAAGAAATAAATTTTCAGTCTCGGAATCCATGACCAACAAATCATTAGTTTTATAAAGAATTTCATGTTGGTTGTATCAATTTAAGAAGACAATGTCATTTATTCTACAGAAATGTATTGTGTAAAATTTAAGATCTTTTTCTTCTTTTTACTATCTATAGCATTGTTTATACAGCTGCAAGGATTAAGTGCAACACCAAAAGCTTGTACTGGATAAGTGTGCAACTGTTTAAAATGCTTTCACAATTTATACCGGAATTGATGACTAAGATGAATTATAAAAAAAATATTTTTTTTAGAAATCAAAAAGGTTGCAGATATGCAGTTAGCTTGAAATTACTTACCATTTTCTTGCTTGTAAATGATTGAATACTGAAAACAAAAAGGGAATGAAGATAGGTCAAAGTCATGCACTCACTTAAGAATTCAATACTTTATAATATAATGAAAGTTATAAATTATAGAATTATAACTAACTCACTAGGGAAATACAACACTTAGGATATGTACAATTTTTAGTGGCCAAAAAAACTTTCTTAGTGTTTTTTTTTGCTCCAGACATAATTAAATAATATTCTTCTTTAGAAATCACAGTACATTTTGTACTTATTTAGCATTCTTATAGAATAAACCAGTAAAATACATATGCAGTATTTCATTTTCATTGCTTAGTTTAAGGGTGTGTACCTTCAGTACTCCAGCAAGTATGAAATAGCAGGGTGCAGCACCCTGTCCTATTTTCTGACACCCTGTTGTGTTCTTGAAGACAGGACTTTGGTATTTACATAATTCTTACAAGTATCTAAGAGTTAATGGACATATAGACATTGAATTATAAGGTGCCAACAGTTTGAAGTGGAGCAGACATTTCCATATTAGTATTAACAATTGAATTGGATTTACAAAATCAGTTATTTAAACAAGAGGGCCATGATGGCCCTATATCGCTCACCTGAATATGACTGCTTTTAACAAAGTTGCTATGGACCTGGTTAATTGAACCCATATTCAAACTTGGCCTAGAAATTATTGAAACAATCTTTCTGACAAATTTCAAGGTTATTTGGACTGAAAGTGTAGCCTCTAGTGTTAACAAGGTTTTTCGATATTTGGACTCTGTGACCTAGTTTTTTAATCCAGATAATCCATATCCAAACCTGAGCTAGAAATCATCAAAACAACCTTTCTGACAAATTTCCAGGACATTTGGACTGAAAATGTAGCCTCTAGAGTGTTTACAAAGTTTTTCGATATTTAGGCTCTGTGACCTAGTTTTTTAATCCAGATGACCCATATTCAAAGCTGAGCTGGAAATCATAGAAGCAACCTTTCTGACAAATTTTCAGGTTATTTGGAATTAAAATCTTAACTCTAGAGTGTTAACAAGGTTTTTCCATATTTGGTCAATGTGACCTAGTTTTTGACCAAAGATGACCCATATTAGTACTTGAGCTAGAAATCATCAAAACAACCTGTCTGACAAATTTCCAGGATATTTGCACTGAAAATGTAACCTCTGGAGTGTTAAAGTGGTTTTTACCTTTTAGGGCTCTGTGACCTTGTTTTTGATCCCAGATGACCCATATCCTAGTCCGGGCTAGAAATCATTGAAACAACCTTTCTGACAAATTTCAAGGACATCTGGACTGAAAATGTAACCTCTAGAGCATTAACAAGGATTTTCTACTTTTTGGCCATGTGTCCTAGTTTTTGACCCCACATAACCCATATTCAAAACTGAGCTAGAAATCATTAAAACAATCTTTCTGACAAATTTCAAGGTTATTTGAACTAAAAATGTTACCTCAATGCGTGTTTACAAGGTTTTTCCATATTTGGTGTCTGTGACTTAGTTTTTGACCCCAGATGACCTTTATTCGAATCTGAGCTAGAAATCATTAAAACATTTTTTCTGACAAATTTCGAGAATATTTGGACTGAAAAGTAGCTTCTAGAGTGTTAACAAGTTTTTTGCTATTTTTGGGCTCTGTGACCTAGTTTTTGATTTCAGATGACACATATTCAAATTTAACCTAGAAATCATTGAAACAACCTTTCTGACAGATTCCAGGTTATTTGGACTGAAAATGTTACCTCTAGAGTGTTAACAAGGTTTTTCCATATTTGGGCTCTGTGACCTAGTTTTTGACCCCAGATGACCCAATTTTGAGCTTGAGCTAAAAATCATCAAAACAACCTTTCTGACAAATTTCCAGGATATTTGGACTGAAAATGTAACCTCTAGAGTGTTAACAAGGTTTTTTCTATTTTTGGGCTCTGTGACCTAGTTTTTGAACCCAGATGACCAATATTCGAACTTGAGCTAGAAATCATAGAAACAACCTGTCTGACAAATTTCCAGATTATTTGGACTGAAAATGTTACTTCTCCTTCTACAAGAAGATTTTCAAAGTTTTCACTATATAAGCCTATGTAAAACCAATGACCCCGGGGTGGGGCCAAATTTGACTCCAGGGGTATAATTGGAACAAACTTGGTAGAGGTCCACTAGACAATGCTACATACTAAATCTTAAGGCTCAGGGCCTTGTGGTTTCAGACAAGAAGATTTTCGAAGTTTTTCCTATATAACTCTATGTAAAACAAGTTACCCCTGGGGCGGGGCCATTTTTGACCCAGAGGCCATGACTTGAACAAACTTGGTAGAGGTCCACTAGACAATGCTGCACACCAAATATCTAAGCTCTATGCCTTACGGTTTCTGACAAGAAGATTTTTAAAGTTTTTCCTATATAACTCTATGTAAAACAAGGTACCCCTGGGGCGGGGCCATTTTTGACCCAGAGGCCATGATTTGAACAAACTTGGTAGATGTCCACTAGACAATGCTGCACACCAAATATCTTAGCTCTATGCCTTACGGTTTCTGACAAGAAGATTTTTAAAGTTTTTCCTATATAACTCTATGTAAAACAAGTTACCCCTGGGGCGGGGCCATTTTTGACCCAGAGGCCATGATTTGAACAAACTTGGTAGAGGTCCACTAGAAAATGCTGCACACCAAATATCTTAGCTCTATGCCTTACGGTTTCTGACAAGAAGATTTTTAAAGTTTTTCCTATATAACTCTATGTAAAACAAGTTACCCCTGGGGCGGGGCCATTTTTGACCCCAGGATCATAATTTGAACAAACTTGGTAGAGGTCCACTAGATGATGCTTTATACCAAATATCAAAGCTCCAGGCCTTGTGGTTTCTGACAAGAAGATTTTTAAAGATCCAACTTTTCAAATCTGTTTTTAGCTCCTGTGACCCAGAAATGCAATGAACCGGAACCATTTGAACAAACTTGGTAGAGCTTCATGCAAGGAACATTCTAGGCAAGTTATATTAAATTTTGCCCAGTGGTTTCAGAGGAGATGTCGTTTGAATGAATTGTGGACGACGGACGGACGCCGGACAATCAAGGATCCTAAAAGCTCACATGAGCATGCTCAGGTGAGCTAAAAATCAGTGAATCTGTGTATGCCCCTTTTTGCAGTATTCATACTTTCGAGTGCCCATTTTTCCAGTAGCACCCTTCCATTCATAAATACTAGCTGGAGTACTGTCCCTTTTAAGGCATTTGATGATAGAGAGAGGATAGTAAGAGAACATAAAACATAATTCCAAAAACTACAGATTGCAAAAAAGTAACTGCGTAACTCCCAAATTCATGTTGCTTTCTTTTATATGATGTTTAGGATAACAAAAGAATAAAATTACACCTGAACCAAAGCTCACAGATTTTTGTTTGATCATTCCCAAGCCTTCATTAAATGTTTGAAATATTTCTTGTCTAAAATAGATACATTCACTGCAGTGTACACATTTTAAACTTTAAAAAAAGCTGTGCACCATGACTGAAATGCGTCAAAATGCAAAACTGAAATTTTTCTTAATGGCACAATGACAAACGTAACCTGGAAAAAACCAATCGCCCCGAATTGGGTTTGAACTCTGGTACCTTCGATTACTAAGCGGACATTCTACCACGTCACCATAAAAGCTAGCTGATAAGTGCCTTATTATACCTCTGCTACATAAAACAAACTGCATACTTTAACACATTCTGCAATATTGTGCTTTCTTAATTATTACCACTTTATCACTTGTTGACAAACTCTGATAATAGAAAGAAGTTTACTATTGAAACTAATTGATATGATCTTGGATTATATTATGAGTAAGATGATTTCAAGTGATGTGGATGGCCATCAGGTTAAGAGTGCAGGGCTCCTGATCCAGAGCACCTTGGTTCAAATTCCATTAGGGATGAGATTCCCCACTGACTTTTCACATTCTGCAAGAGCACTTGTTTGTATAAAGGAAACAGTTACTGAGTGGTTTTAACACAAAATGAATCATGTCTTCAACTTATTACTGCCAAAAGTCAATACTGACTATACTAGGCTGGCGCGTGTCAGGAACATTAAAATTATAAAAGACAATAACAAAGAAAACAAGATTTGGTAATGACTAAAAGAGTCAACTCGGCCCTATACCTACTCGGCACAGGTCAACTCGGCCCACTTTTAAAAAAACATATTAAACGTATTAACTTTTTCTGATTACTTGCATGTTATCAAGGCAAGCTGTTTTAAATGAAAAATAAGATATATCTGGTTTATTATTATATAATTGTACATTGTACTTCTGCAGAATTTGAAGTCTCAATAACTCGCCTTCAAAAGCGGACCCATTTATTAATCTGGTATTTTTCGTTGTCCGCCTTTAGCGTCTTAACCAGAAAAGGTCAACACTGTGGTGGAAATCAGCAAGAGTTAAGATTTTCAGAAGTCAGGTTTTATCGGTTGTTTCCAGGAAATCTATAACTTACCTTGTTAACTTATTGTTTTAAAACATATTTGCCATCAAAAGAAACAGTAAAACATTATATTTTGTGAAAATTCTCTGTTAAACCCATTACCGTTTCATCCCCGTCTCTTAGGTTTACATCGCCATGCGGGGCGGAGCTTCCTGATACATTAACCAACGAAAATAATATCTTCTTTCAAAACAAATTAGGACAGTAGGGGAGTGTGTACGCGGAAAATGTAATGGAAGCGTGTATTTTTACGTATAAGTTATTGGTCATATATCAAATTTTATGGAATTTATTGCGAGCGAACCGAAGGCGTAGTGAAGCAATAAGTTCTATAAAATTAATGTAGACCAATAACTTGCTTACAGTTTGTCACATACGCACGTCGGCAACTTCCTCTGAAGTCTTGTTAAGACCGCACTTTCATTTTGATTGACACCTCTAGCGCCCAAAAAGATGTCGACTGCCTGTCATTCAAGTTGTCACGAGGCTTTTCTCTACATGTACAGTTCAGTTTTTAATGCCTGTATGTTATTCTAGCTATTTTGCATAACTCCGCCCACATACCAAATGTCTCGCGCTGTTCATATCAAAGAAAATAAGTCACTTATTTTTTCATACAGATTATTTTATGGGATATATATTTTTCAATTTTGAACTGAATATGGCATCTCTGATTGGATAAGAAACGAGGGCAAACTGTAAGTTTGATTTATTGCTTGTTTATAGTTTCTTAGGCACAAACAGAAGAAGTTGGCAAATTTCTTTTTTTTTTAATTTTTGACCCAAAATAACAGTTACGGCAGAAACAATCTGCATATTCTGTATTAATGTAACATAAATTGACAAAATTCCAACAATTTTGCCTACAATGTGTTAAAGAGCGTTAAACGTTTACGCGCAGAACAGGTTATCATATAGTAGCGCCATGTTTACATCAGCTGTCGATATCCAATATGGTAGAGCTAGATAGATTTTAGCGTGTTAAATCAGTTTGAAAGTTTAACTGTCGATGTGAACGATTGCGTGGATGGATTTATGGATTTTCTTCATAGATGTATCATCTGATGCAGAAAATGACAAGCTTTCTGTACATTTACAAATTATGCAGGTTAAACCCTATTTTATAGCTGTAAATTGTGCCCATCGGATTTCGTTGGGCATTACAATTTACATATGCAAAGAAGAAAACTTTTCACCACAGTTTTGGTCTTTTTTGGTTTGTACTCTGAAGGGGATATTGACCTAACATAAAATAGCACAATATACACCTTTTAGAGTACAATTATTTGGACTAAAGAATTTGAAACTGAAGATTTTACTTTTAACATTTATTTTAAACACTTAAAATCTATAAAACTTGTTTAGTCCACTGTCTAGTCCACATATTCCCACTTGGATTATAAACATGCGTTTGAGTGAACAATATTTATTTTTTTATATATGTTGAAAATAGGGAGAACTAAACTTTAAACGATATTATATCGAAACTCGCGTCTCGTGGAATCTAACGACTTCTGTGCAATGAGGCTACTTCTGTCAAAAATTACAGAAAGCGATGATCTAGTTTGACAAATATTTTGGATAAATCTTCACCGTCACAGGTCTAAACAAAAAGAAATCCTCGAAAACGTTAAAAACATCATTCTACCTACCAGCGCACTGCCCGCCATACTTGTCAACGGAAGTAGATAACTTGACTGGTCTCATTACAAGTAAGTTTATTAACGTCTATGAATAAAATTACCGAAAAGGAATTTTTGATAAATGTTTATCCTGACAAGGATTTGTGTTTACTCATCTGAACTACGATGTCACATCATCACTGGATAGCAGTTCTAATTGATCCCTGGTCGTTTCGCTACCTAGTAAAAAAGTCCATTCGCTACTCGAGTGTTTTATGTATCTATTAATTGAAATTTAAGGTCAACAGCACAATACATCGCAATTTTTATTCAGTTAGATCAGAGATAAGAGTTATCATCAGTTATACCAAATAAAAAATATAAAAAATATATATATATATATCTAGAATGTAAAAAACTAAAATATGGTACATGTACCAACAATTGAGACACACGCTAAATAACTTTGGTTACTGTCTAACGTGTAATTAAAACACAAAAGAGTATACATTTTTTGCTGTGACGCGTGCGTCAGATAAACGTCTATAGACTACTAAATCCAATCAAAATCTGTAACATAACATATAACTCGAGAAAGCTGGGTAAATCTATCGTCAGAAGTCGGAAGTCCAAGTTCGATCCATTCCGTTTAACTTTTCGTCGACAGTGGAAACATTGTCGCGAAAGTCCGGTGTACTAACGGACAGTTAGGCCTAATCATATACATGTATTCAGTTTTTACTGGTTTCCGAAGGATTTCGATTTCGCAATCTGGGGATTTCGATTTCGCAATCTGGGGAATACGGTGGCAACGGTAAAGCATGAATTTTTCGTACAAAAGTTCATTGGCGTTCACGTGCATCAATATTGTACTTTTGAAGAAATAGAATTGTCACAGGTCGCAATAAGGCATTCACATAACGCTGAGCATTCAAATGAAGTTTAGTTTTATTCCTCCACTCAGACCTCGCCACCAAAAGAGTCACGTTCAAGAAGACATTCTCAGCAAACTCCGCCATCCCGACATCCACATCCCCGGTAAACCTGTCGTCTGCAGAACTTAGATCATAGCATGATTCATCGCTAAAAATATTCTTTCGCTTAGCGCACGTGTCCTGCGTTAATAACAGATGTACGAGGGTTGATCAAAAAGATCGTAGACAGCTGTCATAATGCAAAAAGTGCATAAGCTATAGTAAAAAAAAATCAACTGATTACGTCTGGTACGGATACGTCCCGCAGACGGCCGCCAGCTCTATCGGCTCGCAAAAGGTTTAATATTGTTTCCTTATTAACACTAAGCTGACCTGCCGTAATTGTCGCCGCTTTGAAACGTTGACGTAAACGCGTAAAGGTAATTTAACAATTTTGCCTACCTGCTTTCACCTGCAGTCTTCCTGACCTGGGGCTGTCAAAATATCTCCAGTTTGTAGAAATCGAACATTTAGACGTGAAATTATATTCCTGTAACAGTTTTTAACTGCCGAATAACGTCATCAACGGAAATTCCAGTCGCCAGCAATACTAACGCCCGCATTATCTCATATTTTCTAGGGCATAGCAATGGTATTTATGATAAACTTTGGATTATTTTTTTTTTCATTTACATGTAAGAAAGACCGTCCTCGATACTAATACAACATTGAAATCGCATGAATGAATGGAGCACGATGTTCACGTACAAAATATTGTGCATAAGCCCTTGCATTTTGTAGGACAATGGAAATGTCACAGTGACCTTTACAAGTTTTTACTCAGGATAAACGCCAGTTTCAATCTTCCGGCGGTCAGTCCATCTAATAAGTGTCCCTGGAAATCTAACCATTTTACTAATCAATCTTACTGCTTCCTCACTTGCTTCAGAGGTGAGGGACAAATGACCTTTTTAAAAAACAGACGCATTGTCTGAGATCCATCATCACATAGAAAGTTTTCCGGCCCTGGTGGGGTTTAAACCGAGAATCTCTGAATTGACAGACCTAACTAAGTGCATCTGCGCGGCATTACAGCTCTTTATCTGTGCTGAACATTTAGCGCACATTGGTCGACTGGTAACAAAGTTTCACGAGAAAGATCATGCGCACTTTCTTTTTTGACAGAGTACATTCTTGAGAAGCTTGATACTAAAATTACGCAATGTAAATCCCTGCGTTTGTAAGATTGCGATATTAAAGGATTTGGATTACTTTTGTAAATAACGAGCCTTTTATTAAATAATTATAGAAATCATTTCACAATATCATGTAACTTCAGATCATCCTGTTTGGTAAATAATTCAATCCGATTATAAAATCGAATATGCATATGTCTGAGATATTTTCTAGACTTCTTTCACTGTTTGCTTTCAGTCTTATATGATTGTTGCAGTTCTGTAGTAACCATTTTCATAAATTACATGAACAGCGGAATGTTATAATGTTAGAGGCCTAGTCCTAGTTATGTCGCATTTATTTGTACAGGGTTCGTTCCTTCCGGATGGTTTTGGGCCCGGCTACGAAGTGTCGCCAAGGGCAACAAGAAGTTTGGGCTTCAAGTTGCAAAATTCATCCAGACCTTTCAGGTAAGAACGACAAATAAATTAATGATAAGCATTCTGATTTACTTAATGAGAGTGTACTCAGAAAAAATCATGTGTTATGATTACCGGTGTATTTTTTATACTAAAGATGATTTTCATGAAAAAAGCAACCTCAGATAAGCACCCCACTCTTCACCATAAAAATGAATTTTAACATTACTTTTAACATGAAATGAAAAAAAAGAGATGAAAAGTTGAATACCGGTATCCCATTTGTAAACGGACATGTATTTGAATGAGTGAGTTTGTATGTCTGTATGAGCTTTCAGTACTATAATACAATTTAGAGAAATGATCGTTTCTATTTTTTATAATCTATTACAGAAAATCAGGTACATTGCTGCCAAAATGGCTAAATTTCAAAATTTCGGAAGGCGGGAGAGCTCGAAACCAGGTTACAAGGGCGACTCAACCATCCATCAACTGTGCGGCGCATTCCTCCGTCAACAGTGCACCATACACACCCGTCAACAGTGCGGCACATACCTGCGTCAAAAGCCTGGCACATACCTCCGTAACCAGCGCATCACATACCTCCATCACTTATGACAAAGCCAAAGAGAAAACATCACGTCACGCTGGCAGCAGGCCAAACAGGTCCGTCTTAACTAGTTAGTTGATCTTGTCTATCATCTACGGGTATTTTGAAAATTTCATTTTAACACGAGAATTATTTTAGTCCTCTCTTATGGATTATCTTTTAATATGGAGGGCTAAAGTTTTATTTCAAAGAGGTACGCTAGAATGGACTCATTTTAAATGCCTTCTGTCGCCTTGCTTCTTTGCATTTTTGTTTCAGTCGTTTCATGTTTAGACTACTGATTTAAACCGGGAACCTTCGTTTTGCAGAAACCCTATTAGAATATCTTGACCAAACCGAAACTGTAGATTTGATGCTGAAAATAGTAACTGTGTCCAAACCGAATTTGATCAACTGATGTAGCATCTTCATCTATTCTAAGCTAACGTTTAATTCACATGACGTTTTAAATTAATATTCCCATCATATTTGTATATTTGCAGAGTAAACAAAGAAAAGAATAGACTGCAAAAACAAATACAAGAACACGAGATGAAAACTAAGACATTTGAATGGAAGAAAAACCAAAACTACAGCAAGGTACGAGAAAGACGGAATTTATTGCGGAAACAGAAGAACCGGATGTTACGTATGATCAGACGTTTATATTTGCCGTCCATATTGATCATAGCAGTGGGCACGGTCTTTATCCTGAGCTCCTCGGTTCACAGTATTGGCGGTAGCACAGTGTTCTGGGATCACAAGGACCAGTTCAGAATCATTGGCCTCATTGTAACAGTATTTGGTGTCATAATGTTGCTTTTAACAGTAGGTCTAGAAAGCCGCAGTACTGCGAAACTGAAGAAGAAAGGCATTCTGATCATTGACAAAAGTTTATTTATTCATCCAGACTTTTTACAAGAGCGGTACTTAAATAAACAGATGACCATGACATCTTCTACAAATTCGTACGATTCGGAAATCTCAAAGCTTAGAGAACAAACTAGCAATTGGAGTGGCACCTACCAGGATGACGGCTTTCGGTCTTTTAGTCCAAGCTTGAGATCAAAATCGATCGAGGCGTCCGAAATTAGCAGGTCTGTGTCCGAAATAAGTGGACTTCATAACCTATCTCAAAGAATGAAAAGGGCCAGTCATGTATTTGAAGACGTGCGTGGTCACCTTCAGTGCAACAGTCTCATGTCACAGCATATTCCTGCATTAGAAGTGACTTCAAGCGACAAACCTACGGCGAATACTAACTCAGGAATGTTAGAGGAAGCAAACGGACGAAATATGTTTCTGTGTTCTAGCATGAATTCAATGCCATCAGAAATTCATTTGAACACACAGGAAAAGTCAGTTTCTGAATTTTCTGGATACAGTCCCTATATGGACACACAAGCTGCCAGATTTAGAAATGCTGAAGATGTCTCCAGTCCCGCTGGTGAAATAAAAGCAAATGACTGTGAAGTAGAAAAACAAGGTAGATTTAAAGGTGACCGCGTAGCACAGGTCCAAGTACCACGTATTGAAATAACGGACTTTGTCGACAGCTCATCTTCTACAGCAATAGCGCCTTGCAATGACGTTTCAGGAACAATGTGTATCTTGTCACCGTTTTCTGGACACACACATCTTTTAACAACTGATCCAAAGCTTTCAGAAGAAGACACGCCTTTGCTAGAAAGTGGCAATATTCACGTGAAAAGCGGCAGAAATAATCTGAGAATTTCTGAAGTCAAGTTTCTACAGGTCCAACGTTAAGCTTTGCTTGACAATTAAACTATGTTCAAAAGTCGCAGGAGTCAAAGTAAAACGCATAAATATAAAAAGATAGATCTGTACGTTAAGTAATTTCCTATACCCGAATTGTTATTTAGTTTGGCTGTCTTTGTGAGAATAACACGACTTCGTCATTTAAAATGTTTTAAAAGTGTGCTCTAAAAATTTTGTGTTTGTTTTATATTCCACGCCCAAAAGCGTTGAAACACTGCGGTTGCACTAAAACACATGACCACAGGAATCGACATGCATATATAGGAACATTGTACAAAAACTTCATATTTTCAGTTACGATAAAAAAAAACATTAAAAAGGAAAAAAGGCAGAAATTATTTATGCAATAGAAAAAAATGAAATATAAAGATAAAGATGGCTGGCTAGTTGGCTGGCTCGCTTTTGGATCTTTCTTCTTGTTACGAGCCTAAACCAGTCATTAAGAGAACCAATGATATATGATTTGACTGTTCAGATGGATGGATGACAGCGGGGCAGGGTTAAATGGAGAGTTGTGGATGGAGTTTTTTTTTTAAATCTAAAGCAAGTTATCAGCAGTATTTCTTACAGGACTTACCTGTAACCTGTATTTTGGTCCGTGAAAGGTCCATATAAGGACCTTTTTAGGAACTAACTAAGTGAACTTTCTCACAAAGCGGAACTCAAACCCACAACCCTAACCACGGTCACTAAGATCCTGGATAAGTTTAACACTATCGTCAATGGATAATTTTATAACTTATACATTATTTTCTTTCTCCGAAAATATCAGAAATAATGAAGCGATTTACTTTGGTTTTGCTTTTCGGCCACTATTTTAGCATAGCGTCCCGCAGATAATCGTAACAACTCGGCCTTTTCCGACAACTTCGTATAAAGTGACTTATTGAAGTCGTCCGAGGTGTTTCGAATGGTCGCGCCGATAAACAGGTCTGAGTAACTGTGAAGCAATCTCAGTTGAAGCTAACTTTTCTAGCACTGCAAAAGTAATTAAAATGTTTACTGTTGTTTGGGAATGATGTTTTATTTCTAGATTTAAAGGAAAAGGGAAGAAATTACTTAAAGGAAAGAAATTGTATGCGGTGTAATAAAACACATTAGTATATATATAACTTCGAATCATCTAGCATTATATATATATATAGTGATCTTCCAGTATGCCCCAGATAATGACATTGAAAGGACATTAGCCCTGACAATGTGTGTAAATTAGTCGCAAGAATGTCAGAAGGTCCTCAGTGGTAATTACTTCTTTTATTATGCCCCGTAAAAATAACAGACGATAATTTGACTAAGTTCCCTGTCAATTGTTATTCAAATGCATGTTTAAATAGGTTTGGCTTTTTTAAGAGTTAAAGTCAATATCTAATTCACTTTTGAAATTTGTATCAAAATGTCAGAAAGAAGTAAATAGTGTAAAACTACACACATGTTTTTTTATCATTGAAAACTTAATAAATAAATACTCTGTCATGACATAAAAAAGGAGAGAAAGAAGATTTACGAAATCAGTGGAAATATAATATAAAGAAAAATTCAAAAGTGTTTTATGTAATTAAAAGAACTACCTTTGGACTTTTTTTCTACCGTATTGAACAAACGTATAAAGAGTGATTATTCAAACTTATTAATACAACACTTTATCTACAGTTCTCAAGTGTATCTATTATAAAATATGAAATATGTTTGCTTTATAAACACTTAATTCTATTCACTTGAAGCGCTCTCAAAATTTCTATGTTTTCAATACATCTTAAAAAAGTTAGACACATGAAATAATTGGAGTTTTAAATTTTGTCACGAGAAACCCGTTTTACGGGTACGGAATTAAGCATGTCACATCTAATGATAAAGAACCCGTTCCTGCCGGAGAGTTTTGGCTTGGACTACGACTCCCCTAGGTCAAGGTCGTTCGGACTGCATGCGGCAGTTTTAAGAGGGTCGCCTAGACCATTATTCAGGTAAGACTTTCTAAGTACCAATTTCAAAATGTCTCAATGTTCTGAAAACTTTTTTTAAAAGTTTTACTTACTGGTATAAAAGAATTGCAAATATTGATTACATTTGTACATATATATATCTTTTGTAAGATACTTTTTTTGTTCTGTTCTTTTTTTTCAACGGTATATATTTAAAGCAATGGCAGTGTATAGAGCGCCGGACTCCCGATCTGGAGGTAGCTGGTTCGATTCTGACTACCTACTAGAGTTAGGCTTTTCAAGAACTTTACGCATTCCGCATTCGTGTGTGAACTGGTTTGAACCCAGAAAGCTGTCAGCGAGCCTGATTGATATAAATTACAAAAAGCTTGTTTCCATATAATAATTATTATCAAACACATAATAAGTTAACTTTCTACATGTTTTCACGCGTTCAAAACGTCATTTAATTTAAACATGCATTTTTTCACGTAGAAAGGTTCGGGGCCTAGCGATCTGTTTTTTCTTTCTTGACAGAACATTTTACGACAAAAAAATGTCGACACATCTAATCACATCTAAGTAATGTAAGCTAAGCATTAATTGTAACAGAATTTGACAAATCGATTGTAGAAGCATATACCCTAAAATGTAAAGTATTCCATTTTCTTTAAAACCGTGTAAATGTAAATGATATTGAATGAATTATTACCCGATGCCAAGGTGTCGGTAAAAACGTAATGCATTAATATAAGAAGAGAGTTGTCATTGTACCATTTTTGGCCGGATAGCCATTTTTTTGCAAATAAACTCTTAGTGTCAAAACACCTTAAGATGAAAAAATGACCATAATATATATTCTCTTCTCCTGCTGGCGGCAACTGTGTTTGACTTTGCGACCAGTGCAGACCAAGATCAGCCGGAATATCCCTGCAGTCTGATCATGGTCTGCAGTATTCGCCATTCCGTTGGTAAATTTTCACCCCTGTAAACAAGTAATGGATCCGTCCAAATTGAAAGATGGACACGTCCACTTAAGACATTTAGAAGGCTAAGTGTTAAATTACCGATTGTGTTTCATTTTATGGCGAATGATCCAATAAAGTTTACAGTATATGTATATGCAGTATATCGTTCATTGCAGGGTATGTCCCTTTAAATTTCATCTGTCTGTTTAAGTTCTAATAATAAGCTTTGATGTCCAGTTCTGCAGTACTATTCCCAAATGTTCCTCTTATAAGTCGTTATCCATTTTTTTCAAGGAATGTCTTTTCCGGGCTACCTAGGTGGCTACGTTTTAAGACGACACCTCGTGAAACATGTGGCGCCCAGGATACATCAGAAGCACCTACTTCCGCAAAAAAAGACGAAAGTCAGAAGACATCCCAGAGAACCTTGCGACGAGACAGTTCGTTAAGTATCTCAACCAGGTACTCTTTTCTTAGATCTGGTTCCCTGCTTTTACATATATAATGCATTGCTGGTGAGGGATATTATTTCTGCTGGTTTCCGTCCTTACGTCCGTTAAACAAAAATTATTACAATAGTAACATTTAACAACTGCTGAGCCGAAGTAGAAATTCTACGGAACAGAATCGTAAAAGAATATTTTGAACAAGTTTATTCCTTTATCTTAGTGCTACATCATTAACTTAACATTTAGCAGTAATGTAACTGCATTTCATTAGTTTTAATGCACAATTAGCACATATGTAGCTTTCTCCAAACATTCTCATTTTCCCTCGAATAAGATGAGCCAGTTATATAATTATATAAGGTTATCGCCAAAATGGTTGTCCATCCTCCGTGTTCTTTAGCATGGTCCATCTATTGTTATAGTTGTCATACCATCTGGGCATGCGCTAAACCGTCAGCAAAATCAAAACTATACCTTTTTTAAATGTAAATGGATGGTGAACTCCCTGTTTCATATTCATTAGTCTTTTGTTCCCGATACATTTCTCTTTTTCCCAACAGATCTGGTAAATCTGCAACATCAGGGAGCAGTTTACGAAAGAAAGTAGAGGAACATGAAATGAAAACAAAAACAGAAGAATGGAAGAAAAACCACGAGTACCGAGTGGTACGGGAACGACGGAATTTATCAAAGAAACATTTGAATCCGAGACTACGGCTCATAAAACGCTTCTATTTTCCTTCAGTGTTCTTCATCTCTCTTGGTGTAATTTTCATTTTTGGCTCAACTGTGCATAGCATTGGTGATGGCACAGTCCTTTGGACATACAGGGAGACATTTAAAATAGCAGGTCCAGTAACGATAACGATGGGTGTCATAATGTTGATGTTTACAGTCGGATGTGAAAGCAGAAGTTCGGAGAAATGGAAAAGGAAAGGAATACGAGAAAAGAATCCGCTTATTCATCCCGACTTTCTGAAGAAACCGGGAGAAACAGGTTTGAACATGAGTACACTTAATCCGACACCTGAAAATTCTCTTAATCCTGACAATTTCCAATCTGGATACAAAAGAAAGTTCAGGCACAATGATACAAACAAAGATGGCGGAAATTATTATTTGTGTTCGAGCTCTCAATCTGCAAGGAATTTTGTGTCAGAAATGACAGAAGCAGAAAAGCTAATACCCCACAAACAGACTTCGAACGATGTCTTACAAATGACTAAAGATCCGTTTCAATCGTTCAGTGCAGAAGAAAGGTCAAATCCTGTGTTAAAAATGAATGGGCATAGAAAGGAAAGACAAATGTTTGAGGTGGCCGATGATGAAATGGAGCAGACCTTTCTGTGTTCGAGTATTCAGTCAATGTGAAATGTTTAAGATATTTACATATAGGCTTTTATCATTTTGCCAACAATGAAGTTGGTGTCAAGCCGACAAGCTCTGTTAAAGCTTAAATTGTAAAGCCCCAATACGGAAGTCCGGTCAAAATATTATTTCAGCTTTTCAAAGTTCGTAATGGAATACAAATGCTTTTTACAGTGACAGGTTAAATGTATTTTTTACCTTCTTAAGTTCAAATTTCAGACAGTCGAACTTTGAAAGCATATCCCGACCCATTTCTGTTTTTTCCCCCGTAAATTTTTTTATCAACCAAAGTGAATCGAAAACATATATTCAGAAGACTAAGTATGACCTATATAACAAATTTTATATTTATATTTCTATCCAAAGAAACCTCTAACACGACCTCAGGTGATAGCAATAAAGCCGATTTTTATAGCAGGCAAATTCCAGTTCTGTGCACCCTACAAAAGGTGCATTACTATACATCTATATTTGAATCGAGGCTGAATCCCAGGTCGATTAATAGTGCAGGATTTATGGCGATCTGCTGATTTCAATTCTGACAGTTAATATCAAAAGTAAAAAAAAAAGAAAAAGAAATAAGCTTTAAAAATCGGTTGTGAGAATAACTGAATACATACTATATTTGAAACAGCTTATCAAAATTGACAAAGAAAACAAAATCCGGAAAAAAGTTTCGTCTAAATGACCTTTCGCCTGTTTAACCTTTTGCAATCTGTATATTAAAGTAGCTGCAATTAGAGCAACCATTCCAAATATTTTGGAGGCATGTCATGACTTCTTGAATTACTGCCATGTTTTCTTTCGTGAGAGGGACAACTTGATTATTATAAAATAGCTGATACACTGATTAAGAAAGACCATTTCCCGAGTACGTTCTTTATAAAGTATATGGTATGGTTTACTACTCGACAATTATCTGCATACTCCGCAAAGATTTTTTTCAGTGGAAATCACAAAGTCGTTCCGAATGATTGTTCCTACCAAAAAAGGGAGGTAATTTTGATATTTCCGGAATGTTCTTGTCAAATATTGCTGTCCAATGACAGTTGAGCATATTTTTATTGTGACAGAAGTCACAACATAGATGTCATCGGTCGAATTATGTTTAGTCAGAGTGTAACATAAAAATGTGTAGGTCTAGTTGATACTGACGCACTAGATCTACCTGTCAAAAATATCATCCTGATTTGCCGCAGTGGCAAACATAGTTTGCACAATACTGGCGTATTATTGGTTTAAAGTGACAACAGTTGCTCATACAATTTCAAAATTGACGTATTTCTGTGGTTCCAGTGCAAACTGAATTTGAAGTAAACGATAACAATCCTTTTGCATATCGAAAACTGTCAGTGGCCAGGGTGGGGCGGATCAGTGGTGTTAAACCGCGGACCAATATATAATTATTGTATAATTATGCTACAAGAACGAGAAGTGCCTCTGGGATGGGGTGATTTCTGTATCTTGCTCTATCCTCTACAAGCTAAAATACCAAACTCCTGGGTTGCAGGTCATATGTGAAACCGGTTCTGACGTTAAATGAACTTAAATAGACAGCCAGTTAAAGACTGCTGTCACACCCCTATCTGAGTTCATTTATCGTCGGTACCGGTTGCCCACATGACCGACGCCCCCTGCAAAGCTAGTTATCTTAGGTTGTGGGGGATAGTGCAAGATACAGAAAACATCCCATTCAAGAGACACCCGTGATTCTTTTCCATGCTCAGTATACAGCACTGACACATGGGACCTTGGTTTAACGTCTAATCTGGAAGACAATTAGTAATGTTAGTGGAGGAGCGGGGGATCATACTGGCGACCCCTGGATCACAAGTCCAGCTCATTACCACTGGACCACTCATCTGTTTCCTGGTAAAATGCCGATCAAAATACAATGGTCAACAGTATTATGAGACCCAATTTATTATTTAGCCCTTTCAGTTGTTTTTAAATTGATCAGGTTTAAAGAAGAAATCAGTCATGACCGATTCTCAACAAGACCTTTGAAATTTTATTCAACAGACGATTAGCATCTCGTGCAATCTCGGTTGTTAACATCCCTTAACCTTGTCAGGTCAACCAAATAAATTACAAGAGAACACGAATTTCCTCACCACATAATTCTGTTATTTATTTATTTGCTAAAATCTGCCAAACGGAAAAAATGTTCTTTTTGTTGTTAATGTACACGATCGTTTACGCATTAAACACCTGTGACCACAAAAACAAGACGGTAACATGGTTAAGAAAAGAAACCACATAATAAATGAAATAATTCATAATTTTATTAATTTAATGCATTTAAATCTAATTTAGAGTAGTTTTAACAATGTCTTTGTCTTGTAAATCACTAAGGTTTATTATATAGACATTTTTATGTCAGATTTTGGCACTTTCCTTTTTAATAGTTTTAAATTTCAGTGGTTCTCCATTGTCTAGTACATGTTCACCATTTCTTACAGCGTTTCAGCTTTCCGACTTGTGGCTTAATCTTAATGACGCCCAAATGTAAAAAAAATCACGTCACTGTTAGTAGATCAAATTTTAATTGAAACGTGTACTTAATTTTCCATGACATTGTCATTTGATTGTCATAATACATTAAAATACAATGTACCGCAATTGTAAGTCAATTTCCTACAATTGCTATTCATAACCAGTGCAAGTTTTCCTGCTGATTAGATAAGACATTTTATCATACTAATTGGCTAATTATTATTCATGCGTTGTATACAATCACAATGGCTATTTTACTTACCCAACAACCGTAGTGCACCTTGTACAAACGCTTCAGTCCAGGAAACTTTCTCTATGAGCAGATGACAATGAATTCAAAATTGACAGCGCTTGTCATATTTGTGACATTTCTGTATCGATTTGCTCACTAATCAGACTCATAAAGGCGCTTTTTATGCATGTAATTATGTAAGCGCTTGTCTAATACGGTGTCAGTCGTTACACGCGCACCCGTCTGTTTCTCACTCCATCTAAAATGGCGTACCTTAACTGTACTGTTGGTACTGTTGACTTATAGTTAGAAGAAAAAATGATATTATTTTCTATCACACGGGTACCTGAAGGATAAAAAATGGCAAAATTCAGACGGAAAATAAAAATTAAAAACAAGGGAATTTATGTTTCAGTGATTTTTTTGTTACTTTTCCTACCTGCGTTGGAATGTCAACAGTTTCACCGACGGGTAAGTAAAAACTTTCATCCGCATGACAAATACTTTCGCAAAATCATATTATGTTTTCAGTTATTATCTGTATGGTCAGATTTCACTCATATTTAATGGAAAGCCGAAATTCTGCGAATGTTTACGGCATTTAGAGTTAGGACAGTCAACATAGTTTGTATCAGCTATTTCTTTTAATTTCAAATTGTTTCAGAAACAAATTTAAGCAGATCAGTTTGTATATTAAGTTACGTCTGTCAGTGCCTCTTCATGTTCCGTATTTTTGCTTTGAGAAGAATTCTGGAAGGCACATTTTACATTAGACTTTGGCTTTTAATCGCAATTTCCCGGCCAGATTAACAACTTTCCCCCCTCTTTCTGTGTAATAAGGATTATGTTGTTCTACGAATAAGGGGCGGTGGTCAATGGTCCAGTGGTAAGGCTTTGGACTTGTTATCCCGGGGTCGCCAGTTCGATCACCTGCTTCTCCAATAACATTACTATTTTCTTTCGGATGAGAAGTTCGACGTCCCACGTATCGACGCTTTAGACTGAGCAGTGCTATTTTAAAAACCAGTGGTGTCAGTGGGGGATGCTGTCAATGTCTTGCACTATCCCCTATAGCCTAAGATAACTAAATTCTGTATAGGTGTCGGTAATATGGGCATCCGGTACCGACAATAAATGAACTGAAACAGATATAGTCTTGAAGTGACATAAATTTGGATTCATTTTCACTGGCGTTGTTTCTTTCCTGGCTGCACTTAAAATACTTTTTAGTACCTTTGAGAAAGACTTTGTATCACATACAAAACTTTTAATTATTAAGGTACTTCCGATATATAAAGACTTCACTCTGAATTTCTGAGATAATCTTTGTATTTTTCTTTGATATTGAATGAGATATTACTGATAGAAAATTACCACAAAGTCACGAAAACTGTAACAGGTTGAAAACTCATTGTTAAGAGAAAAGATAAAACCCTTAATAAATGTCGAGCTAGGTTTCCTTCTTGGACAAATAATTAATGCTAAGACCACTGTTAGTTTGCAAAATAAAACAAATAAAACATGATAGAAAACAAGAAAGAAAGAAAGAAAGAAAGGAAACAAGAAAGAGTAAACGAACGAACGAAGCAAAGAATGAAAGGGAATATGAATGAATGAATGCTGTAGCCGATGGCAAGCAACAAAGACAGAAGATACGATTTAATTCACGTTTTTTTCCCCTGTCGAGTTTATTTTCTTGCTATCTTATTGTCTTGTCCCGGGGTATGTCTTTAATTTGTTTATTCAAGCCAGTTTGTAAATGAACGCATAGTAAGGAATTCAATAGATGGATTAATAAAATGGAAAAATGGAAGGATTAAAAAGTGCTTTGCTTGAGGTTTGAGATAAATAATATCAGACATAAACATTTAACAGCTGAATGAATGAGTGAAAGAGTGATGAATGAATGAATGAATGAATGAACGAACGAACAAATGAACGATGGAATGAATGAATGAATGAATGAATGAATGAGTAAATGAATGAATGAATGATTGAATGAATGAGCGAACGAACGTACGAACAAACGAACGATGGAATGAATGAATGGATGAATGAATGAATGAATGAATGAATGAAAATTCGAGTACGTAACAGAATAATGCGCTTTCAGTCATCTGTACTGGTCACAATTTACTTTTCGTCCATGAAAACAAGTAGAATCCTTTAGACGAAAAATGTAAGAACTGAAACATGTTTTCATTTATTAGTTCATTGATAACAAGGTTTTAGACTACCTTGTCCTGGTTAACATTAGTGGGGCCAACAATATTTCGCTATCTTCATCGCTGTTACATTCTCTATGTCTTCGTTGTTGTTGTTCCTCACATTGAAAGCGCAGCAGACGACTTGCAACATTATATAAAATATGTTGCGACAGTTCAAATAGTCCATCGGTCCCAGTGAAACAATAAATTGTTGATTTATTTAACTGTTTGCATAAAGATAAAAAGACTTATGAATTTGAAGCTTAGATGTGAATATTTCAAATAGAAGGTATGTTTGTCAAAAGCAAATGATAAGTTTCTTAGTGAAAGAGATACATTTATTTTGGCCAATCAAAATCAGGAATACAGTTGTAAATATCCAATGAACTAACTGGTTATATATTGAAACTCTTTGTATCTATTACATATATTTTAGATGATTGAATTGTCTGGTATGTTTATTAACAAAAATGCCTGCTAAAGATACATGGGGTATATTTCTAACGCGAACTAGAATATACACAAAAATGTGTCATAAATTCTCCTGTAACTACTTACAAAAGGCGGGTGTTAAGCTCATAGTCAGATCTTACAGATTTGCATTTCATTTAGGATGTCACGTAATACTTTTTAAGTACTTAAATATGGACTTAAATTTATGGCAGTGCAAATCATAAAGGAGAGTTAAGAAGCGTGCCTCGTGCTCAAGAAGGCAGTGCAAACATCTTTACGGAAATTACGTCACGAGTACAGTAGATAGCCTTAACAGACTGTCAGTGCACGGTAAATATAAGAAGTATCAATAAAATCTGTACGATCAGTATTAGGACGGAATTTATCGCTAGAACGGAATAAAACCTGTCTGTTCTTGACAGTCGTTATGTCTACAGGGTCAGTGCACGACAACCTACTTAGTGCAAATGATACATTAATTTGATGGGGTTAAGATATACCGACATGAAAGGTATGCATTTGTAAAGGAGTACACCAGAAAACAAAATGCTGTGATTACCTGACAAATTGTCGTTTTTTTGTAAAATTTGATACGTTCCATACACCTAAGAAAGTCATGAGTTCAAATGCAAGTTGACATAAGAACAGAATAAGTATGTTTGGAATATGCACTGCAAGTGAACCTTGGCAAAAAAAGTACTTTGTATTTAGTACCACTTTTTCGGGCGTTCTTTTTCGAAAAAGAAAGAAAGAAGGAAAGAAAGAAATAAAGATAAAATAAATACAGAAAGAAAGAAAACAAACAAAAGAAAGAAAGTACAAAATATTACAAAGATAAAACAAAACATTAAAGAATTATATATGTATGTGATTTGTGTATGTTGAATTCAACTCTGAATTTTGTTCTAACAACAATTCTATTTATAGAGTTTCTGCCAATAAAACTGTGATTAAGTTTTCGTGACCTTGCCTCTACCTCCACATTACATTATCTAGATTCGGTACCTTCTTAGCGTACTAGTAAATGTGATTTATAGTACGCAAGATCGTCTCTTTGTTTAGTTTCATTTTTCTGTATTAAATCTTTTTGAATTTGATTGAATTAAGGAACATACCTCAAAATCTTAAATTTTCCACTTTCTTTAAAACCAGTGAAGTGTAAATGATTATGGATTATTACTCGATGTTAAGGTCTTAGTAAAAAATTCAAAGTACAACAAACAAACTTTAATGCATTAATATTAGTTATTATAGAGAGCTGTTGTTCCATTTCATTATTTATTGCAATTTATTCCGAATTTGTCTGTATGCCTAAAATGGTTTGAATTATCGGTCATTTATCATTTAATAGCAGATGTGCCAATAGAATATATGGGCAGTGTATCGTCGGTTAGTTTTAGCAAGTACCGCTTTAATGTTCGTGCTCTGTAACAACAAAATTCGCTTCATTCGCGCGTATCTATGCACAAACTTATGTAAAACTATATTGACAATTTACATGCGTAATATGCGTGATTCTTGTGCGAAATCGAAAAAAACTAACCCTAAAATGATAATGATTGAGAGAAATCGTAACAACCAGTACCTTCAGTGCTTTGATTTTCATAGCAGACTTTATAAATCTAACAACTGTGGTTTTGCGTTCACATGAATTAACATCCTTACCGATGACGTGCTCTTTATATCATAAATGTCAATACTCCCTGACCATATAAACCACAAAGTTTTTAGTCCAGAGTCCAAATGTATGCAGATATTGTGCCCTGTTTCACAAACAAAGTTTAAATAAACAAAAATAACAGGATTCATTAATACATCTGCATTTTCAGCTATGCTTCCAACAAACATTTCCACTATTTTAACAGCTTAATACAACTCCGTATCTACAAATCTGGAGGAAACACCGATGGTTCCATTTGCTGGATGATACATCAGATAAATGTAAATTAGCTTCGGTCACGTGAGCACGGTCACGTGAGCAGTAACAAGACCATGGCAGATCTACAACATGTCGAATGTCTGTTAAAGATTTAGATGCTTGTTTGTTGCAGAACACATGTAAAATCCTGTGACTTTGGTATATCTAATCTTTGCTGGTGGAACAGATCTTTGATAATTATTATAAGTATTTGTGAAAACAACCTTGGCAGCAAAGCCTAGCATCAAATGCTAAAATAACCCGCCAAATCGCCTAGATTTTCTTAATAACACTTTAACCTTTAAACATATTAGGTCCCAGCTTTAACTAAGTAATGAAAAGTAGTATAGAGAAGTCGCGTCTTCCAGCCTTTGCGTGACGGGTTCGAACCATTGTAATGGAATTTGAATTTGGCTGTTACATTTCTTATTCCGATGCAGACCAAGTAAGAACTCCAGGTAACTGTCAAAGAGTAGTTCACAATTGCAAAGACTTGCTCAAAACATACAGTCGTATATTTCCTGCAATAATGATTAATGATTTAAAAAAGGGACTGGCATTTTGAAACGAGTTTGCATGTCATCTGTTCGTTACAACTGTCACAATGTTAAAAAGGACTATGTCATTATCTTGCAGTGAATAATATTATGTTCTATCTGCTTTATAAAGGTTCAAAAATGATTGACAGCTCACAGTTAATAAAAAAATACGATGATTTAATATATTCGTTTAACATGCTCCTTGAATCCAGGCGAAGTAATAAAATTGAATGACATATATAAAATGCTTTCATTAATCTGTTAAATGTAATAACCTTTGTTAATACGAGTCAATGTTCGGTTAAAAATAGCATTACTATTATTTCTCGTCCATAAAATATAGAAGTATGCTTGATTATTATGGATGCGTGCCTATTGTTGCCATTACCAGAACATTGTTTTTTTTAGAAAATATATTTATTTAACCAAGTTACAGCTTGTAACACATGAGTGAACAGTGCATAATAAAGTACTTTCTAGTATACCATGTGACAAGAATGAAAGATGCATTTTTTTATTTAACAGTCATAGATGTTGTTGTTTTTTTTAATAACGACTCCTGAGGCATTTTTTAAGTTACCACCCCGCAGTCGTTGTTTTAATAACCTCTCGATAAGAGGTTTTATAAAAAAGAAAATACTTCATAGGCAGTTTTTTTTTTGAAAACCACTTCATACACTGCTTTTTGAATCATCACTTCATAAGCGGCTTTCTGAATTCCTTTTTAAAAGCGACCTTTTTAGTTGCACTTCATAAGCGGTTTTCAGTTTTCATGCTAAAAGCGGCTTTTTTGAATTACCATTTCATAAGCGGGTTTTCAATTTTCACTCCATAAGCGGCTTTCTGATTTCATTTTTAAAAACGGCCTTTTTAATTACCACTTCATAAGCGGTTTTAATTTTTCACACCATAAGCGGCTTTCTAAAATTCTCTTTAAAATGGATTTATTAATTACCACTTCATAAGCGGGTTTTAAATTTTTTAACTCCATAAGCGGCTTTCTGAATTTCCCTTTTAAAAGCGGCTTTCTTAATTACCACTTCATAAGCAGTTTTTCAATTGTCACACCATAAGCAGCTTTCTGAATTTCTCTTTTTAAAAGGTGGCTTTTTGAATTTTCATTTTTTTATTATTTCTGTGATGGCTAATTAGAGTTGCAATACAGGAACATGCGCCGAGAAATATATCAAAACATGGATTTTCAGTGATACAATGGTGCGGATAAAAAAAATATATTTAGGAACGATTTCTTTATCCAGTTTTTATCAAATGAAACAAATTACTATTTTACCATCTACTTTTTCAGCGACCTCTCTTTTCCCGACAGAGGACACTGGGTCAAAGGTCAAGGATACAGAGAAGACCGGGTGTAGCTGGGTCACGTGACTCGTTGCCAAGCAACACATGGCAGAATACAAACATTCAGAATGATCGATCGAATCGACACAGAGAAAGGATAGAATACCTTGTAAGTTCCTTTACAGACGAGTGCACATGTGCCTTTTTCAGTACAAATTCAATGTAAGGAAGCTGGGGCTGATCGGTAGCCCAGCACCTGTAATCCATGAACATGCAAAACAACAACAACAACAAATGAACAAATAAAAGACAAATAATAATAATTATTATAATAATGATAAATACTAAAATGTTGAGAGTCACTGGTATGAGATGTTTTCTCTATCTAAAACTATCCCCAACGTCCTAAACTGATATCTTTTTTCTTGGCCCAAATGATCTTAATTTTTTTTCTTTTTTGAGCAGACGTAAATTTGAATGTCTTGAAAGCAGAGATCCCTTTTCTGTTTCTTTTTCTGAATCTTCCTGTTGAAAGATGGCAATCTGAAAGACAATACAAGCTTAAATCTAAACAAAAACCGCAACAATTATAAATTGCCAGGAAGACTTTAGGTATTGGTCTTATACGCATACATGTACCTTAATAACTGAAATAAAAATATATCTTTTAGTACTCCGGACGTATTTATGCAACTTTAAAAGTTCTGAAGTTGAATGAAGATTGGATTGTAAAATTTTCAAATTTCAAACAAAGTATCCCGTGTGATCAAACGAAGTATTTCGATAAAATGACAAATAATGATGGACTGTGTATACAGGTCACAAATGAGGACGCAGAGAAAATCACTGAACCATTTGTTCAGCATTTACTTGAAATATTCCCCCTTTCCCAGACCGTCATTGTTTATCCTTAAATAGACAATTTCTGTTTTTGTTTTATGAAATATATTTATCGATAAAAAAAGTTTTTCTTCCATTGAATAAAGTTAAGTATGATAAAAACTGTACAGAAAGTTTATGCTGTATTTGTATCTTAAAGCGACTGACTCACAGAATTTTGCTGAAAATGTTTTTGCTTTAAAATTTAAGACAATTTAATATACTATGGAAAAAACATAATATTATGCTTCTATACGCCATGAAAACTGAAAAAAAAGTTTTGACTTAACCAGGATTCGAACCCACGACCTTTCGGTCAGTAAAATATAGAGCGACGATCTAGACCACTGAGCGACAGCGATTACTTGTAACGATGCGTCAAAATTAATGTTATAACTAAAGTATCTACCCCGTGATTAACGGGGTAAATTTTTTACCGATAAAAGTGTGTAAAACTTAATATTTTAATGTTTTTCTGTATCAAAAAATGAACCAGTAAGTTAGTTTAAATATGTTCTTCACAATTGCAGCAAAAATTTCAAGATGTAAGAACATTTTCTTTTTTTTTTTCATCGTCGGCCCATCTGTGAGTCAGTCGCTTTAAAAAGGGAAAGAGGTTTTTTGTTACTTCTAACTTTCAGGCTTTCTAACAATCTGCACGTTTTCAGTATTTATTTTGACTTCCACGCAACACTTATAACAATATTATAACTTTTGAGTTATATCACTGGTGAAAGTGGCCCTGAATGTTTCAATAAAAGTAACATTTCGCTGAATTGAACTCTTAGAAAAACAAAAAAACCTGCTTTAAAAGATATATTAATTTAGATAAAACTTTTACCCCAAATAAGCTGAATATTGTAAATTCTTTTTGACTAGCCCAGCCATGAATTAAATATTGGAAGGTATATGTTCGTGTATATCCTTTTTTAAAGGTGAAAGAAGTATTTGTTACTTCAAATTTACATGATTTCGAAACATTCACTGTGTTTTCAGCATCTTGAATCTTTGTCATTCTTATATATACAGCTGCAAACAGGGGTAGAAACAATTTTAGTTATATAAAAATATTTTATATGTGTTGAAAGAAGCAAAATTATCATCTTGTATGACATTGTTCTTTTGGTTTTCCCGTTTCATTACACTACTTTTTAATTAACGGCAAGTTTGGAAACGTTCTTCATCTTAAATATTATTTTCTTTAACATTTGTACATGTACAGTAATTTTAAAAAAGTAACGAAACTGATTTATTTTATGTTTGTACGTTTCAGAGGCAACAACGGGAACGTATTGATGACAAAATAGAAGCTCAAAACGCCATGCTTCAACGTCAAAGGTCACGTGATTCTACGGCGAGAGTAAATGCTGTCCATGACAACCGTGTTCCGACTGAAAACAACCGATTTATTCAAAATGGTGGACAGAGAAATAGTGCTAATACAAATATTGTCCAAAGATACAATCCTAATGTACCAATTGTTCGAAATAGGAATTCAGAAAACAGACGTGAATCCAATTTACAAACAAACCTTGTTAGAAGAAATAATAATGGTCAAAATATTAGAACTTATGTCGGAAGTAATGTTGTTCGAAATAGGAATTCAGAAAACAGACGTGAATCCAATTTACAAACAAACCTTGTTAGAAGAAATAATAATAACCAAAATATTAGAACTTCTGTCAGAAGTAATGTGCAAGACATCGATCGAGCGAGACGTACGTTTGTGAGACCACGTGTTCGAACCCGTGAAAGGCAAGAACACAAAATTACCTCAGATATTACAAATAGAAATAGCAACTATCCACCTATTATCAATCGCCAAAGGAATCATGATCGGGGTTTGCCAGTTGTTCAAACTTCCACCCAGAGGCTTTTGCTTCCTCATTTTAAACCTTTGGCGCCTGTATTGTTACGACAATTTCGTGTAAGACATCAAACACCAAAAAAATCCGTGGTACATATTACAAACTCCGCGGTAAATAGTACAAACATAGGTCGCATTGTGATAATTCATCCTGCTCAACCAACGTCACCGAGTTTCCCACCTCAGCCAGATGGGATTCAAAGTAATGCAGGCCTTACACATCAGGTCAGTCGTCATTCAAACAGCTTAGCATCACCTGATCAATCAATGCTTGTGGTTCCTACAGAGAGCACATTTGTCAAAAAAGCTTCCGGATCTAAAAACCAAAATTCATTTGTGGTAATGCCTATACGTCCATCTGTTGCCCGGCCCAGACACAGCAATAGACCTGCTAAATTACTTAAACAACCAAAATTTCCGCATGCTGACCAATTTCAACGAATTGCTGACACATCGAATCCTGTGGCCCCCACAGATGCAAGTGTTGAACGTGTTGTTGCTTTGCCTGTTAGTATACCGCTTGAGACCAGAATGCATACAGGAGAGATGGTAGAAAATTCAGTACAGATCCAAAACGCCCCTAAGTTACAGAAAGCTGCAGTCTCAGGAAATACGCTTCTTGTCAAAAGCTCTCAAAAAATGAATGACGGTACCGTGCCGATTCTTGTAGCTTCAAGGAAACAGACAAGTAAGGCTTCAGGAAATGTAATACCTGTACAAAACATTGAAAGAATACAGTCAATTGCAACTCAAAGAAACACTTTACCAGTACAACGGGTTCTTAGTGTGGCACCGTCTGAAAATCTTCCAAGAATTAACACTGATGCGTCTATAGGAAAGGTACTAGAGGTCCAAAATGTTCCTCGAATTCATTCCACTGGGCTGACTGGAAATTTCATGCCAGGGCAAAATGCTCTTCGAATAAAGCCTAAGACAACATCAGGAAATTCTCTACCGGATCAAGGGGTTCCTCAGATCGGTGCGGTTTTAGAAGTCCAGAGAGACCCAAGTTTTCAAAACAATATGGCTTTAAGAAATGTGGCTCCGGAACAAAGTGTTTTTAAGTCTGACCAAAATGTTCCAAAAACACAGTCAAGTGCGATTACGGGCAATACAGAACCTGTTCAAAATTTTCCCAATCTAGCTTTAGGAAATTCTCCATCAATTCTTGGTCTTCAGAATGTCCAGACTGGTACGGCACAGGCGGTTCAAAATATTCGTAATATAGCTCAAGGAAATTCAGCACCAGCTGTATCTCAAACAAGTGCATTCCAACAAAATTTAGTACCATTTCAAAGGGCACTTGGTATTCAGTCCAGTTTTTATCCAGGAAATACAGTACCGCTGCCAGGCGCTCATATGACAAATTTTGCCCATAGAGACAATCCATTTAACACGTGGTTTAACAGTCTTATGATGGGAGGGGAACAACCAGATTCCCCTGATCCAACAGATGCGACAAAAACTGTTACAGACTTAGTAAACCTTCTTACATCAACCACACATGTTGAACCTACAGCCGCCAGCGAAGAAGAAGGCGAAGAAATAGAATGGGAAGATATGCCACCAAGAACAACAACAACTACTACTCCACTGCCTCCAACACTGCCTCCGACGACTCAGTCGCCGACCACTCCAGCATCAAATATAATAAAATCTATCGCTGAAAAGATTGTCGATTTGCTCAAACAGAAAAGTACAGCTGGTGTAGCAACTGATGCACCGGCAAATACACACCAACAGGTGCTCGAAGTGCTTCCGACAATTGTTACAGGTATAAAATCTATAGCAAATGAAGCGGATAAAACAAAGACAAACTACGTACAAGAGAAAGGAGGCAAGTTCGTTGACTCCAGATCTGTTCTAAGAGAAGCACTCGAAAATGCTGTGCTGGCGTCAGAAGCATCTAACAAGACTGCAATTCCGACGGTCTTGACCCCATCATTTGCAAACGACATCCCTTTAAAACTGTCAGATATTGCGATGACAGGAACACAACTTGGTCAGGCCAGAATTGCGGGACTGGCTTTACCTGGTGCAATCGCAGAACCCTCGAAAGGTGCAGAAGTTTCTTTTATTCAAACTGGAAAAAATAATCCAGTAGGTGGAGACATTTTCAATTTTAATGACGTCATTTTATCTGATACGCTTCCAAAAATATCTACCAGCAACGATATAAATGAAATGATATTGAATCCGTATATGTCAAGTAATGATTTAGGAGGATTATCTGTGAAGAAAATTTCTGCTCAGGACAAAGGCCAGGTGATACACCCCGTTTCAGTTAAAAAACAAAAATCAAAGTCCGTTCTTGTCCTTAGTGATCAAGCGCCAATGTCAGTTCCAGTCAGTGATCTGCATTCTATACCGGAACAGGTCAAAGTTCAAGCTTCTGTGAACACTCATGCCATGGGACAAAGTGCAATGCTTGGTGAAAGCTTAGGTAAAGGTTTAAGCACTGCAAATTTGCATGGCTTACTAGGGGCTAATGTAAGCTTAGAAGGTTTAAAGCAAAACACTGCTGACAAAACATCTTTTTCGGACCCGTTAACAAAATTAAAATCATTTATTTCGTTACCGAGAGATCCGACAGACAAAATGACTGTAGTTAACAGCGTGGAATCGTCGCCTAGTTTACCAGTTGGTGATTTAAACTCATTATCGGCAGTTCTTTTAACCGGACAAGCAGCTCAGAAAACCAGACCATACTCGGGCAAAACTTTCGTTTCTAGTGAAGTCACGCAAGCAGACAAAGCGACATCAGACCTATTGAAGAATCTAAAATTAGTCGTTGCTTTACAGAAAAATCTAGCGGAAAACAAGACCGCTTTAAGCAACAACAACACGAGACCAGAGCCGGATGTACCAGTCAGTATTTTAAACGGGCCAACAGCGAATATACCTAGTGTTGTTTTACCACCTGAAACCGGCACATACACCTCAGCTGATTTAGGTAAACATGATGCACCAAACCTATCTGTTTCGAACTCGGCAGATTTCATAGCGTCAGTTCAAAGGCTGGTTTCTTCTAACATAAATCAAGCATCAAAACACGGTACCAAAGACGTAGTAACGATTTCGCCTTATGTCTTTAAATCCGAGTCAGGTGGCTTGTCAATTGAGAGAATTCCCTCGACTACAAACACCATAGGTTCAATAGAAAGCGGCCAAGTTCCAACGGAAGCTGGTGTTCGAGTCAGCTCGAACATTAATACATCAAGTCCAGCAAACGATATTGATCTTGTCGCAAAGATCAAAAGTCTTTTGGATTCCAGTGGCAATCAGTCTGCTAAAACACGAGATATTATTTCAATATCTCCGTATATGTCATCCAATGATTTCGGAGAATTAAAAGCTAAGATGATTTCTTCTCCTTCCAAAGAACCTAAACTCCAAGGTAGGTCGGCAGATTTCGGCAGTATATATGCAACAACGCAAGGCGATACAAGTGACACGGCAGCGGCAGAACTTTTTGCAAAGATAAAGAGCTTAGTAGATTCACATGTGCAGTCGATAACAACGACACCACCACCCCTAACTGCTACACGGCCAACATCTTCTCTGAATATGACTTCTTCCAAAGACGCCTGCACTCCCAGATCTCCAAACTTTCGATGTAAAGGAAAAGACTTGTTCCTCACTATGGAGACCATAGGAGCTTGGTGCTTAGGAATGTGTTTGAAGAAAGGCTGTATACAAACAGTTTGTACCTGCGGTTGTGACCTCCCTCCTGAAAACCCCTCACCGTCAGCACAAGCTATGACAGATGCTCAGAGAAGGATGTTAAGCGTGTTTGGTCCTCCTCCAAGGGCAAGAACAACACACAAGCCGGTAACCACCGAAGAACCACCGGAAGAGGAAGAATGGGAACCAGAGGACGGCACAACCACACGTGCTCCAGTCACAACGATTAATCCATGGAAGATGGGACTATGGGACTTTAGCGGTACCTCCCCTTCGCCTGAGAAGGACTTTAAGCTTAGTCCCATAGATCAGCATTCATCCAGCAGACGGAATCTTAATCAGCATGTTTCTGAAATCAAGGATATAGCTTGGGCAACAGAGCTAAAGTCGCGCTTATCTAAACTTGCAGCAAATGCTGATAGTTCCGGGGATACAAATGCTGTTGCAGAGTGGAACAAAAACGAACAAAAAACCCCGCCTACAGACTTCAGTGCCGCACACAATGCTCCGCCAAGCTGGCATGACACAGAATGGCATCTACCTACTGCTGAGCCTAAGAAACCACAGGCAGCTCCAGAAAAGAACGATGCAACAACTGCCGGTTTTCCATGGCCGCATAGGCCTTTACGAGACAAGTGGAGTAGAAGTGAACGATTTACAGGAAATGGTGAATCCGAAAATTCTGAGTCAGGAAATAGTTGGAACCCATGGAATATGCAAATGCAAATGCCAATGCCAATGCCTATGAATTCATGGGGTAATTCATTCGGGGGTGGAGGTTTCGACAGACGACTTTCAAGGTTTAGGTTTAATTGGGGTCGGGGATCAGGTTCCGGGGGTGAGGAGCAGGAAGCCAATGACAAATAGTAAATGAAAGATAAAATATTAATTACATTTAAAAAAAGTATGTTTTGTTATCTCCTTATCATTTTCTAACAACATCACAAAAACCGTTGTCATCTCCATCAACAAAAACAACAATAGGAAATACAGCAACAACGACCACGACAACAACAACAACATGAAATACAACAACAACAACAAAACGACAACAGTTATATTGACCATAACCACCATCAACAACGTCATCGTTGTCAACAACAAAAATACTTTAACAACGACAACAACAACCAAAGATAGTATGACTAACATCATCAAGAGCCAATACGTTGTCGACACAACTACAACAATTGCAATAAAAGCAAGAACAGTAATAATGACCACCACCATAATCATCATCATCAGAATAATGATAATCATTGATAGCATTATGACAATAATCATCATTTTTGCAAATGGTATTGTTACATTTATTTTTTTCAAAAAGTGCCATAACTCCGACTTAACACTTTTTGTATTTTAACAGGTGCCGTTGATTAGATTATGTTTACTGTAACTCGTGTCAATGTGCTTTCTGGCTAAATTTTTTTTTACATTCTTTTGTTACTTTTCTTTTAAAAAAACTTGGACTAGATAAAAAGGGGATGTAACTCTGTGCACTTCAGGAAGTAGATACTGATAAGAATTCAGTGTATTATAACTTGTTATGTTATCGTAGCCGAAGAAAAGACAACAAACAAAAAATTGCAACAACAACTTATGCAGAACTTACATAGAATGTAATTGATACTATAACGACTAATCATCCTGCAACTGTAAGTTTATTTTTCTCAATATTGCTTTTAGTGAATTACAACTTATCTAATAATCTTTATATCTACAGTTGTGCGATTTTCTGAAACAAAGGTCTTGCTACTGTCACCAGGGCTTTTTTCTTTCTATTGCAGAGGCCGCTTGCAGGCGTCTTCCCCTCAGGAAAATTCTTTAAAATCATACAGTTTTCCTCTAAAATTCAATTTATATCAAGTTTTTTTCTTCCCCATTTGCAAAAAATACCGCGTTGATTTTCCCCCAGTTTTAGTGAGGGGCCCCTTCCCTTTCCTGTAAAAAAAGGCTCTGGTCACCATCGCCTTCTTCTGTAAACCTTTTGTATTGCGAAACACACTCTATGACGATTCTATCGTTTAAACCTTGGCGCGAGCTTTAGTTGCTAAGCAATTAAAAATAAGTCTTGAATAGTTCTATATCGTGTGTGTATGCGTGTGTGTATTTTAATTTATTGACATTAAGGGCGTCTGCGAATTAGTTTGACTGATTTGGTTGTCATAATCAGAGCACACATGTTTTAAATACAAGTGTTTCATTATAATCGATTGGATGCAATTTTGCATACAGAAAAGTAGTTGGTGACGTATGTATGTCAAAGATTCGTGAAATGTGTCACGTTTTCTATTTATAACCCATGTAATTGATACACATGTACAGAGGTGAATGCAAAAATAGCACTTGATATAATTTAAAGCTAGCAATCAACAACAGTGTGAAAACTTAAAAGTGGGGGGGGGGGGCATTTAATTCTTTCTGCTATGGCTAACATTTTTTAGTTTTTTATTTATTAAGTTGAAAAAGTTTTTGTCGTTGAAAAAATTGCTTTAAATATATCGCGATGTTTTAGTTTTTTTTTCTCTTCTTTTATATTATTTATGACAAAAACTAGAGTTTTAACATTAAATGGGGGCACCTTTCACTTTTCAGTTGAATGCTCTCCCTTTTAACAGCTCTAGCTTTCTATAGCTTAAATTATTTATCTATTTATTACTTATTTATTTAAACTGACAAACAATTTGTCGTTAAAGTTCGTTTTAATGAACAATTTTAGTTAAGTTAGTTGAACTATATTCTAGCGGTAGTAAGCGTAGGAATACAGCGAAAAGGCATTCACTTAGCATTAGCAATAGAAAGCAAGAGGACTCTTTTCATGCACTATTTTTTAAGCGGTTTGTCATTTTTTTTTAAAATAAACAGCTGACTACGAAAAAAGTAGTATATAATTAATGTTTATGACATATGAACAGTTTCGAATTAAATATGAAACTAGGCAAAAGTCAAAAAGTATTCTTAATTCCATTCCCTTTATTGTTTTCTTAATTTCATATTTTGAAATACACTAACTAGATCAGATTTGTACACTAACTAGCTCAGATTTTTACACTAACTAGATCAGATTTGTACACTAACTAGCTCAGATTTGTACACTAACTAGCTCAGATTTGTACACTAACTAGCTCAGATTTGTACACTAACTAGATCAGATTTGTACACTAACTAGCTCAGATTTGTACACTAACTAGCTCAGATTTATACACTAACTAGCTCAGATTTGTATACTAACTAGCTCAGATTTGTACACTAACTAGATCAGATTTGTACACTAACTAGCTCAGATTTGTACACTAACTAGATCAGATTTGTACACTAACTAGATCAGATTTGTACACTAACTAGATCAGATTTGTACACTAACTAGCTCGGATTTGTACACTAACTAGCTCTGATTTGTACACTAAGTAGATCAGATTTGTACACTAACTAGCTCAGATTTGTACACTAACTATATCAGATTTGTTTTCCTTCAACAAAAATTTAGAAGTGTATTTTTTCCCGTTTGCTTCGTCTTGTGTAGAAGTACCTTTTTCTTTGCTCGAAGCGTCTTATATAATATCGTTTATATTTGTAACACAATGACTCTAAAAGTATTCTCACATAAGTATTACAAATGTAGTATTTTTGATATTCGAGTAATGTGTTCAGTTAAATTTTGTTAGTGTTATGTGTTCAGTTTACAGTGAACACATATAATGTGTTCAATGTACACTGCCAGCATTTAGTGTTCAGTTAACACAACATACGTCTTGTGTGTTGATGTGCAATCGTTATGTATTCGCTGTGTTTACGCTGCCAGCATTATCTTTTGTGTTCATATTATATTTTTGTTGTCAATGTTTATGTGCTTTGTTACATTAAAGATTTGTGGAAAAGAAACCAGACAAATACTTTGTGGCTTTTTTGTATCCTTCAATAAAGCATTTCATAATTTCCTGATTGAAAATAACCGTCTTAGAGGAAAGCGTTTTTTTGTGAATGCCCGCCCCATGCTCGAGCAAGCATGAGTGTCCCTAAAACCTCGAAACTGGAAAAAGTGGGTTAGCACATAACAACAATAGTCTTATTCCAGTATATTATAAAACTTTCAAAAAGGATGTCAGTTTTAAAATGAGGTGAGCGGACGATTTAGCCAAAGATTATAAGGTCATTGTCGAATACTACCCACGTTACTTTTTCCGATAACTTTACATGCAGTATGAGTGGGGTATGAGCATCCGGTGATGAGGTTAAGTATACTTTTTGCCAACATATGCCGAGCTGAGGGAACTAAATCACACACGAAATGACCCTGGTCACTTTATCACAGTAATGTGAAAGCTGCGATATTATCGTCGATACCGGAAATCCATTTGACCGACGCGCCTTAAAGTGTTTAGTTATTTTAATGACTTTTAAGGGATCATGTAACGGTGCAGAAAGCATCACATTTTAGGGACAACCCTCGTGCTTTTACGTGCTCAGTGTATAGTGCAGATATATGGGACCTTGGTTTAACATCTCATTCGAGAGACACTTATAGTAGTACTATTGGAGGAACGGGGGTCGAACCCGTGACCCCTGGATTCGAAAATCTTGTACATATTAAACGATGAAAATAAAAAAGAATGTTCCTATGTCTTCTAAACTTCATTTTTGATATGTCTTTTTAAAGTCTCAAACTATTTAACTTGCACAAGCATTATCTTTTATGTGTCTCTCATATTTTTCCTTTTTTTAACGGTTGATGCAAAAGTATGCTGGCAATTTTATATTAAATTCAAATTTATATATAACTTAATACAATTGAAACTTTTCTTGAACATTTGACGTCGATCACCACGAACATAAAAATGAAGGAATGAAGTACAAAAGTAAAGTCGTTTTCTTTCTTATTTTCCTAAATTTGATATTCATTAATATTTCGAGAAATTTTTTTGATAAACTTTCTGTAAACGATAAATTTTTACCTGTCATTTATTTGTGAAGATTTTTTTAACATAATGTATGAAGATGTAACAGTAAACACCAGAACAAATTAATATAAAATTTTCGGCAGCAAATAAAAAGATACCACTGTTGCTCACGTTATCTGGCAACAGAAAACAAGCTTGTTTTCTTTCTTCTTCTTTTTTCTTTCTTTCTTTCCTTCTTTTTTTCTTTCTTTCTTTCCAAACAGTTCGGTGTTTCTGCAGCGGACGGATTTTTTTTCATGATTTGACAGGCGTGAGTTATTAATCGGGTTCCCTTGGCTAATACCGCACTGAGATTACTAAAATTAGATACAGGTTAAGCGATCTACATGCTTATCTTATGTTTGCTATTAATAATCATATAGAAATTAATTCAATGGAAAATCGCATGCATTTTAAAAGACAATTTGCATGAAAACATACAGGATAATTAGTGAACTTTAACCTTTTACAAATGATTTATTGTATATTTCAATCACTGTTTAACATTGGTTGATATCAACCTTTTGTGAAACATCCGATAACATTAACCTTTTACGGACTTGTACTCAATAAAAGCCGGAAAACTTATATTTTAACCCCCGCAATGTTTTCACATTTTGCTCTGTCCAACGTTAAACTGAAACATAAACTGTTTTCCTTCACAAACTTAACACGTGACTGGACCTAAGTCAAACGTAGTTGAAATAAAATATAGAATAGAACAGAACAGAACAGATGCTAAATTTGTCGTAATATATGTACATCTGCTGAATTTAAAAGCTGTGAAAAATATCGGGCTTATATTGTGGGGGTTGTCTCTTCACTCGTGTCAAATAG
Source organism: Cyclina sinensis (assembly GCA_012932295.1). NCBI lineage: Eukaryota > Metazoa > Mollusca > Bivalvia > Venerida > Veneridae > Cyclina > Cyclina sinensis. The sequence goes on from JAAONU010000010.1 coordinate 21,307,402, forward strand.
TCGAAAGATGAAACAATAACGGAGGACTGCCAAGACTAGAATCTTGTCACTACGTGTACGCGACAATTATTCAACAATAAAATAAATGAAACTTGATAAAACATACATTCACTAATAGAAAAATCATTGATCTTTCAAAAATAATGAAATCTCAGTGAAGCTTCAAAAAATATTCTGGTGAATGAAGCCTGGTCAGGTAGTAGAAATTCACACTCTCGATTTACATTGTTTTAATTGAAACTTCTGTATTTAGCGTTGCAAAATTTCCATCAATGTATTTATCCAAGCGATTTTCAACGCTTGAATCAATACTATTAAAAAATGTGTTCTTTGACTGAAAACTTTCAACTATTTGACTCTCGAAAAGGCTGCTACTACTTTATTATGATGATAGCAATGATGTGATGATGATAATTATTTGATAACAATGATGTGATGATGATAATTTTTTGATAACAATGATGTGATGATAATTATTTGATAACAATGATGTGATGATGATAATTATTTGATAACAATGATGTGATGATGATAATTATTTGATAACAATGATGTGATGATGATAATTATTTGATAACAATGATGTGATGATTATTTGATAACAATAATGTGATGATGATAATTATTTGATAACAATGATGTGATGATGATAATTGTTTGATAACAGTGATGTGATAATTATAATTATTTGATAACAGTGATGTGATGATGATAATTATTTGATAACAATAATGTGATGATTATAATTATTTGATAACAATGATGTGATTATGATAATTGTTTGATAACAGTGATGTGATTATGAAAATTATTTGATAACGATGTAATAATAATAATGATGGTAATTTAGAAACATCAAAAATGAAATAAGTGGTGAAAAAAAAACATTAATTTATCATCATCATCATCAATACATATTGATTGTCAGTTTAATCACCATGATCATGATCATAATGTATATTGAAGTATAACATGTTAATGTGGATGACTCATTTGATTTAATTTTTTCTTTCTATTTGGGGAAATTGGAGTTTTGAAAAGTTTAGTCTTATATACTCATTTGTTTTGAGTGTGACAGCAATTGAGGTTCTTCAACATTTCCTATATAGGACCGGTCACTTAGAAGAGGACCTTACAACTGTGAAGAGTTTTGTTCACGACTGTCACCAAGGTTATAGCTGGAGGGACTGCCGCAACGCATGTCTCGTTATGCCTATCTCTGACTTAAATTCGAACTTGTGACTTAGAAAACGTTCAAAGAAGCAAATGCTAACGAAACTCGACAAAAGTTTTATATCGTTGTTGCATTACTTACCATGGGACCTGGTCAAATTATATTGCAAATTATTTCACGGAAGTTATAAAGATATGCTTAACGTAAAAAAGTCTCAAGTAATGAAATATAATGTTTTATTTATGTAATACAAGAGATCAAAACAAAGTTATAAAGGTATGCTAAACATAAAGAAAGTCATGGGTGTGGAAATATATTGCTTTATTTATAAATAAAGTAAAGGTATAAATTATAAATAGCATATTCAAAATAAATAGATACTAAAAATAACTAGCTGTGAAGAGACAGACATATATATAGTTCAACAGAGTACAAATAAAACCACGACATACACTTATCACTCATTTGTACACTTGGTCACTCTAACATTCAAGCGAAAATAAATAAGTCGAAAAGAGTGGCTAAAAAAGGTGGTATCTATGCTCTAACTTCATAAGAAGTACGAGATGAAACAAAAAGGCTGGTAAATCTATGTCAAGTCTTTTATACGATAGATTTTTTTTAGGTTTGGTTGTGACAGAAGCTATTTCTGTGGATAAAAACTACTCCAGCGACAATGTACCGATCATCTTTGCACAGAGTTGCAGGAATTTAATAGCCCATGGCACGTCAAGTTGATAAATTTGCTTTAGGGACATGGCAGAAATACGACCAACAGAGTAATTTCCCTTGAATAAATGGAAAAAACAAATTAAAGTACTGTCTATTGTGCGGAAAAGTAAATAATATATTATCTTTATTTCACTGTAGGACTTTCCTCTACATTAGTTCATATGAGAGAAGGTGTTTCTGTATTGTAATCAGTTATAGGAGCGGTGATTCTATAATATAATCAATTAAGGGGGCGGGGTTTCTGTAATGTAATCCTCCGCCTCATATTCCTCTGTAGTAGAAACAGGTTCAGCTGTTGTTGTCGTATATACAGTTGTTCTAGACGGCAATGTCGTTGCACTCGCCTTGGCGATGAGAGTTTTTAGGAGTCCCCTTAGACTTTTAACAAAGTCTGGGTCTGAAAGTTTATTTGCGATATCATTTTGTCTGACTGATTTTGTATTTGGTCTAAACGCTTTGATTTCCTTGAGAATAGTTAAAGCACCGGTTGCATCTGAGTTTGTGGCAGAACTCCTTTTCGTGGTCACGTGACCAATGTCAGAATTTTTCACTTTTTCGAAATTTACCGGCACACCTTCCATATTTGCCATAACTGGAAATTCGTGATGGAGTTCACTGGATATGTTTACTGGTACACCGTCAGATTTAGCGGGCAAAAACGTTCCAGCGACGTCAGCAGGAGGAGCCGTAGCCGTAGCCGTTTCGACAAAAGGTTCTAGCGTACTCTCAGGTAAATTTGTCTTATTAGTGGTTTCCATCACTTCTGCATGTTCTGTATAGCTATTGTAAGTTTCCACAAGTATTGTTTTATTGTAGTGAGGTGGAACGGTAGGAACTAAATTGTTTGTCTGTTTAGTCGGTAAACTGGTCGGTACCGTCGGTAAATTAGACAAATCGGAAGCGGCTGCAACGTATGTTTCAGTCGTCGTCAACTCATCGACGGTCGGCTGTAAGGTAATACCATCTATCTTACGGTCTAAAGAAACTTGTGCTGAAGCATTAGCTATCTCGTCATTATTCACTTTGTCTGGAAGTGGTTCTACATTTAGAACTATTTCACCAGAGGCGGCATTCGACGTATTGGCAACTGTTGCTTCGATGGAAGAAGAGTCTTTTGAAGCCGTTGAAATCTCGGTTAGAATTGACTGAAGGTTCGGAAGGTTGCTTGTAGTGTCCGCGTCAACAAGACTTTTAACACTTATTTTTGGTGCTGGAGGTGTCACGACTGGTGGTGTTGCTGGGTCAGAAAGAACCTCGACGATCGCAGCAGGATTGTGGTCAAGAATTGTCTGAAGAGTTCTATAAACTTCCGGTTGTTTGGCTTCACTTCCGGTTTTCGGTGGAAGCGTAGGAATTTCTACAGGTGGCGACACTTTCGTCGATGACGTTGGTACTGAAGGCAAACCCTTTTCAATCACTTTTGATTTACCAGACAATACATTAGTTGAAGGCCCAGTTTTGATAGAATTTACATCTATGGCTTTTGAATTCGTTTTGATATCAACGGCAATTTCTGAATGAATGATTTTACTCTGATTAACAACAGTCGGTGGTGTCGGTGGATAAACGACTACTCCCCTTGTTGACCCTTTAAGCTGGCTTACTATTTCTTTCTTTGATAGCTTTGCAGCGTTAACATCAGGTTCTAATGTCTTCAAACCAAGCTGACCAGCAGTTGGTATACTTTCAACGGTAGCCCCTTTAAGTTCGTGAGTCACCTGTCCTAAAACCTGCGATATCACAGACATATCAACATTAGTATTTGGTAACATTGCAGCCACTTCCGCCATTATTTTTTCTTCCAAACTCATGGCTGCTTTTTTCTGTACTAACCCGGATGTAGAACTTACAGACTGGACAACTTGACCCTTCGCAGCAGGCGCAGTTTCCTTTTGGGGTGTTTTATTGGTATCTAGAAGTGTTGCAATCTTATTGACTTCGACTGGCTTAACTTCAGCTTTCGACGTTACATCTACGGCGGTTACAGGAACGACATCATTTGCCGTTACCAGCGATGTCACTTCCGGTTGAACAACAGTTTTGTGAGTGTCCAACGTGACATGAATTGCAACAGGCAGGCTAGTAACTGTTTTTGGCACATCGTTTTGAGCTGCATTTAAAACGGCAGGTGCTGTTTCCGGTTGATTTACCGCTATATGAGCGTCTGCTGTGGTTACAGTATGTGCTACTTCCGGTTGAACTAAAGCTTTATGAGCGTTTGCTGATACTAAATCTACAGTCGAGACCACAGACGAAGAAACTGCAGAAGACGACAAAGTTTTGTTAGAGTTCAAAACAGGAGCTGCTGCGCCGACAGGTGGAGCCATAGTGGTTGTTGTCGTTGCGACCGGATCGGGTGGATCGGTCGTGTCGCCAAACATCATTTCCTGAAAGTTTATGAAAGCACGAGTTTACGTCATGAAAATTAAAAAAAACAAACATGACCTGAAAAATCAATTTTGAGCCTTCACTAATTTTTAAGGTGAGCAGTTATTCTCGAAACCTTAATTAGCACTTGGTATGTTTCGGCCATGACATTTGAAAGACGTTTAACTTATTTAAAACTAAGAAGATAATTTCCTTCCTGTTGTTTGTACAAGTATACTAATTGACTTATTTCTTTGAAAATGTATGGAATTTTGAAATGGAATATCTAAGTGCAAAACTTGATCAACATGGATGTCCTTGCAATGTTGTCAAATGCTTTTTGTTTTCGTCCAATCAAAATTTAGAATCTGAGAAAATCCTTTGAACTACAAACAGTACTGACCAAATATAAATAAATGAAAGTCTGTTTTGAAAAATAAAGAGACAGTAATCTAACCTGCATCATTGATGGGTTCATACTTCCCATCATCCAAGGGTTCATAAAGCCGAAAGGATTTCCGCTCATTGGGCCTCCTAATGGTCCTGGCTGCATCACTCCTCCGTGTTGCGCTATTCCTCCGTGTTGGTGGATAACCGGTGGCTGTGGTTGTAAACTGTTCTGCAGAAATGTCTGTGGGTGGTGACCGTGTATTTGATGAACAGCTGTTGCAGCTTGTGGCAACGTCTGTTGTTGGCCAACTCCAGGATTCTGTAAAGCATCCGTGAAAGCATTAACAAGTTCTTCAAAAACAAGATCGGAGTTTCCAGTAACGGCGGGGGCAACGGCTGCTGGCTGAACAAACAAGTTACCGGCGTTCGAAACGACTGCACCTTGAGCGACCACTTGCAGAGGCTCTTGACCTGTGTGCTGTGTTGCCTGCAATTCCGGGGTCTGTAACACAGGTGACTGAACTTGTATTGTGTGTGGATTTTGTGGTAAAACAAAAGTATGTCCTTGTTGTGAGGTAGCAGTTTGCGACTGTATGACTTGCGGAGGTGAACTGATTGCCTGTGTCTGAGATACTACTATCTCCGGATCTGATGCGATCAACTGCGGCTGAGATACGGTCATCTGCGGTTGAGGTACAACCAACTCCGGTTGTTGATGAATCAAAACCGAATGTGGCTGCTGACTGGTCTGTTTTCTAGATACAACAATTGGCTGTTTTCGTTGCGATACCACTGCTTCAGGTTTGTGTTGAGATAAAGTAAGTTGTTGTTGTTGTTGTGATTGTTGTAGCCGAGATACAATAACCTGTGGCTGTCGTTTTAACACAAAGGCCCCGGATTGTTGTTGCAATACAAACACATTTGGCGACTGTTCATTTCTACCACTTCCTCTACCATCTGAACCCGTGCCGTGCCTCTGCCTGCTATTTGCTCTTGCCGCAGGTATACGCTGTGACGTTCCTCGCCATGCTGAAGTTTGCTGCACGCGAAAACTGGGCTGCAATGGTTGTCTGGTGACGCTTAACTGAGGTAATCCGGATAATACACCTGTCCGCATGTCACCATTGTTGTTGTTATTATTGCTTGGCCAAAACTCGTTACGTACATCGCCACGGACAGGTAGCGGGAACTGTCCCTGTCGATTCGATGAAAAAAGTTCTCTCTGAAAATAGTCTGGTTGGCGACCTCTAGCCGTGGCGGCTGTGCGTCTCATAGGTAACCTGGACCGGTGGTTGCTTGTTAACTGGCGTTGAAGGTCATCAGATGTCCGTAACCTTTGCATCATTCCTTGATTTCGCGGTCGTTGCAAAGATTGGATCGGCATGCGACTGGATCCTATATCAAATGAAAAAGAGAGACAGAAGTTTTTATAAAAGAACCTTTAAAACGAAAATTTGTCTAATTAATCTGAGCTTCTTTAGCGTCGGTTTCAAGTCGCATCCGAAAAACAATTATAAAATTTAAGTGGAGAAGCGGGGATCGAACACGCGTCCCTGTAATTCAAGTTCGGTGTATTTACTATTTACCATTGGACCACTTATTCACTTTATTTCTATGAATATAGCGTTATGGTATCCCTAGATCCCACTTGCACCAAGCTGGATTTGAACGCAGGTACCCTCGATCACAGAGCGGACACTCCCAAAGCCAGCAATCTATCTGTCTGAGTTTATATATATCGGTACCGGTGTCCCATATGACCGACGCTCCCTGAAGAGTTTAGTAAATTTAGGTTGTGGGGGATATTGTAAGATACAGAAAGCATTCCATTCCAGAGACAGCTCTGGTTCTTTGACATGGTCAGTGTATAGCACTGAAAGATGGGACCTGACCGGTTTAACGTTTCATCCGAAAGAAAATTAGAAATTTTAGTGGGGGAGCAGGGTATGAAGTCGCGACCCATAGATATTACCATTAGACTACCGACCCGACTTTTGATAGACAATGGAACAGAAGTGACGCATTATACCTGTACTACATGAACGTACATTCCCTCTAACACTTACAAGTTCAAATTAAGGAAATCGTTGGGCGGTGGCGTATAAGACTTTCAATAAAAACGTTCAGTTTTAGAATGACAGACCAAGAAATGGATTGTTAAAATCATATAGAATATTAATAAATAATACAATTGATTTTATTTAAGAAAAATGTAAATAAACAAAGAATTGTTTAACAAACATGAACAAAGATAAATAAAACAGATAAATAGAAAAAAAACGAATAAAAAGCAAATGAATGAAAATGTATGACATGCGGTCGAAACGAACTTATACGGAACTCGATAAGTAAATAAATGAATAAATAAATAAATAAATAAATAAAATGAATGAATGAATGAATGAATGAACCAACGAACGAACGAATGAATGAATGAATGTTTTCGACAATAATGTTTAATAAATAAATACATTATTAATTTTCAGGTAGAGACTTACAAGCTGGTATATACAATATAAACTGGCATTGCAGATTGTATACGAGTGCGCGGGTCATTTCATTTCAAAAAGTAGAGCAAACACTGTGTCGTGTTAGACTGGACGCTTGGAATTTTACTCGAGTTTTAGGGAGAAGAGAATAAATATGTTTATTGAGGCATTTTGGATTAAAGGAAGTCAGTTTTGACACTTTTTGGAATTTACCAGAAACAAATATACAAATCAAAAGTGCTTAAATAAGATGCAGGATGGAATTTGAAGCTTTTTACTGACACCGACGCTTAAAATGGATATATTTTAAGAGACCGTTTGGATAAATATAGGGCTATATAACAGAAAATATTTTACACTGATCTGGAGTTTTTTCCGCAGTATAAGAAGGGGTAAATGTAAAGTACCAATGAACGTTAAGTGTTTTTTTTTTTCGTATTGTCTTTCAAGGTGTTAATAGACAGAGTAATTTTTGTGGCTTCTAGATGAAATTCTGAAATTTACTACTGAAAAGAAGAAGTGACAATGTCGTAGGGTAAAAATATAATTCGGTCGTTTTATTTCAATATTCCGCGTCAGTGGCGATTTCGGCGTTCCATACTTTTACAAAATTCCAATATAAATATGTGGCCAAAGGGAAATAAGTCATCTTATCCTATAATAATTAATATGCACGTAACCTCAATCTAACCTTCTTTTAGCCAATCATCATCTGGTCACTCTATAGGTCGGTATTTTGAAAGTTTACATCTTCTGTAAAAGCTCTATAAAATTGCCAAATATCTATGGATATATTTCTTATATATTCAGGTAAATTGTATTTATGTATTTTGTAATCATTATTCTTTATGTGTCTGAAATATTATTATGATATGTTATGTATTTGATGACTTATAACGGGTTTTTATTCACTGTGTCGATAGCGGTCAGTTACGCGCCACCACACATGTATATTGAAATGCTCCGTTTGCTTACCTTTTTGACAGCTGTCATCTGTCAAACCATAAACTTATATTTTCATGTTATATTTATTATTTGCTATTGTTTATTTTCAGACACTGATTTAGTGATAATCATTTGATCGGCATAATTAAACCCATATTGAAGACTTATAAATATTGTTTGTCATCCTCCCACACCCTCCAATAAACTGCATCCCGTAGATTACAGCGGCAGAGCTAGTGCGAGGCGAAAGCGGTGACAAATGGCGCCCAACGTGTCATATGGGTTGCCTTGGATTTCGAAATAGTGCTTTGGATGCTACTTCTTTGGAGATTTGTCTCCAATGTTACCTTGACAACAAGTGACCAACATTAGATGGATACACCAGGGCTCTAAGATGGATCCATATTCAGGTGCGCACCGATGATCATCACCGAAGGACATCACCAACACCACAAGGAAGGAACAACTGACACACCACTGCGGATGACAGGATTGTAACACCACATCACAGATTTATAGGACGGACTGTAGGATGGAACTTATTTTCTTGTGTATTGTATTTTATTTGATTTAACATTGTTGTATCATATATTTCGGTTGTTTTATTTTATTTATTTAAAATGATCTGATTCATTTTTATATTAAATGTCGGGACGCCATTTTCGAAGCAGGGGGAGTATGTCGTAGGGTAAAAATATAATTCGGTCGTTTTATTTCAATATTCCGCGTCAGTGGCGATTTCGGCGTTCCATACTTTTACAAAATTCCAATATAAATATGTGGCCAAAGGGAAATAAGTCATCTTATCCTATAATAATTAATATGCACGTAACCTCAATCTAACCTTCTTTTAGCCAATCATCATCTGGTCACTCTATAGGTCGGTATTTTGAAAGTTTACATCTTCTGTAAAAGCTCTATAAAATTGCCAAATATCTATGGATATATTTCTTATATATTCAGGTAAATTGTATTTATGTATTTTGTAATCATTATTCTTTATGTGTCTGAAATATTATTATGATATGTTATGTATTTGATGACTTATAACGGGTTTTTATTCACTGTGTCGATAGCGGTCAGTTACGCGCCACCACACATGTATATTGAAATGCTCCGTTTGCTTACCTTTTTGACAGCTGTCATCTGTCAAACCATAAACTTATATTTTCATGTTATATTTATTATTTGCTATTGTTTATTTTCAGACACTGATTTAGTGATAATCATTTGATCGGCATAATTAAACCCATATTGAAGACTTATAAATATTGTTTGTCATCCTCCCACACCCTCCAATAAACTGCATCCCGTAGATTACAGCGGCAGAGCTAGTGCGAGGCGAAAGCGGTGACAACAATTCACTCTTGGCTCATATTTAGCCTACGCAATATTCAGATGTATCCCTTGCGGATGTATTGGCACAGTCCTGGATAAATTCCATATGTAGGCCTATAGTTAAGAATAGCTATGCTGGATATGTTGTGTCTCGTGCGAAAATTAAAATGTATATTTTAATTTGCAAGTTTTTGTGTAGAGTGTCTATTAGTGAACTTATTGACGCATCTAAATTAATTTAGGATTGACTCAGTCAGGGCCTTAATCAGGCCCTGCGTCAATTAATCTGATAATTATTCTCGTAATTCAGCGCGACCAGTGAAAAAAATTCTCATATTGTCTGCTGCCTTTAGATAACCGAGAAACAAACTAAACAGTTACACAAGTGTTATTTTACACCCAATCATAAATGACGACGTAGCTATTGTTTGTTCTACAGTCCGCGTTTCGGGTCATCCAGATGTGAGTGAACAGGTACTGCTAATGAGCAAATATCTCTAGATTCACAGATTAATTTTTGATAGCAAAGAAATGTTAATCCTAAGAAATATTTGTCAGGATATTTTCTTCTTAGGTAGGCCTAAGTATGTCCTAGAATCTTATTAATGTAAATGAATCGTACAAATTAAATCACCTCGGTTAGTATAGTATATATACTTCATAACAGTAAATTTCTGGATACATTTTTCAAATAAAACTGCACAAAAAATTGTGTTTGAAGGCCTGTAATACTTTTTGCAAAATGGTCTAAGGGAAGTAATCGATTCACGCAGTTTGGATTATAAACGCATGACTTGGGTCAGTGGAAGAAAAATGTCTAGAGAACCAAATGTAGAAGCGTAAAAATGGTGGGAAATGCCCTGCACTTTCGTTAAAATCTATACTTATTAAAATACATATTATTTAAAACTTTTCGAAAACTGCTTTATTAAAATCCAATCGATTAACGTAGTTTTCCTTGCTATTGAAACACCCGCGGTTTTTGTTCTATTTTTAGCACAATATTGGTTACATTCGGCTTTTATCCTTGAATTACCTAAATAATCCGGTATCGTATATGTAGATGAACAAAAAATAGTCTGTTAGAAAACAAACAGTTTTTGGAATGTGTATGAGATACCTCCTTGAAAGATTAATATAAAACTAAATTAAAGTTTTGAAAATAATGTTTAAATAAATAAAAACTCCTTTATAATTTATTAATATTCCGTGTCAACATAACAGCCCGGCTAGCTCAGTCGGTAGAGCACGAGACTCTTAATCTCGGGGTCGTGGGTTCGAGCCCCACGTTGGGCGAAACTTTTTGTTTTCTGGATAAAAAAAAACAACAGACATGCGTTTCCAGTCTCTTCTTTTATCTCTACCGGATTACTTGTCTTTTTATAATTTTAAAACTGATAACCAAAAAGTCATAATAAATAAGTCTTTGCTTCATGGGCTCGACCACCAGTTTAATCGAATTTTCTATTTACAGTCTTTCCCAAAATTATGACGGAAACTTTTGTTTTCCCTTTTTCTTTAAGCAATGTCATATTTCTGTCTCTAATATGCCATAAAAAGCCCATTCATCAAAAGTCTCACAATTTTAATGCATAGCGTTTGTATGTGTATGCCTTATAGTTTCATGTTGCAAGTGCGTGGTTCTGTTCATAATGAAAACCATCTATATTTTAGACGCAAAGAACTGCAGAACTGAAATGCTCTTTTATCATCGTTCAGAATGGGCAGTTTCTTGTGTTTTTTTTTCTACTGACCAAATCTGACCAAGAGTAGGCCTAAGCATATATGAGAAAATGATTAAACCAGAGACACTATCTTATTATATGTCTCTGATTAAACTAAATGGATACTATCATTAAAGCTGGTCATGTTTTGCTTATTCCTACGCCAGCAGGGGAGACAACTGCATATTAGACAAAACTTAGGCGTGAAATAACTTTTTTTTTCATTTTGCAAAAGAAGAAAAAATAAATTTTGAATGGCTGAGCGACACAAGCCCCCGACGTCAAAGTGTCCGTCTCTCTTAATTCGATTTAAGTCAGATAACCTTGTTACTGTTTCTTACATTACCATGCTGTTGGGACAAAGCAAAACTCTTTATATGTGAATGCCCTTCCCTCCTTCCTGTCGCCCCATTTTAAGTGCAAATTTAATTAAAGCTGTATATATTCATGATCTGTGAAAAAATAAAATTTACACATGAACATTTCCGCTGTTTAATAAAATGTTCTGAACACAGGAGATAAACATGATTCCACGGTTCCAGATTACTGCCGGCTGAGCGCTTATTTTTTATTTATATATATTTTTTCGAACTGAGGCGGCTCAGTAGTCCAGTGGTAATGCACAGAACATGTAATTCAGAGGTCGTGAGTATGATCGCACCCTCCTCCACTTACAAGAAAATTGTATTTCGGTTGAAACATTAAACCGAGGTGTGTCAGTACTATACACTGAGCATGTACATGTATGGGACTAGAAGGGTCTTTGGAAGTGGGTGGGTCTTTGGAAGTGGGTGCTTCCTGTACTGGCAAGCAGAACCTAAGATAAATAAACTCAACTGATAAACTGATACGGTCGTGGCTAGATCAATACTGATGTCGGCAGATGTTTTTTTCGGACAGAATTCTTGATACATAATTTGTTACTATATATCTCGAGATTATACATGCATAATTCCTTTTCAATAAACCCATTTTAACAAACTGAAAGGAATTCATAAAAGTGCCTTCTTTTCTTAGTAATAATCTCATTTTTGAACATTACCTCCCCTGGGAACGGTTGACCTTTGAACTGCAGGTACCCGTACTTCGCTAAGCCGAGGTCTCTGAGATCTGACTGGTTGAGCCGAAAGTCGGCTGCGTTCCGCATCTGCTCTTTGCGACCTTATCGCACTTGATAACTGTTCGCGGACAGGAGCCCTAACACGAATTGTTCTTGATCTAAACTGAGGCGCTGACCGTTGTGACAACCCAGTTCTTCGCTCCCATCGTGACGAGAACTGCCAAAAAAATCGAAAAAAAAATCACGAATTAAAAAAAAAGACATAACAACAGAAGGACAACATGATTACAATAAAATAGATCCTGTTTCCTTGGCAATGATGGCGATGATGTTGATGATGATGATGTTACAAAAACAAGAAATCAACTGCAACAATAACAACAACAACTATAACGCTGATAATTAAGAGAAAGAACGCCATCTAAACCCTACGTAAAAGGTTTTACGAAAACACAGATATTTTATTGAATTTGACTAATAGATACAAGTATTAACATTTGAGTTCAGATTTAACCTTGGAATACTCCTAATCGGACCATCCTTCAGACGAGTTCTCATATACATGTGTTAAAGTATTGTTTAAACGATACTTACCTACATCGTACTCTTATTTTGTTATTTTTTAACAATATAAAAAGGTTTACATTTTACTTTGTATATTGAATATTACCTAATAATTATGAAGACTATACACACATTCATAGATTCCGGAATAGAACGGCTAAAAGTAATTTCTAGATTATTAAAAAGTATTCTCTCGAGGTTTAGTTTCAATCATGATACTCAAAAAAGTTTGCTTATGAATGAAGTATGAATAAGATCTTACCCTTGTTTGGCCTAGGAACGGCTGGGTTGAAGATTTATCAATTAAGAAACATAATATAAATCCAATTAAAATTAAATTTAAAAATGGCGGACACTTCACAGTAACCGCCATTTTTGTTCTCCTCTTTAGCACTGATATAATATTTTTTTCTCTGATTCGATACGTTTGAAACAGCAGGTGCTTTGTTATGCCTCAATCATTGTTGACAGCCGGCATTCGACCACTGTCAAATTATCATTGAAGTTAGATAATGACTATGATTCGGACAGATCGAACTGTCCGACATTACGTCATCCTGTCACAGACGTCCGAATTTTTGTAAATGTAAAATATTCGTACGAAATAAAAGAGTCCAGAGAGAAATTATGATGGAAAAGGTCGTAACAGGGTAATAAATAATGTACGTAATTGCAAATTTTGACCAAGCTGTTACTTTACTTGCCAACCAATATCCTTGTAGTTGTACGATTTCATCAAATAAACAATTGTATTTTCGTGCGTGTCATAAATTTGTTTTACGAAAGACATGCTCAGATATGATGTAAATCGAAAATGTCATAAATTAGCATCATCGTCATCTTCGTCGAAATCATCATCATCATCATTATTATCATTTGCTTAATAAAGCTGATTTTAAAACAGAACTTCAGATGTATTATTGGCTACAGCCTTTGCACTTATATTCAATATGTATTAGGGCATATATTCAGTCAGTTCAAAAACCTTATGACACCAAAAAAAAAAAAAAAAAAAAAAATAAATAAATAAAATAAAAATAAAAAATAAATAAATAAATGCTTTTTAGATCTTTGTGTTATGGTCAGTTTTTTGTTCAAAATATTGAACAGTATTTTATGCTCCCTTGATAAATTTTGCATTTTACAACTGTATAACTCTATCGACTGTGCTCTGAAAAATGCCCTCCCCATATAATGAAACACTATCCGAAAAAGGACACAAATATTATTTCCCTAGTTGAGACAAATCATGTAAAAATAAGATTGTTAATTAGGAGCCAAAAATATACTGCATTCGTGTTAAAAAAATTTCCTCGTTGACAGTAATGTTATGATTGACACTTGACATGACGCAATATTCATACCCAGAATAATAGCTTTCACTGTTCTTATTCAACTTGTCAATACCTTGTCAAGAAGAACCGAATGCGTTCCCAAACCTTTCCGAAAAGGGTTCCGGTCATTTCCGTTTCCACATTACGGAGATTTTAACCAATCACAGCATGGTATATTTACGGCAAAAAGTCCGATTGGAATTTGTGAATGTCCGTTCATATTGGTCAATACTTTAAAGCAAGCACGGAGTACAATCAGAAGCTGCCCAAAATATGGCGAAAATGGTTACAAAATGTCGGACATTAATTTTGATCGTAACTTTTATCGGATTTAATAATGCTCAGCCATTTTCCGGATTCGGCAGGGTAAGACAACAGAATATTTTGAATGATCCAAGATATTTTCTTTTAACTAATTGGCTTGTATGTTAAGTACATAAAAGTAACCAAATGACATCATACCGTAACTGTATATTTTAGAATTAAAATATTAAACAAAAGGTAGGGACTCCGAACTTTTCTGTCAAAATTTTCATCTGTTTCGCAAGAGGGAAGTTTGTGATATGAGCTATTTAAAATACTGACATTTTCAGAGAACCGGAAGTCTTGGGCATGGTCTTGAGAACAGTTTTGGGTCAAGATTCAGACTGTCGTCAGGTAAATACTTAATTTCACTAATAAGATATTGATTCTCTTCTTTATTTCATTTCTTTTTTTCTTTTCTCTTCTTTATGTTTTTCCATCTTTTTCTCAAATCCTTTATTTTTTATATCCATCCTATATTTGCTTCAATCGATTCTTCCTTGTTATATTCAATTCAATGTCTGTTCTTCTGAACGTACGATAAATGTACTGTAACAAGTACACATTCTGGTGTCTATATTGCGACTATTGTAATGGCCAAACTGGATTTGTACGATTTTCTGACCTTTAAGATTCTGTCAAACCTTTTGCTTTAATTATTTTGTTTATTCTTTTTTAAAATATATTTCCTAAATAGCCTCCAACTTTGCCTTCATATTACATAAATATTTTTTAGATAGCGTTTTGTCAAGTCAGCGCATGAGCCGAAAGCAAGGACTCGCGCGTCTCTGGTAGGTTCCGAATCTATGACCTAGAGATATGAAATCCGACAGTATACTCCTTATTTTTTGTCCTGTAAGGCTTAATCCTTTAAAATTAAGCAATTTTTATTGCATTTTATTTAGGTTCATCGTCATCTCTTGGAAGTCCTTCAAACGCTTGGCTGAGCGCACCTCCCGAGTCACTTGGCAGTTTGCAGACTGGTTCTACAATTCCTCGGCGCATCACGTTACCAAGCAGCAGACTAGTTCTTAGCGATGGAAACAACAATAATAATATCCGCTTTTTGCAATCACCACAGCAGACAAGCGTTCCACAGCAGACGATTCGGCAAATACTGCCTCAACAGGTACATAATCATTACATTGAAAACGTTTTTCTTTTCAGACTAGTAGAATTTACGTGTATTTCTTACCATGTTTGGCAAAATCAGTTAACTTGAAGCATGGATAAAAAAACAACAACAACAAAAACTGATTCTTTAGAAGAGAGGTTCTGTTCCGCTGAAATATGTAGCAGAAGATCAGAAATATTCGATTGTTATTAGACCCATCCTATTACTATGACACAATGAATACTTAAGCTACTTAAACGGAGTCTAGATTTGAATTTAAAGTATCGTTGTTTTTTTTCCAGATACAGCAAGTTCACGCCGCACATCAACCGGCACAGACACATGTAGCCCAACCTCATCAGATTGTGGCTCATCCTCGCCAGGTCCTTACACATACGCAGCAAGTATCAACACAGCCACGGGTGTCACAATCTGTTCAGCAAGTTCAAAATACAGCAACACTGCAGCAAGTTCAACCCGTATCAACTGTACAGCAAGTACAGTCACAGCCAGTGCTTACACACCAAGTACAGCCACAGCCTCATACTGTACAGACTTCATTGCCTGGCCTTGCATCATCTGCCATCCAGACAACTTCCGTCGGAACTCAAGTGACTGCTCAACATGGTGCTTTTCCTGGAGTGGTTCCACAGGGTTTAGGCGCCGGAGTTGCTGCAGTATCGAACCCATTTGGACAAACGGCTATGGGATCGCCTTTAGGTATGGGTTCGCCGATGGGTATGATGGGTTCATTGAATCCGATGGCGGCAATGATGGGTATGGGGATGGGTATGCCATTCATGACCTATGACACGATGGAAGATCTGTTGCTTGATGGTCCTGACCATAGGCCTGTTCCACCAGGAGCAGCAGCGGTTGCAGCTGCTGCGGCTGCATCTAGTGTCGGCGCTGGGGCCGGAGTCGGAGTAGGAGCAGGTCTTGGTGCTCAAACCTCTGCTGGCGCAGCCCCTCTAGCAAGTCAAACAGCCTCGGCTGCTAGTGTAGGACTGGGACATCTTACTTCTCCAGGAAGTGCGGCTTCAGTACCTGCTGCAGGTCAGACAGCATCCGCTGCAAGTGTGGGACTCGGACATCTTGCATCTGCGCCAGTGGGTGCTGCACCTGCCGTGCCGGCGACATCTGGTCGCGCTTCTGCAGCACAGATAGACCCATCGGTTATTCAATCAGCACTTCAGACAGCACTTAGTAGAGTACAGCAGAGACAGTCCGTTCAAGCACCCGCCCGAGGGTAACATGACCACACACACAGCCCATACCTACCATGTGTAAAGATGAATAAATATGAATACAAGTAGACTGAAAAAACACACACACAAAAGTAACTTTGCATTTTCCTTTTGAGTATAGAACCTTTGGTGGAGGCTGATAAACCAAAATTAACTCATCAATAAGAATGTCTTTCCGCGATGAAGGTTTATTTGGGTGCAATTACGTTTAAACCATTAGATACCAGGATGCCCTTGGATTTATCTTGTAACAAACAATTTTAAGTTACTTTTTCTTTTTTGTTTATAAGGACGACAGAAAGATACCTTGTCGGTATGACAGGTGCGCAAACAACAAGAGAACGGTACTAAATTCAAATATCGACAAAAGTTTAAATCGATGTGATTGGCTTAATTGTTTCTTACAACAAATTGTAACGTAAGTTTTGATTGGCTCTTCCTCTGTCGTAAAAATACAACACTTTCATTTGCGTGTATGCTTGATACACACTAAAAAGTTTATGCATAATTTTTGCATGTATAAGTATTTATTTCTTATCTTATGGCAGGTACGTATATCTGTAACGATAATATACGATAATATACGTACCTGCCTATACTATTGCTAATAAAATTATATTTTGAATTTTCTTATTATTAGTCGTTGAATCTCTATCCTGTTAAAAAAGGAAAACCTACGACAAAATTGATGATTTTAGAATTATCTGAAATTTCCTAGTGATGCAAATATGTCAATGTGATGTCGGCATAAGATTAAGCCCGTCAATGCGTCCGTGATTCACCCTTCCACTCTTGACTTGAATATTTCCTTTGTTGAGCTACGCACACGTACAACGTATGTACATTGTTTGAACGACTTACTGCATCAAGAAGGCAGGAACAATCTGTGCTTGTTTCTCAGTTATAGTGCATTCTATTTTTCCAGTCTAGCCTTAAACGTCGGTCACCCCCATTTACCTTCAATGCTGTGGAAAAATGAAAATTTGAGAAAAAGGGTACATTGCATTGCGTTACAAATCACATTACGGTTGTAATGTTTGGACACAATGAGTCAAGCCTAAAGTAACGAACACATTTCGGGTCAAACCCATTTCGGCCACAACTTACTTAGTTTAAGCATGGTTTATTTATCACTAAATGATATTCACATATTTACACATCTCTACAATAATAACACATTGATAAATTGATTAGAACGAAAGAATTAAAGTCTCATTAACTTCCTTTCCCCTAAACAATTCAGAATGTGTACATTATGGATAATGTTAAGTATTGTATATTTAGTATGTATGTTTCGCTTTGGAAGTATTTTAAATATAAGATAACTTAACAATAGAATGTTATTCCAATAAGCAGATGTTAAGACCTAGAGAGAAGAAGAAGAAGAAGAAGAAGAAGAAGAAAGAGAGAGAGAGAGAGAGAGAGAGAGAGAGAGAGAGAGAGGAGAATGCGTGTGGATATGAGAGTGTTATTGATTCAATTTCAAAAGATATCCTTTATCTTAAAACGATTGCTTAATTTAATGTACCGAATCGGCTGTACAGCATCAAAAACAATTATGGTATTCATTTGGAGCTCTTCACTATCATCACCGTATAACAAAACATTAAGTGACGGTACAGGAACGGCAGAGACAGCTTCTTATATTTCTTCTCTCATAGTTTTAATAAAAGTTACATTCGAGCAAATAATGCTTTTTTCTTTAAACAAGACCACATCGACAGTTTTGTGAATCTGTTAATTTCTTAACAAGAAGATGCTGGTTCATTGAGCTACAACGGGTACGTATACACGTGTGTATGATCTGTAGTTGTCGTTCGCTGTGATTATATAATTTATTAACAGAAGACTGTGGTTCCCAAATGTGGGAAAAGAGTATCCATTTTTACATTCCTCGGAGAGTATATTCCATTCATTTGTTACCGAGAGAAGAATTGAATTTGAATAGAGTGATGTTCTACAAGCAGGCTGTTGGAACTGTTCAGAGTTTCTTTATGTGTAAGACGAGACTTGACCACTGTAAATGGAACGAGATTAGAGAGATAACCCGGAGTTAGACCAAATGTTAATCATTTTTACAAAATTGTATTAAATTATGTTTTCTGCGTCTGTCTGCAAGGGTTTCCCATCCTACCTCGTGCAGTTAGTCATCTATAGATACAGGCTTAGTGCATCACGAAACTTTCCGGGCAGCCTCGTTTTGGATTGTTTCAAGCTCGAGCTTCACTTATTCGTAGCAGTTGTCCCAAAATACATCCCCATATTCCAATACTGGTCGTGTAAACGAAATGTATATTACTTCTAATGCGTTTCGATCATGTAAGTATCTAAGATGAAGCATTATATTGACTTTGTTTCTTTTCTTTATATGTTTTTTTTATGAGATGCCCAATAACCATCGTTCTGCGAGAATAAACCTAGATGCTTATCAGATGTTACTGTAGTTATTGGACTATTTGACATAGACAGTGGTGGATGAAAAGGTGTATGAACTTTTTCTTTGAAATTAACATGCACTCTGATTTGGACGGGTTAAAAGTAAATAACCAATTCTTAGCCCAAGTTGAAACAGCTGATTCGTCAGGAGAATTTACAACCACATATAGGCTTGTATTATCAGCAAAAAAGATTAACTGATTCAGTATCATTAACACTATCGTTTGTATATAGTACAACTTTCTTCGGCCGAGGAGTAATTTTTGTTTTGTATAATAATCTTCTTCAATCGTATGATTTCCCTTGCGAAATAGAAATAGGACCAAATCGCTTATGATTATATAGGGTCGAAATATCAGGCGGCTGAGATAGGTTGAAAAATTGACGAGGCCGAAAGGGGTTGGAGACGACTGAAATTGATTACATTTAATAGCGCGTGTGTGTTGTTAAAAAAGAGCTACACACAATGCTATTTTGAACGGGTTATTTATTATGTTCTTATCTTTGCTACGTTGTTGACGGTTAAAAGGTAAGTTATTTATGAAACAGATTTTAAGTTTGAGTGAACTACCGTTCTAGAAAAGCTTCAGACTATGTGTCATTTTTAGTTTATACCAAATTTATTTTAGTTCGATTGTGTAGGAAGCCGCGTTTTAGCTTGTAGACACATCCGTGGCGGCGTGACCGAGTGGTTAACATGTCGGACTAGAAGTCAAAGGATTGCTAGCCGCACGGGTTCAAACCCAGTCAGGGGCAATGAGCAAGAAACTTTACACTCATTGCTTAGTACTGGTTAGTTCCAGGAACGGATTCAAGAGTATGTGTCATTTTTCTTTTCAGTATACTTATATTTTCAGAATAAAAATGATGTCGTCTCCTATAAAGGTGTTTGCAGCGATGTTGATCAGTGTTACAGTACCACAAAAGGCATCGGCACTCATTAAGGTATGTAACCTTAAATCTTTCAGTCATGATGTGCTGTTATATGAAACAATGTATGATATTATCATATATTATATCTTGCTTAAGAGCATTCCGTATTTGAAACATAAATACCGGTAAAAGTTTTCTAATTTTTTATGGTGAGTTTTTTGTACGGAAGCCCATTAAGGCCGTTTTGAGTTAGAAGTTAGAAGGCAACAATTCGAACTTAGATATTAGATCTTAGATCTTAGAACTTAGGTCTTAGATCTTAAAACTTAGAAATTAGATGTTCCGTAAGGGCTTTAAAAAGCTCAGGAAGGGACCGAGTGCACTTTGCATCAGTGGTCAATCCTTCCGTCTTTCCTTCCGCACAGTGGCTACTTAAACAAAAGTTAACCATTGCCTTATTTGAGACTTGCACGATGAAATTATCAGCTGTTGGATACTGATTGGGGTCATCTATATAAATATATCAAAAGTATATTTAAAGACAAGGGTATTGAAATAAATTGCCATTTGCTACAATTTCCTAAGGTGACAAAGGGGAATAATTCTGCGCAAATTCTTGATGGTGTGACCTGCTCTTGGCTGCAAATTGAGGTCATCAGTATATACTTAATAAATCGCATCATTGAATACGCACAACAGAATCTTCCTAAGGAAGTATATGGCTGTCACATTGGCAGGATACCGAATGATGGGTTATCGAGAAAATGTTGCATGCGCAAAATATACTATCGATACATGCAAAAACTAGCTATAAAACTAGAAATAAAGCGTGCAAAAAAAAAAAAAAAAAAAAATGAAAGAATCCATAGCGATTTTATTAAAACCGCATGCAAATATTGCATGTTCCCTTAAATCTCAGTGATTAGGCAAATGACAAATTGCAAAAGTATTTTTAGTTATGCAGTACGTTGTTCTATGTTGTTCTGTGTCAGTCTTTTGGTCAAAGAATAAGTGTCAGCATCAGAAGAACCATATCAAAAGAATTTCACGTGATACAGCTGCACTTGCGCCTGCCTTTCAGAACAGTTAGAACGTGTATGGATATAGTTATAGATCTCTGTTGTACTCTGTAACTATCATTTCACCACGTAAAATACATTTTCATTAGCCTTTGATTAAATTTATGACACGTAGAGCTGCTAGTCAGTTTAACAATGCGGACCGACAGGTATAGCAATGCGGTGCAGATGAAATCGAAGTATAACCAAGCAGAGAGTACGTTAATGTTATAACTTAGATCTTAGAACTTAGACAAATGTTAGAAAAATGTTCTTAGAACTACGACATTAGAACTTAGATCTTAAAACTTAGTCATTAGAACTTAAATTTCATTTAGATAGAAATTAAAAAAAATCTGTTCTGTTTTTTCAAATATGAAGCTAAAAGAAGGAAAATGTAACTCCATTCTCAAACATACAACTTTTTTTAAGTAACAGTAAATTACAAAACATGAAACAAGATACTTATCTTATTAATCACTAAAAAGAATATCACAATTTCGACTAGAACTTGTCGATGGCATACCCCCGGGCCACACTCAAGAAATAGTTAATACTAAAGCTTTGTTAAAGTTGACGCAAGCTTAGTTTAATAATATGCACAATGTAAAATAACAATATAATATCCTTCTAAGATAAGCTATGGAAAAAGTAATGCTTAAAAAGTTCTAGTCTTGTAAAATGCGCCCCTCTGAGAATGGCAGCTAAATCCGTGATCACAACACTAGTTACTGGTGTAATAACGAGCAGCCAAATTCCAAACATCCATGCCCATTTAGAGACCATTTTTGTCGTGTGGAAAAGAAAAAGAGAAGATTCAGCAATAGGAAAAATGATCAAATTATTTTCAATACACGTTAGAAAACCGACAGTATCAATTATTATAAAACTGACAGTTAAACGATTTTAAATCCCGTCCCAAATTTTGACATGGGGGATAATTACTCAAAGACTAGCAACAGATACTTGTGTTCTTAAAGGGAAGCCCTTGGTATAAAAGACAAGCTGAAATCACTAGCCTGGAGGAGCGGATCAGTGGTCCAGTGGTAACGCGCTGAGCTGGTAACCCAGGGGTCCCGAGATCGATCCGTCGCTCCTCCACTAACATATATAATTGTCTTTCGGATGAGACGTTAAACCGAGGTCACATGTATCATTGCTGTACACTGAGCATGCACAAGAACCAGGGGTGTCTCTGGTATGAATGCTGTATCTTGCTGCCACAACATAAAATAACTAATCTCTTCAGGGGGTGTCGGTCATATGGGCAACCGGTACCGACGATAAATAAGCTCAAACAGATAGATTTACACTAGCCTGGAACAGTTGAATAGGGAAGTCTAGCGGTGTATATTAAGTATTAAGCTCACGGCCTGTAAATGATTGACGGGAGGCGGAGTTTGGTATACTATAGAAATACCTCCCTTTAACAAACACTGAAACAACTCTAATGCAATGGACCCATCGTAACATTAATTGGTAGCCATACAAGATCAAAATTCCACTCTCGAATGAATAGATTTATCGTGAAAATATCATCAATGAATTATATCTCACCCTTCTGTGTAGAACTTCGTGTTTACCGGCCGCTTTTGATTTCCTTGCAATAATGGCGTTTCCCGCTTTCATGAGATTTCTACATTCTACGCTCTAAGACCTAAGTTCTAATATATAACATCTAACATCTAAGTTCGAATGATTGCCTTCTAACTTCTAACTCAAAACGGCCTCAATAGGCTTCAGTACCTTTGTTATACCTAGCCGATTCTGTAACTTACAACCCTGGTTTTCTACTTTATTTTCCAAAAAAGTGAAAAAACGCCTTTTAGGGTGCTACGGTCTAGTACACACCTTCCTATATATGCGTCAAGGAATCGATTCTTTGGCTCATTGGTTAGAGTGTTGGCGTGTCAGGCGGGAGATCGGAGTTCGAATCCCGCTCTGGGTTGTGTATTCTAAGATGCATTGCATCTTTCTGTTGCATACTTTTATGTTCATAAGAATGGGGCTCGTCCGGGATAACTTATCCTATACTTAGTTATAAAAATTGAAAATAAAAAAAAGAATATTGCAAGATTTCTGTCTGATCTTCTGATCTAAAAATACATAACGCTATTCGTCATCACAAAAGATATGACTTTCTCAAGAGCGGATGAAGGAGCGGATCAGTGGTCCAGTGGTAACGCGCTGGACTGGTATACCAGGGGTCCCGAGTTCGATCTCCCGCTCCTCCAATAACATTACTAATAGTCTTTCGGATGAGACGTTAAACCGAGGTCCCATGTATCAGTGCTATACACTGAGCATGCAAAAGAACCAGGAGTGTCTCTGGAATGGGATTCTTTCTGTATCTTGCACTACCCCCACAACATAAAATAACTAATCTTTTCAGGGGGGTTCGGTCATATGGGCAACTGGTACCGACGATAAATAAGCTCAAATAGATAGATAGAGGGGATGTGTTACGGTCTAGTGCACACCTTCCTATAATTGTATAAATACAACCTCTGACAACTGCGTCTCGTCTTTGGCTCAGTGGTAAGAGTGTTGGCGTGTCAGGCGGGGAGTTCGAATCCCACTCTGGGTTGTGTATTCTAAGATGCATTGCATATTTCTGTTGCGGGCTTTCATGTTCAGGTTGCTTTATTTAGTACGAAACAATCTTGTCAGAAATAAATGCCTGCTTCAATCTGTACCGACGATAAATAAACTCAAAAAGATTGATAGATAAGAATGTGAGATAACGAAATGCAGTTAGATTAAACTTATTCAAGTTTGATACACAGTATCAATAGTCTATTCCTAAAATGTACATAATTATTTATGTATGACAGGCAAATTACAAACAAAGTAAATATTGAACGGTGTCTCAGGCTTTGATAAAACGGGCTAGATTGTCTCCGTGCAGAACTATCATGTCAAAACTATATCTTTTTTTAGAAACTTCTAATCGGTTTACACACTAATAACGTTTGTTAAAAGGTAATCGTTGTACAATCCAATAACATTTGTCAACGAAAAAAAGGTAATCGTTGTACAATCCAATAACATTTGTCAACGAAAAATATGTCAACGAAAAATATGTCAACATATTGCTAATTTCCTTTCAACTGATTTATATTTGGTGTGCTGAAGTATTCTTTTGTTAACCATTTGATATCAGAAGTTTTATAATA
This sequence comes from Cyclina sinensis, assembly GCA_012932295.1. Classification (NCBI taxonomy): domain Eukaryota; kingdom Metazoa; phylum Mollusca; class Bivalvia; order Venerida; family Veneridae; genus Cyclina; species Cyclina sinensis. The sequence continues at coordinate 21,331,726 of JAAONU010000010.1, forward strand.
TAATTTATTTTTCTTAGGTTCAAGGAGCTGTGTGTGGAACCGAACTATTATGCCATCCTTCGAAACTACATAAATGCGCTTGGTACTTCGTAAAGTGTGTAGCTAACGAAGTTTTCCAGGTTGGAAAAATAATATCTGTAAGCAAGTGTCTCTATGATATAGCTGGTGATGCCATTATCAACTTGGTTCACCACGGACTTGACGTTGGCGACTTTGATTACTGGCGTATTGTGGACGATGTTCTTAGATGCATGGGATTACCTGCCCATGCTGAAATAGCGAGTGATATTTTCAGATTTATAAAAGATCTTCATGAAAGGTTTATCAAGAACTGAAGTATGTTTGCGAGTATGAGACTTGCCTTTAACTTAAGACGAAGGCTTTGATAGATCATTATCTTTTAAGGTTTTTATTATGACTGTTATAGGAAAAGTGTCTATATTGTGTTGAAAAGGACAGGTATATGCATATGATTTTGAAATGTGAATAATAATAAAAGAACAACAAACATTTACTACCTGACTTTATTAATTGCTGGTGGCGGTTACCCGTAACATGATCAGCGTTCCCTGATCGAAGAGTGTAGTTACATAAAAACGGTAGGGGATAGTGAATAATAAGGAAAATATCTCGTCCCAGAGACATGCCTGGTCCGTCTCAAGTTCAGTGTACAGTGTACAGCACCGTTACATTTGTCTTCTGTTCAACATACACTATAACACAGTTAGTTGTGTAAGTGGATTAGTCATGGATCTAAAACGCGATCCTTGATTTACAAGTCATGTATGCTGCCATTAGAGCACTAGTCTATTCATCCACCCATCCCACCCATCGTCAGTACCTGTGTGTGACCAACGCAGAAGAGTTTATTTATTTTAGATAGAAGGGTACATTGCAAGATAAAGAAAGCATCGAATATGGTAAGTAGTGCATGTGAATTAGTTGGGGGATCGAACTCGTGATCCCTGGATAAAAGTCTTTTCTGTTACCACCGTCACTGATTCCCCTTGTCCTCCCAAATTTTCTCATTATTGTCCCAGTTTTATAAGGTGCCTTTGTAACTTTCACCAGCACTTGATCAGGTAATCTGAACACCTTGCGTAACAACTCGGCCTTTTCCGACAACTTCGTATAAAGTGACTTATTGAAGTCGCTCGAGGTGTTCCGAATGCTTGAGTTGAGCAGCCTTCGTGACAGAGGTTTTCCGATTGTTATTCGACAACTGCTTGAAATATGTGGTCTGTCACCTATGACTATGATATTCCTTGGTATTGAATTATCTAAGGCGAATGCATAACCACTTATAACCACTTAATGCCATCCGTTGATCAAGTGCCAGTAGTAACTTATAATTGTGCATTGTTTTCAATCTTCTTGTTAAAAAAACAGGGCTTGGTTTCGAAATTCTACAAAGCAGAGATTTGTAAAAAAAAAGAATAAATAAAAAACAATAATAAATAAATAAAGATTCACGTGAAATAGTGGTTATAAATCTGAAAATTGTGCGTAATGTTTCGAACCTTTCCATAGTTGTAAGAAAAGAATGCCATCATAAAAAGGTTTGAAGTTGGTACTGTTTTGGTGGCAAGAATTTTTGTTTATTTCAGGAAATGAACCATTCTTTATCATTTAATATTGAATTAAGTTTGGTTAGTTTAGTCTGATTTCAAAAAATACAGCTATAAACAATGGCCTCTTGAAGTTGACAGTCTGTGTTAGAAATGAAATGCAGACAATGTCTTACTGTTTTTATTATTTGAGTTTATTTATCGTTGGTAACGGTTGCTCATATAACCGACGCCCCTTGTAACAGATTAGTTATTTTGTGTTGTTGGGGATAGTGCAAGATACATAAAACATCCCATTCCAGAGACACTCCTGGTTCTTTTGCTTGTTCAATGTACAGCACCGACTCATGGGACCTCGGTTTACCGTCTCATCGGAAAGACAATTAGTAATATTATTGAAGGAGCAGAGAGTCAATCTCGGGACCCCTTGGTTACCAGGGCATTACCACTGGACCACTGATCCGCTCCTGATACCATTTAAGATTGATGACTTGAGAATTAGGAATTTTTATTTTCAATATTGCAATGCCTTTTCTTAGGCGAGGAAAAAGGAAATTCAAGCAGCGATTTAGCCCGCGTCAGTGCAAGCTAGAACTATAGGGAGCGATCTTCCAAGAATCAGTCACTAATCTTGGGTAACTCGGCCGAGTTGTGATGAATATCTTCGAATATAACTTATGTAGAACAAGGTAGGTATTCGAGACATGCCGGGACAACCTAATCTTTTAAAATACCAGTTGATATTTTCTGTATATTTTTTGTCTTTGCTCAAGCTTAAAAGGTTTGCTGTCACCATTCTGTTATGAAAACGGAAATTCTAGATGGATCCAAAGCGAGACTTAGCCAAAACAATACAAAAGTGAATGATTGTCACTTTATTAAACTTACCTTGTCATATGCCACATTAATTTGATGAAAAATAGTCATTTTTGTTCGAGAGATGGTACAGTTCAAGAGATGGTACGGTTCAGTTCGAGAGGTGATACAGTTCAGTTCGAGAGATGGTACAGTTCAGTTCGAGATATGGTACAGTTCAGTTCGAGAGGTGGTAGAGTTCAGTTCGGGAGGTGGTAGAGTTCAGTTCGAGATATGGTACAGTTCATTTCGAGAGATGGTACAGTTCAGTTCGAGAGGTAGCACAGTTCAGTTCGAGAGATGGTACTGTTCAGTTCGAGAGGTGGTACAATTCAGTTCGAGATATGGTACAGTACAGTTCGATAGATGGTACAGTTCGGAAATATGGTTCCATCAGGCTAGAGTAGTCCATTTTCTTTAAAATCATGTACAAGTGAATGCTGTTGAATAAATTATTAGTCAACTGTCAAGACGTTGGTAAAAAGGTCTGAGAACATTTGGTAAACTGTATGCATTAATACCTGTATTAATACACAATACAAAAATTTGTATCATTTTGGGGTTGATAGCCATTTATTAAAAATGTGCACCTTTAAGAGGCTCTATCAACGAGAACGAGAAAATTAAATGCATTTAGGTACTCCTTTTCTTTCCAGTGTTTTTATCTTTCCTGTAGTTTTGTTTTCTTGCCATTCGATTTTCAATTTATTTTGGTTAACCCCCTTTACAAAAATGGCCGCGCCCGCTGAGGTAAAATCTGAAAATGAAACAAGTGCCGAAGAAAGCGTTGAATCCGAAGAAGATATGAAAGAAAGAGAACACTTTGCGAGGATTACAAATGCCTTCAAATACTACAAGTAAAATGCAATATTATGTATCAAGATCAAAAAGGCCCAAAACCGAAAAGGCCCAATACCTTCTTTGCCACTTAGTGAAAAACCTACCTATTACGTGTACCTTTGTTTTTATACAATGTGGGCCTTTCTGGCCCAGGCCGTTTTGGACCAGGCCTTTTCGGTTTTTGGCCGTTCTGACCTGATACCCGATATTATGATGTCTTCTGTCTAACCTTTCAGAAAGGCTTTTACTAGTCACAGTTTTATTGTAAAGGAAGTGTCTAGAGCTGGGAACAATATATATATATATATTAGGTCCCAGAATATGTCACTCCAACATAACTTTGGGGTTCAGTTGTAAAATTTAAATCATCATCTACATCGTTTGCTTCTGGATACATAAAATAAACATGTCAGGTTCTAATTCACAATTATGCCTTTCCATTGTATCTTTTTTTAATAAATTCAACTCTGGATCCACGGTCATTCTCACCTCTTGACCAGTATAAATTAAATCCTTTTATATTACCTTTTGCGGTTACGTTTATTTCAAAGATAAATCTTCCTTGTTTTTTAACTTGAAACCCTACCGCCGACACTCCTCGCTGGATTACAAATTCGTAATTTGGTTCTAAGTAATCTGTGTGTTTCACAACGGGAGCAGTGCTACAACCAAATAAAGAAAAGATATTGGAGTCTTTAATCCGTAATTCATTTGTTACTTTTTTATACAGGATGGGGATTCCTCGTGATAAAGATAAGATCTGTATTTCCTGTACTCTGTTGTTATAAAATTCAATCAGAGGAATATGATATACTGCTTTATCAAGTTTGTATACTAGTAATTTTCTTTCGAACTTCTTGTTATCATTCACTAAATTCAAAACAGTTTCACCAATATCTTTTATTTGTTTGGGTAAAATATTTTTGGTCAAATTATCCAGGTCGATTATGCTTTTTTCATAAATAATGTTTTGTTTATCCTGAAAGTCAATCCGATCGTTAATTGAGCTATATGATTCTCCTTGTTTGATTGATTTATCAATTGCAAAATCTAGCTTGTTTTCTGTTTCTTGGATTTTTAATTACTTGTAGCGATATCTTCTGTTAATATATCTGTTAGTTTTAATAAATCATTATATTGTTCAATATGTCGATCGGTCATGTTTCTCATTGCTCTTTGAAATGTTTCCTTCAGAGTTTGTTAAGCATTATTCTGGTTATCACCTCTTTGTGAAGCCGATTTTTTGAGTTCAGCCTTTAACTCATCGTGTTTACTTAAAAAGCTGTTCAGTAAATTTTGATTCTTTTTTATTATTGTTATTTCTTTATTTAATTTTGTTATTTCTGTTTTAATTGAGTTCTTTGTGTTTAATCATGCTTTCCTTCAGTTCTTTTATTGCACTAGACATAATTTTGAGGTTTTCTGTCAATACAAATTTGATTTGGTCATCTGCTGTATCAGATTTCTTTCAAAGTTCTTCCATTGCTTTCGATAGCGTCTCCATTTCTTTTTCAGTTCTACCTTGTAGCCCAATTATTATTTTTTTCATTGGCTTCTTTGTCTTTAGAAAATTGATTAAAATTATTTCTTTTTGTTTCTAAAATTTGATTTATGTTTTTGATACTCTCGAGATCATAGTCTTGTATGACGCTTTGAATTTTCGTAAATACAAATCTTCTGGAAACAGCATCACTTGGTTTATCTGGATTTCCTAAATTGATAATTTCCTAACCACCCATATCTAACGCTCTGTTCAGTTTGTTATCAAGTTCTTTATTTCTGTGAAGATATGATTCCATATCCCTTTTTAAACGTTTATATTGTTCTTTGTTGGCATAACTGCTTAAATCGATATTAAGTTTGACTTTATTTATACTATCTGATGCATATACTTCACTAGTTGAATTAAAAATTCCCATTTATATATTACCAGTAAAGTGTCTTTTTAGAACCTTCCTAGGTTTGTCAACATATAAGACATCGTATTTTTGTTTACATGCATTGTTAAAAGAATCGCGATCTATATTCTGTTCTCTACAGATCATATCATTCTCATTTTTACTTGGACTTTCAAATAAGATATAATGTGAACAGTTTAAACGAATATCTTTTGGTGTCTTATGATAAGACTGACTTAAATAAATAACAGAACAGTTTTTATGACGTCCTTGAATAAAGTATTATTTCACCTTGAAACTTTTTTTCTTCACATATAAAATCATCAAATATTACTACCTTTTGTCCGTCTGTATCAAGATCATTAACATCAATTATTTCATTATTAGAATTCTCAAGTATGTCATTTGGATCTACTTTTATCTTTTTTGAAAACTTATTTAGTACATCTATTAAGCCTTAATATTTAGACTGTTCTAAGTTTTTAGCATAAAGATATAATTCATCATAATACATAAGAGGTTTTCGTAACATATGGATAAGAGTATTTGTTTTCCCTGACTCGGATGATCCACATATTAACATTCTAAAACATAAATCTGGCATAAAACGGTGTAATTGCTTAAAGTTATTTTGGTCATTGTTTTTTATACTATCATAATATGGAATTTCTATATATAACAATAAAAAACATTATCTTACATTATCTTACATTATCTTACAATATTATATAAAACATTATTATATAAATGTTAACAAGAATGAAAGAAATAAGAGACAAAGACGTAAAAGCTTTACAAAAGATAAGAGCTATCCGTGGTGAAATAACGAAAGAAAAAATCAAGAAAGCCGTCAGTCAGGAAATGTATAGAGAAATTTATAAACCAATTACAGAAGGAATAGAAGGTCAAAAAGAAACACTGTCAAGTCCGTTAAAAGCATTGCCTGGAATTCGAGACCAATTGGCATTACTTCTAAAAGAATTTTTAAAAAGTAAACAAGATGCAGAACAACAACAAAAGCCCTAGAATTATTAGAAGAACCTATACTAAGAACATTAAAAGAGCAACCATTATTATCAGAATTATCAATATTACCAGAGTCATTAATAAGGCCACCAACGAGGACAGAGGTAGAAGATTTACCAGAAGAAGATATAAGAAAATTGTTCGAAGGGTACAAAAAGTGAAAAACAGAAGAATTAGGAGCAAGACCAAAGGAAACTCCAGAGATAAATTTAAATGCTAATTTAGATTATGATGTTTTTCATATTCATTTATGATGAATATGAGTATTACAAACCATCTGAAATGATTAAATTTTTTTAATGCAGACGAATCTAATCCTGATAAAATCGATCGAGAGACATTTGAAGCTACAATTGGCGACCTTACTAAAACTATCAAAAAGCTAAATGGCTCAATAACGGGCAAATCAAGACTTAAAGATCTCTGTTCTATATTCAAAAAGGAAATAAATCAATTAAAATATAAAAGAGATAAACTTATAAAGCTCAAGAGACGTTATAAGGGGATTCTTGATATATATCCTATATACGGAAAAGGAATGAAAGCACAAATAAGACATCATAATCCCTATAAAGTCTCAACAGATGGACAATATGGTAATTTGATTATTAATCTTGATAAACTATACAGCCAAAATAAACTAGTAGCTAAAGATAAAGACACTGGAAAAGAAGTAATGAATACAAAAGTAGATGATGACTTAATTGATCTTATTGATAAGAGATATAATAGAAATAAGCATCATTCAATAAGCATTTCAAAATATGGCGGAAATTAAAAACCGGTGTGATTGGTTATCAATTTAACGCAAACAGGTGTTAGAGTTAATCCAATTAAACGAAACACGGAAACCACTCAAAAGAGAACCCTATACTTATTTTAGGACTACTACTAATGACTACTGAACGGCAAATAGTCTATGCAAAGGATAGGTTACATAGTAGTTATTTGATAAATAGATATAATGAGCAGTTACCATAAAGCATGATATTATTCCGAAAAATACAGGCTTCCAATGCTATAAAGCAAGATGGAATCAAGTATTATGCAAGTTCTAATGTCACCAAGCAAGATGGAATAAATGCAGTAATTCTGTTCCATTGTGTTTGGGAGAACAATCAATTTCAATGAAGTTCAAACAAGATTCACGTTAATTTAAAAAAAGTATAATTTATATAGTGTACAAAAAGCTTTATGATGAAAATAAAGGAATATGTGTTTATGTTGATGATTGGACGGGAGAAGAAAGTAAAATTGATGGCTCGGGTATCTTGACACTATAACAAAATTGTTTTCGTCTTCTGTTGCTAGTGCTCGGAAAATTCTTTGGAAACTGCAGGAAAGACAGCTCTTGAAAGCGGAACTAAAAAGATTGGAACTGAAGTAGAAAATTTAGCCGCAGATGAAATGATTAATTTATTTAAAAAAACAAAGCAAACCCGTTGGAGATTTAATTTTTAGGGAATTAAATGATACCGTAAAGTAAAAGTAATAATAAAAGTAATAATAGTCTCAGGCAAAACCTTCGACCGCAAGAGAGTAATGATATTAATATAAGAATAAATAAATTATTGTCAGGATCAGGAAGGCGTAATCGTATAAATAAATTAATTAATTTATAAACAATATAATATATAATATAAATGTTTAGATCAAACAGTATTGTGAAAGATATGAACAAACGCCTATTCAACTAGATAAACCTTTAATATCTGTCTTGGGGGATAATACTCAACAAAAAAAAAGGTTATCACTTTACAATTAATGATAGAAGTTCATATTTTGATTGGTATAACGGCTATTTTTAAGTAAATTTTAAAGTAAATAAACTTGCTAACGGTAATAATTATGATGCCGGAGATCAAGTTGCTTTAATTAATAGTGAGCTTCAATTATTGATCAACTAGTTTTTAAACAAAATGGAAAAAATTGTTTAAGATTGTAATAATTTATGCGAAGTAATAAATGTAAGAAATCTAGTTGAATTATCTAAGGATTATGCAGATTCAACTGGAACAAATGAATTTATCTATTTAGATGATACTGATGCTGCTGAAAGTAGGAGCGATCAAGCTAAGTATAATAGAGGCTTCGCTATGAGAAAGTCGTTAATTCAGGGAGGTAATGAAGTAAATGCTAAAATTCCATTAAATAAGTTTTCATTTTTTCAGGGTTTCGAAATTAATCTGTTGCCTCTAAGTCAAATTCAAATTTCATTGCAATTAGCAAATGATGATGATTTTATTTACAGAGCTATAATCCTGCTGATCCAGGTAGAGTAATTGTAACAAAACTAATTTTGTGGGTGCCTCGCTTGATTTTTAATGCCGACGGATATAATGTAATATCTGAATCTTATATGAAAGCAAGACAATGCAAATACCTAAGAGAAATTATAACTCAATCACAAGATATACAGCAAATTAATTTTAATTTTAGAATAACGGCTGGTGTGATAAATCCCAAACATGTGTTTGTATATTTACAACGAGTTATTAAAAGTAATTCACAAGAACATCATCCACATTTATTAGATACTTTTAAATTAAATGCTGCAAATTGTAATTGTCATTAACATCTTGTCCACTTGAGGTTGGAAATTGTGTTTTTTATCCCGAAACGCAATATACAAGTATATCAAGAATTTATGATGATGTTATTAATTATTTTCATAAACAAAATGATAAAAATACTGGAAGTCTTTTAAATATATCAAATTTTAAAAGAATGTCTGGTTTTGTTCATTTTAATTTAGAATTTAAAAAAGAGGAATTTGCTGTGGATCCAAAACATCTAACATTAACAGTTACTTTAAATAATGTACCGACAGTTCGCATTCGTGTTTATGCGATCGTATTATACGAAGAAACAGTTCATTTAAATACTGTTGGAAATGAATTAACTATTGTTTGAATAAAAATATATATTAATTATATAATGGCATCAAGTTATATTGAATATAAAGTAACTTTAACGGACGGACAAGCTAAAGCATATGAAGATAAGTGCCCGCATACTTTTAGATTAAAATACGAACAATTGCATGGTAATTTCCCTATACTTTTAACACAAAGACAAATTAACGCACTTCAAAAGGCTAAGAAAAGTAAAAAAGGGTTACAAATTAATATTTCAAGAGAACAAATGAGAAGCCAATGTCAGAGCGGAGGTTTTCTTGGTGCTTTGGTAGGTCTATTAACTAAAACTATACTTCCGGTAGGTGCAAAAATAGTCCCCAAAATATCAGTCCCTTTAGGTTTTGGGGCTTTAAGTGGGCTGGCAAGTACTGGTGTCAGTAAAATCCTTGGAAATGGTATGATGTCGGTAGCTGATTATAAAAGAATCACGATATTACCATATCTTACTCGTGCACAACAAAAACAATTACAGGGAACCGGTATTATATAATTAACTCAAAGGCAAAGACAAGACGGAAGCTTTTGGGTATGTTAGCTGCTAGTTTAGGTATACCATTAATTACGTCATTGATATCTGGAAAAGGTTTGTAGGTTGATGCACAACAAATACCATACAGACGAATTCCTCAGATAAAAAAATATTCAGAACAAACCCTTGTCTAACTAAAAAATAGAACAGTGGGTCAAACAACTTGGTATTAAAAACTTTAAGGGTGTATTCAGTAGAAATAATTTACCCTCTAGGTTCGACCGTCCAGGGATAATAAATTTAGACGATTCTATTGGACCTGGCACACACTGGGTTTGTTATTGGAAATAATTACTTCGACACTTTCGGATTTCCTCCACCAAAAGAAGTAATTAATTACCTTCATGGTTTAAAATACAGTAATATTGAATATCAAGACAGACAAAGTACACTATTGTTTATTTTTCATAAAAATGTTACAAGATGGTATATAAAGCTCTATGATTTATTGTATAAAATATTAAAAGCGAAGAATGTAAAACATAATGAATAAACAATTATAAAGTACTTTAATTAATTATTTTTTATAAAAAAGTTTAAAACGCTTGCTACCTAGACAGTGGACTTATGATCTAAATTAGGTGGATGCTGTCGGTCCTTTGCCACGGTCTTAGGTATGCTCCACTGCGTCTGAGCTCTTAATGCGTTCCAAGTATGTGTGGAGAACGTGCTCAGATAATTGGCATTAACTCTGACTCTCGTAGTTATCGTGCTATAGGCAGCTACACGCCCTGTTACCACACTAAAGCACAATCGGGTCTCGCCAGAAACCAACCGTACATGCCATAGCAGTTGATCAGACTAACTATGTATGTAGTACAGGCTAACTACTGTTAATGAAATACGAATTGCTGCCTTATAAAGTGGAAAATGTTTATGGGCCTTAATTAAGGCCATGGTGCGAATGATTGGATTTTAAAATTGTATAGAAACACCAAGGATGTGATTCATATAAATTAAATCAAGAATTGTAAATCATCTAATTTATTTTCCAATTCAGATCAAGACGGCATTTAGACATTATATTATAACACAAATATCGCGTATAAGTATCTTGATAATGCATTAAATAGGGGTTTTTATATTTTGGATAGGAATACTAGGCTATTTTTAAATGTAGAAAATGGAAATTAAATATACACTATACAGAGCAGCGATCGATTTGGGAAATCTACTTTCTGTTTGTATACTTTCTGTCTGTATACACCACTTAAGTTTCTATTTAAACAAGTTATGTGTATACTATTATTTATTACATCTCTAGAAGTAGTTTAATAATCTGGATTACAGAACAAGTTTGTTTAATCTATCAATGATAACAAAAGCACGGATTGGAAATAAGGAAGACGAGAAAAAAGGTTATTGAGGATATTTTCACAATACTATTAGAAATGCAGAGAGAAAACCCTATTCAATGCCTCTTGAAATGCATATGAAAGAATTTAAACTTAATGGATATAAAAAAGATTAAGGAATACATTAGGGTTAAAGTCATAGAAAAGTTACAAGATGCTATAAGCTCTATAATTTATTGTATAAAATATTGAAAGTGAATTAAGCAAATGTTTCAACCTCTTAACATATATAGTATATAATATAAGGGTTATGGAAAAAATTTGAATTTGTTAGTATATCGTGAGGGGGAGGTGGGGGGGGGGGGCAATAATAATAACAAAATACAAACTGGCCCTGTAACTCTTATATCATATTCTACTGACGGTTAAAAGGGAAGTTATTTATGAAATAGATTTTAAGTTTGAATGATCTACCGTTCTAGAAAAGCTTCAGACTATGTGTCATTTTTCTTTTCAATATACTTATATTTTCAGAATAAAAATGATGTCATCTCCTATAAAGGTCTTAGCAGCGTTGCTGATCAGTGTTACTGTACCACAAAAGGCATTATGTTTTGATCCAACGGCACTCATTACGGTATGTAACCTTAAATCTTTCAGTCATGATGTGCTGTTATATAAAACAATGTATGCTATTATTATATATGTTGCTTAAGAGCATTCCGTATTTATAACATAAATACATGTAAATGTTTTCTAATTTTTTATGGTGAGTCTTTTGTTATACCTAGCCGAATCTGTAACGTACAACCCTGATTTTCTACTTTATTTTCCAAAAAAGTGAAAAAATAAAAACGCCTATCAGGGTGTTACGGTCTAGTAAACACCTTCCTATCGTTTCTTTGGTTCAATGGTTAGAGTGTTGGCGTGTCACGTGGGAGATCGGAGTTCGAATCCCGCTCTGGGTTGTGTATTATATGATGCATTGCATCTTTCTGTTGCGAACTTTCATGTTCATAAGATAGGGGCTCGTCCGGGATAACCTATCCTATACTTATAAAAATTGAAAATAAAAAAGAATATTGCAAGATTTCTGTCTGATCTTCTGATCTAAAAATAATCAACACCATTCGTCATCACAAAAGATATGACTTTCCCTACTATTCTATACTTAGTTATAAAAATTGAAAATAAAAAAAGAATATTGCAAGATTTCTGTCTGATCTTCTGATCTAAAAATACAAAACACAATTCGTCATCACGAAAGATATGACTTTCCCAAGAGCGGATGTAGGAGTGGTAACGCGCTGGACTGGTAATCCAGGGGTTCCGAATTCGATCCCCCGCTCCTCCACTAACATTACTTATAGTCTTTCGGATGAGACGTTAAACCGAGGTCCCATGTATCAGTGCTATACACAGAGCATGCAAAAGAATCAGGGGTTTCTCTGGAATGGGATGCTTTCTGTATCTTGCACTACCCCCACAACATAAAATAACTATTGTTTTCACGGGGCGTCGGTCATATGGGCTGAAGTATTCTTTTGATAACCATTTGATATCAGAAGTTTCATAATATAATTTATTTGTCTTAGGTCCAAGGAGCTGTGTGTGGAACCGAACTGTTATGCCATCCTTCGAGACTACATAAATGCGCTTGGTACTTCGCAAAGTGTGTAGCTAACGAAGTTTTCCAGGTTGGAAAAATAATATCTGTAAGCAGTTGTCTCTATGACATAGCTGGTGATGCCATTATCAACTTGGTTCACCACGGACTTGACGTTGGCGACTTTGATTACTGGCGTATTGTGGACGATGTTCTTAGTTGTATGGGGTTACCTGCCTATGCGGACATTGCGAGTGATATTTTCAATTCTGTAAAATATATTCATGGGTTGATTATAAAGAACTAAAATATACTTTCGAACTTGCCCGTACTTTTAGAACTAAAATATACCTTCGAACTTGCCTGTAACTTTAGAACTAAAATATACCTTCGAACTTGCCCGTAACTTTAGAACTAAAATATACCTTCGAACTTACCCGTAACCTTAGACGAAGGCTTTAATAGATCTTCATTATTATTTTTTTTTATTAGGACTATTTCTTCCTGGTGTAATACAAATATTTCGCCTTATACAGATAGATAGATAGATTCTTTTATTCCTCCAAATTTGAAGATTACAACGTATATACATGCAAAACAAACAAGTGTAAAGACGTGAACATAATATACAGCGTACGTAAACAACTTTCAAAATTCCTAACGGCCGTTCTAGTAACAATACATGCATATAATGTTATGAGCATAATCAATCAAGTGTTTGAAATAGATATGGCTACTCTCCACAAAAGAATGCATATTATAATTACTCGTAGTTGAACTTTAAGCATAGAATAAGAAAATTTGTTTAACAAATTTAACAGCCAATTATAATCAAAACTGAGCACAATATGCTTTAATTTATCTAAGCATGGAGAGGCAAGTGGAAAATTGTTGTATCTTTCTGAGTATACGAGTATAGTACCAAATGTACAATATAACAATATTAACAGTGTCATATTAGAGTGATTATGACATCAATCAAGAGAATTGAACAATATATGTTAACGTATGAAAATTATACAATTAACATAGCGATATGTACCAAGGCAGAAATATTACTATTACTGCTACTGTATTATTGCATTTTGACTTAACTGCTTAAGATTTTTGCATTTAAATTCATGTATTTCCTTTAAAAGACAGCATTATGTCTTATATAGATTCAATATCTTAAAGCCGAAAACGAAATTACTTTAAGAACTAGGTCTATGTTAAGCACATTTTATACTATCATGTCTGCCATATTAACGATAGCCTATGCTGGTCGAATCGAAACAAGGAAAATTCAAATGGATTTGAGTCCATTTGAGTGTACGGTTTTTCACTGTATTTTTTAAGGACCCTTAAGCCTCAGCACTCTAATTTGTTTGCAGATGCCAATAAAAGAAATTTAATACATATCTTGAAATTGAAGACCTGTCTATTCAGACATATTATTACTTAGGTCATTGACGTAGCAAAGTTCGACCGGGAACCAGACAGAATTTTTAACTTTAGAAAACTTTTTTCTTTGTGAGCCGAATTCAACTATTTATAAACTTTAATCATAAATTGTGTACCATTTTGCATATTTTGAAAGCTCTTTAAATTCATATTTTGAAAATATATGCAGATTTTGATTTTTTTCTTTTAACAAAGAAAACTAAACTAATTTATACCTGTCGTTTCAGTATTTTCAGCATTTTTCTAGCAGCTTAGATGCACTAAGTTTAACCATTTACAAACAAAAAAGTAAACGGTTTTGACAATTATTTTTCAGATATGTAAAATATCAATTTATAGACCTTTTAAATGATATAAAATATTGAACGGTTTAATGAAAATGACTTTGTAACTGTAATTACAAAATTACTATGTTTTGCATTTTTATCAACCGCCATATTTTGCCAACCTTCAAAAAGTTACCTGTATCTCTTATCAGTTACTTGTTACTATTAATAGATTCCACAATATTACCAGACAGTCACGTGATTCTCTCCGAGGATTTCCGGAATAACACAACTTCGCGAATTGATTCAACAGGTAGCACATCGTAAAAATACGTAATGCTTCGGCAATAATCGGATTTTCTAACAGCCAATCAAAACATAGAATTACATAATATTGGATAACACTAACCCCGCTCCAATTGTACATATAAGAATATAATACTGGCAATTTTCCGTACAGAAAAGTATAGGCTACTGAAATGACATAAGGTATTTGACACTGATAGAAATGCTAATACAATACTGTTTGTCTTCAATCATTTACAAGTAACCTTACTATTCGAGTATAGTATTAAATGTAAACAAGTAAGTTCGTAAATATGCATTACACAGTTCCAAATTATAGCACAGAAAATCGGGTAAATGTATTTCTAAACATGTTATGCAAGGGGTAGGACCTAAATCATGTAGCTCGGTGCTTTAAGCGAGAAAAACGTGTAGTCTATAACTAATGTCGTCAGTTTTCGCGTAAATATTCAGGAAATTTGATAAATTATCAACAGCTATGGGGATTGTCTTGGGAATATTTGTATAATGTATATGACTAATACCTAGCCATATATGTATGCTAACTGTAGCTGCTATTTGACAGAAGAAGAAATGTGTTACAAAAAAGTTATTGAAGGGATGCCAACAAAGGTTTCCCATTTTTTGTGCGATTCTGCAATAATTTGCTTAGGTTTTTGAACTTGTCAAACCATTCTGCGCCATTGAAACAATATGTTTAGTAAACAGGCACACAATTAAACATTTGCAACCAGTTAGGAACATATATTATATATTATGATCATTCTTTTTACCTTAAAGACAATAAACGTGTAGTTTGGGTCACTTTAAGACCATATTGTGTACCCTCGGTTCTTTATTGATGTTAAGGTTAAGTTTTTCAAAATAAGCATGTTGAAAAATATTATCTTACTTCTTCCACGATCATATCAGTCAATATTTCTTCCGCTTTGACTGGACTATCATTAAACTTAAATGAAATAATGAACATAAAGTTCTATGACAACATTATCATCTCTCCGTAAGCACAAAAAAGAGAGAGAAAATTTGATGTAAAATATACTTGTATAAATAGTTGGTTCAAATGTTTACATGATTACAATATTTTTATAAAGTTTTTGTCTACCTAACAATGCATAATTTCCAATGGGTCATGCTATCCATTCAGAACAGCTTTTGATGACTGAAATAACTGGATGAGAAATTACGTGTATATTTTCTTTATTCATAGTATTTAAAACACAGTGTCAAAGAATAAAGATGAAGTGAAAATCCTTTTATGAAAAGATAGACCTGGCTGATAAATATCATTACCTTGCTTAAACTGCCGTTTTGCAATAAATTAAATTAGGTTGCTAATAATTGTGGTTTTAGGGTATTTCCTGCAAGTAGTGATTAGTCTTTACTAATGAAACTTGGAAAGGGGATGAAAATGAAATAGTTTGCAATACGTAAAATGACCACTGACCTCCCTTATCTCCAAGCCGTCAGGTATCTTAATACATCCGAGATTTAATTCTATATTTGTGAAAAAAATGTAAGTTATCTTTGGAGGATCTATTTACTTTTCATGTATGGTATGTATGAATAGCTTGTAAGTATATGTCATAATGCTATTTTGCTATGATATTTTATTAATGAGCTGTTGCCCCAAGTTTCAAAGTACAGAGTTTATCATTCCGGCATCTACAACTCCAAGGTGAATTTGTGCTAAAAATATTCTAATCTTTTTAATCTTTTAATTCTCGCTGGGTATCAAACAAAATCTGATTATAATATTAAATTATTGCTTCAACTCACAACTGTAAGAATTGTTTATTGTTAACATTTATTTAGCTGTCTGTAAAAAAATCTTGAACGAATACATATATTAAACGTTAACTTCGGTTGTATCAAAAGACATTCCATTGCTTTCACTTTATAAAATCACCATGTGTAGTTAATGTAATGCCTTTAAATTGGACAAACACTGGTTTTGAGTATGATTATAGTACAAAATAACTGTTAATTTTAACTAATATGCTAGTTACAGAAAGATATTTTGTGTATTAGAATTCCGGTATGCAGTTATGAAAGAACCGAGGTTACACAATATGGTCTTAAAGTGACTCAAACTACACGTTTATTGTCTTAAAGTTAAAAAAATCGAACATAGATGCATTATGCACGTTCCTTACTGGTTGTAAATGTTTAATTCTGTTCCTGTTTACTTAAAAAACATTTTAATGGCGCAAATTGTTGGTCAAGCCGAAAAACCGAAGCAAAATATTGCAGAATCACACAAAAAATGGGACACCTTTGTTAACATCCCTTCAATAACTTTTTTGTAACACATTTCTTCATCTGTCAAATAGAAACTACAGTTAGCATACATATATGACTAGGTACTAGTCGTATACATTATACAAATATTCCTAGAAAATCCCCATACCTGTTGATAATTTATCCAAATTCCTGAATATTTACGCGAAAACTGACAACATTAGTCATAGACTACACGTTTTTCTCGCTTAAAGCACCGAGCTACATGATTTAGGTCCTACCCCTTGTTATGGAGCATTTTCAGTAGTGTGTACTGACGGCAAGTCGCATGATTAAACGCCAACGCTATAAGCTTATCAGTCTGCCTTTCTCGAGCACACATTATCCATTCTGCATACTCATTAATCCCCATAGTTTCAAACATGTAGGACCAAAGCGATTGTCGGATATCTATCACTTCACTACAAAAGTTCAGAACATGGTCCACGATATTGAAGCACATGGCGTAGCACAGAAAACTCTGAACGTATTGTCTAGAGAACAAGTTCCCGACGACCGATACAAGGGACATAATCCAGAGCCGCACATTTTTTGAGTATATTTCACGAGAGAAAAGTGCACATGGATTGTTGACCTTTGGAAGGAACTCTGGAGCTGATAGTCGTAGTTCTAAAAGGGCGTTTAGTCTTTCAGATTTAGCAGGTATCGCTACACATCTTTTTATGACATTTTTCCACTGACATTTAGATGGAAATCTTCCGGTTGAGATGTATGTTTGTAACACATGTAATAGGTTATATTTCACTAAAATTCTATAGATATCTGGAATAAACCCCATTATTTGTTCGTCGCAGTTCAAATATCTAGTAAGACGATTCAAGAAGACGGTCTTAGCCAAATATCGAGTCGGTAGTCGACAGAGCTGGCCAAAGAATGTTAATTTTCTACTGTCTATTATAGTTTCACATGATTCCATATCTATTGTAGATAGACAGTAGTTCGTGTTTGTGTTTCCTTTGAGTCCCAATATTGACTTAATGCAGAATCTATGCGAACGCTCAAGTAAGTTCATATCAGTTTTGGAATAACTATTTAGTAATTCACAACCATACATAGCCTTGGGTATAACTACCGATGCATATATAGTTCTGTATGTCAATGGGTTAAGACCTTCCGGGTGTAGACCACTGTTCACAATACTTAAGTAGGTTCCTCTAAGTTTTGAACACGCTTCTTGTATGAATTTCTTCGAAGATAAATTTTTATCACAAGTAATCCCAAGGTGTGTGTATTCGTCAACTTCATTCACATATCAAGCGTTTTTTCTTTCAAAGGGAAAGTGTCTATGTCGTGTTGAAAGGGGCAGGTATATGCATATGATTTTGAAATATGAATAATAATAAAAGAACAACAAATGTCTTCTACCTGACTTTATTAATTGCTGGTGGCGGTTACCCGTAACATGATCAGCGTTCCTTGATCGAGGAATGTAGTTACCTAATAACGGTAGGGTATAGTGAATAACAAGGAAAATATCTCGTTCCAGAGACATGCCTGGTCCGTCTCATGTTCAGTGTACAGTACCGTTACATTTATCCTCTGTTCAACATACTCCATAACACAGTTGGGTGAGTGGATTAGTCTGGGATCTACAACACGATCCTTGATTTACAAGTCATGTATGCTGCCATTAGAGCACTAGCCTATTCATCCATCCCTCTCATCCATCGTCGGTTCCTGCGTGTGACCGACGTAGACGAGTTTATTTATTTTAGATAGTGGGGTACAGTGCAATTTACAGAAAGCATCGAAGATGGTAAGTAGTGCATGTCAATTAGTTGGGGGATCGACCTCGTGATCCCTGGATAAAAGTCTTTTCTGTCCTCCCATATTTTCTCATTATTGTCCCAGTTTTATACGGTGCCTTTGTAACTTTAACCAGCACTTAATCAGGTAATTGGAACTCGTAACAACTCTCGTTCGTATAAAGACCTCGTATGTAAGTGTATGAATACACCAAATTGTAATTCGCCCCGGCTTTAAAAAAAATATAAACAAACATGGCAGAACTCAAGCAGTGTATGTCTTATGCATTAGAAAAAAATGAAAATAAATGTCAATTTAAAGTATAAACAGGTAGAGGCTTTAGTTTAAGAAATGTTTTCAATATTAGCAGACACCACCTGTATTATAAAATAGTCCAATATATGGCGCCTGCCACATTATTTCCGAGGTGACTTATTGAAGTCGCCCGAGGTGTTCCGAATGCTTGAGTTCAGCAGCCTTCCGTCTAGTGTTTTACAAGCAAAAAAAAAAAAAGAAAGAAAAAGTAAATAAATAAAAAATTAAAATAAAATTGACCGGTTGCTACCAATTATCGAACAATGGCATTTTCTAAATCATACTAAAATAGCATGAAAGCGAGGACAATTTTTATATTTCAACACGAAACATTAGTTAACAAATGCATTGTGATTTTAAAACAACAACAACAACAACAGAGTGTTGATTCATTTTATTGTAAGAACACAGTCTTTGAAGTATTCACTTCTCACAAAAAAACTCAACTCCACTCGAAAATATGGTCGCTTTATTACTGGAATTCGTATTAAATTCTTCTAAAATCTCCAAAGCAAGACTTAGTCAAAACAATACAAAATTGAATGATTGTCACTATATTAAACTTACCTGTCATATGCCACATTAATTTGAATGGAAAAAAGACATTTCTGTTCGAGAGATGGTATAGTTCGGGAGATGGTAAAGTTCAGTTCGAGTGGTGGTACAGTACAGTTCGAGATATGGTACAGTACAGTTCGATAGATGGTACAGTTCGGAAATATGGTACCATCAGGCTAGAGTAGTCCATTTTCTTCAAAATCATGTTAAGGTGAAGGCTGATTATTAGTCAACTGTCAAGGCGTCGGTAAAAAAGTCTGAGTACAGCTGGAAAACTGTATGCATTAATACTTGTCTTTGTCACATAGGTAAATAAAATTACCAAAGCCCCGGCGTAGGTTCGCTGTTTATTCCATATAAAAGTTTGCCTAAAACACATAACATGAAATTAAGTAATGATTGATAAAATAAGATTAATACAATACATCAATATCACAAATTGATTACGCGCTGAGCAAGAAAATACAAATTATAATCACAAAAATAGATTATGAAAAAGATTTCTTACCACAGCGTTTTGTAAATACAATTATTCAAAATAATTTGAATAAGTATTAGTTTATTCAAGAAAAAGTAAATTCTCTCGCAATAACTTCTGAACTCGTAAGAGTAGAAAGTCGTAGTGAAGGCTGATAGATTTGCGCGGTGAAAAGTGCAAAGAAATAGTTAAAAGACCAATGTATTCCTTTCTCTCATTCAATATCTCATTCAAACATATAAAACAGACAAAACGATTGGACATGTATAAAGAATGTTCACTAATTTGCACGAGCAAACACGGTTGAATTGCCTCGGGAGGTTCCGTACATTTCCGTCATCAGACGTAAATGACAGGTAATCCACGATTCAATTTCATAGCAGACGACACTTAGAATAAATGATTTGACGGAGGCTAACGAAGTTTTGTCGCATGCGTGAAGGTTAAGAGTACGTTTCCCGCTCTTATGATGCTTATGGCACGGCGCACTTTAACATTAAAATAAAATCAAACATAAAACGTTACGACCCGTGACATCTTAATACACAGTACAAAAAGTTGTTGTATCATTTTGGGGTTGATAGCCATTTATCAAAATTGTGCACCTTTTAGATGCTCTATCAACGAGAACGAGAAAATCAAATGCATAATTATACCCTTTTCTTTCCAGTGTTTTTATCTTTTCTGTAGTTTTGTTTCCTGGGTTAGTTTCCTTGCTATTCGATTTTCAATTTATTTTGGTTAACTCCCTTTACAAAAATGGCCGCGCCCGCTGTGGTAAAATCTGAAAATGAAACAAGTGCCGAAGAAAGCGTTGAATCGGAAGAAGAAATGAAAGAAAGAGAACACTTTGCGAGGATTATAAATGCCTTCAAATACTACAAGTAAAATGTGATATTATGAATCAGGATCAAAAAGGCCCAAAACCGAAAATGCCCAATACAATAATTAATATAAACTTTAGTCTAAAGGGCCAATAAAATCTATGCCACTTCTAAAGTGAAAAACCTACCTATTACGTGTACCTTTGCTTTTATACAATGTGAGTCTTTCTGGCCCAGGCCGTTTTGGACCAGGCGTTCTTGGTTTTTGGCCAATTAGTTAACGAGACTAGCGAACAGGTTTTATATGGCTAGACCTGTTTGCTGAAGCCAGTCCCGTATCCAAAGTCAACCAGAACTGTGCCATATTTATGTCATGCTGTAATAGAATAAATTTGCGTTATCTGGACAAAATCTCGACACATATGGGAAATTCAGTCTATTTTGCACACTTAAATCTATGTTTGTGAATAAAAAAGGTTTGATCGATGGAATAATATCTCAGAGGTTATCAGCTAGGTTAAATTTTGTGAAATTCACCGCCATTGCTGTCCTATCGTGTGACTTGCGACTTTATGTTCAGGTACCTTTGCGTGGTTTTATTTCTGGAGAGAACAATGAATAGATACAAAATTTATTTGTCTATCAAATGGTGTAATTTATTTGACCCAAGTTTGATTAAAAAGGGTGATTTTAATAGTTTACTGTTCATAAACTGTCATAATTCTGGTAGCCTTTGCAAATGGGGTTGACCCATAACTTTACTGTCGCACAATGTCAAAAATCTTAAAAGCGATAAAGTTATGGAAGCCCTTTCAGAAAGGCTTTTATCACAATTTTATTGTAAAGGAAGTGTCTAGAGGTATGGATCCGTACCCCTAGACCCCTGGTCTAGAGGTACCGATCTGTACCTCTAGACAATATTAGTAGGAATGTCTAGGGATATGGATCTTCTTTTAACTTACTTAAAGCTGTTTATAATGCTACAAAATGAAGTTATTACAGCTTTAGTTCATTTATCACCATCCCGTTGTTTTTTTCCGCAAAATTTGTTTTAACTAGCAAAGCTTAAATTTCATTTTCATTGGTGTGTAAAATCCGATTGAATCCAAATAGGGTGATTGAGAAATATCGTTGCTGTCCGGCAGGCTCATTAGAAATGACAATTTGAGGAGGTAACTTGTATAGTTCTGAAAAGGACTTTAAAGTAGTCAGGACTACTTACTTCACTGTCATGGTAAGCAGTGCGTCTCTGATACTCTTAGAGAAGCATCTTTCTTGAGATTGTCGGAGATGGACTTTGCATCAACTTAAATGAACTTTTGCTAGAGAAATGTTGAAAACGTATATAATGACTGTAAAAAATCTACGGCAAATCATAAATATGCATCACAAATAGGTTTATGTGAATTTTCATTGAGACAGTACTATCTAGAATCTGAAAAAGAAATGTTAGTTCATTTATTTTAATAACACGTTCGGTCTGTTTGGCTCAGAAAAAAAAGGCCACGAAGAGAGTTCCTCCATGTGGTCATCGTCGGAAACCCACGTTCGATCCATTCCGTTTCACTCTATTTATCTACCGTGGGACAATTGGTTGGTAAAAATTTCATACTCATGAATAATTCATTACCTACATTCATTGGTTTCCGAAAGATTTCCCTTGCACAATCTCAGCCAATGAAAGTACTCGTTACAATTTGCCTTTCACGCCCAAGTTTAAATCTTGGGAAATATGTCTATTTTAAGTAACTTGTCATTATTCATACTCTTCACACTGAAGAGTATCTATTTGTATCGCAGAATCTCATTCGACGAGGAGTTACTTCCCTTTGCTAATAAATATTCATGAAAAGGAATAATCTGCGGTCAGTTATCCCACGGTACATAATGTAGTTGTGCGGAATATGTACCGGGGGTCACCGACAATGCCATGTGGTGTGGCCTGGATGTAGCTGAACCAAATATGAGTGTTCCAATTATTTTTGCATATGGTCGTCAGAAGCTATAAAAATGTAAAGAAATGGTCATTTGTCATGCACATTTAGCAATATTAGGTTCAGCTGTAACTGAACGCTTTCTGTTTAAAAAGTATACACGAGATGACAACGATATGTTTCTCTTTTCATAAGCAAAAACTGGATTTCAGATTACTTGCATAATATCGTCGGAGAAAAGCACTGAATATAAGTTAAGTTATCGTCGCTCTTGGATAAATTAGTCCGTTAAATACAAAAAAATACTGTCAAAATCACTAATACTGAGTTCATTCTAAAGGAAATTAATGCTTAATTATAATGTAAAAGAAGGTCTGTATCCCTAGACACTACCTATTGTAAAATATATTTGTATCTAACTTAAGTTTAAAAGAATTTCCTTTGAACATATAAATCCAATGTCACACATGAAAATAATGATTTTAACCCTTATGGTTGATAAGATGTTTTTTTACACTATTCATGCATTTCCTTTTCTGGGTGACCAAAATTAAATATTAATGAGTGATTAACTATGATTTAAACTTTTAAAAGTGTGATATTCGATGCATTTTGTGATAGCCTCGAGTAACCAATTATCAACAGGTACAAATTGGAAGTGATATCTGCTCTAATTTTTGCAACATACTATTGAAATTGGAAGAAAAAGTCATGCAAATTTTAAGGTGAGTAAAAACGTACAGTTTAGAGATGAAAGGGAAGTGTTTAATCACACAATATTGTTTCATTCATTAGGACCTTTAGAAACATGTCAATAAATATTTATGCCCCCTCTTCAAAGAAGTGGGGGTATATTGCTTTGCATTTGTCTGTCTGTCGGTCGGTCGGTCGGTCCGTAGACCAAATGGTTTCCGACCAATAACTAAAGAATGCTTAGGCCTAGGAACTTCAAACTTGGTAGGATGATTGTCCATCACCAGTAGATGACCCCTAGTGATTTTGGGGTCAAGGGGTCAAAGGTAAAGGTCACATTGACCTTGTAGGTAGAAACGGTTTCCGACCAATAACTAAAGAACGCTTGGGCCTAGGAAATTCAAACTTGGTAGAATGATTGTCCATCACCAGTAGATGATCCCTATTGATTTTGGGGTCAAGGGTCAAAAGTCAAGGTCACATTGACCTTGTAGGTAGAAACGGTTTCCGACCAATAACTAGAGAACGCTTTGACCTAGGTTCACCAAACTTGGTATGCTGGTTGGTCATTACCATTAGATGACCCCTATTGACTTTGAGGTCATTAGGTCAAAGGTCAAAATCACAGGGACTTTCAACCTAAAAACGGTTTCTGATCAATAACTAGAGAATGCTTTGACCTAGGTTCACCGAACTTGGTATGCTGGTTGGTCATCACCAGTAGATGACCCCTGTTGATTTTGAGGTCATTAGGTCAAAGGTCAAGCTCACAGGGACCTTCATCCTTAAAACGGTTTCCGATTAATAACAAGAGAATGCTTTGACCTAGGTTCACCAAACTTGGTATGCTAGTTGGTCATTACCAGTAGATGACCCCTATTGATTTTGAGGTCATTAGGTCAAAGGTCAAGATTACAGGGACCTTCATCCTAAAAACGGTTTCCGATCAATAACTAGAGAACGCTTTGACCTAGGTTCACCAAACTTGGTATGCTGGTTGGTCATCACCAGTAGATGACCCCTGTTGATTTTGAGGACATTAGGTCAAAGGTCAAGCTCACAGGGACCTTCATCCTAAAAACGGTTTCCGATCAATAACTAGAGAACGCTTTGACCTAGGTTCACCAAACTTGGTATGCTGGTTGGTCATCACCAGTAGATGACCCCTATTGACTTTGAGGTCATTAGGTCAAAGGACAAGATCACAGAGACTTTCATCCTTAAAACAGTTTCTGATCAATAACTAGAGAACGCTTTGACCTAGGTTCACCAAACTTGGTATGCTGGTTGTTCATCACCAGTAGATGACTCCTACTGATTTTGAGGTCATTAGGTCAAAGGTCAAGCTCACAGGGACCTTCATCCTAAAAACGGTGTCTGATCAATAACTGGAGAACGCTTTGACCTAGGTTCACCAAACTTGGTATACTGGTTGGACATCACCAGTAGATGACCCCTATTGACTTTGAGGTCATTAGGTCAAAGGTCAAGATCACAGAGACTTTCATCTTTAAAACGGTTTCCGATCAATAACTAGAGAACGCTTTGACCTAGCTTCACCAAACTTAGTATGCTGGTTGGTCATCACCAGTAGATGACCCCCTATTGATTTTGAGGTGATTAGGTCAAAGGTCAAGCTCACAGAAACTTTGACTCTAAAAACGGTTTCCAATCAATAACTAGAGAATGCTTTGACCTAGGTTCACCAAACTTGGTATGCTTGTTGGTCATGACTAGTAAATGACCCTTTTTGATTTTGAGGTCATTAGATCAAAGGCTAAGGCCACAGGGACCTTGATCCTGAAAACGGTTTCTGATCAATAACTAGAGGATGCTTTGGCCCAACCACAAGCAATTAGGTGCTGCAGGGGGGCATTTATGTTTTACAAACATTTCTTGTTTATCTTAAAAATTGTTGATAATTGGTTACTGGAGGCTATGTGTTTTGCTATATGGATTTTCAAGCAATATTGTTCAGACGTTGCACTTGCACTATTAGTAAAACAATCAAAAGTGCTATGTTTAAAGTTATGAACTAACTGCTTACAAAGACAAATTTGGAACTGACATTACTAATACAAGTTTACAAAAATAATGATGGATTCACTGTCTTTTAATCCACGCTAAAGTTTCTTGCAAAACGCTTACATGCTGCACACAATTTTCATACTGTGAAATTTCATTTTTGCAAATTTGGTCATGTTGGTAAGTAAGCTCTAGACTCTACATGTGTAGGTGCTCAGGTGAAAATAAGCATCTGGCAGCTAATACATGTAGTTTAAAGGTGTAGATGAAAATTTTAACTACAGTAGATTCGTACCACCTTACGACCACGCCGAAATTAAGACCATGCCGCTATTATGGGCACTTTTGAAAAGAACCAAACAAGCTTTACGACAGCTGCATGTATAAACACAAGGAAGTCTGTGCTGTGAAAAAATTTTCTTCAGGTGATTACTGAAAGTAAGGATACTAAAGGATGATATTGCGACACGAGTAAATAATTGTGAAGGGAACTGAATCCTCGGGGGTATAATAAGTTTTCAGTTTGCTGGGGTTCAAAGCAAAAAATAATCTTAGATCGATGCTTACCTATGTTGATTAAAATAGAAATCGTTTTAGTTGGCTGAATAAAATACTGAGTTAATTTAATTAAGTGTTAATTCAGTTAAAAAACGTAAGATCTTATTTTAAAATTTATTCTAACTTCAGAACTCAGAATATTTACAGTTAAATTTAAATTGTGTCAGACAAATCCCCAGCATGGAGAAACGAAAATGAAATTATTGAAATGCTTATTCATTATTGAAATGTTTAATTATTGAATATAATAACATCATTTTGATGAATAATGTATTTTGCTCTGTCTAAATAATGTTCTATTTTCCCTTTATGAACTTGCATAATTATGTAAAACATATGTTGCCGAGGTCTCAACCCAGTTTTAAGACCAGCTCACAATTAAGACCACTTCCCTTTATACCCAATGGTGGTCTTAATAGAGGAATTTTATTGTACTTTGTTTAAGTGGTTATACTTTATAATGCAATAAAATCATACCCAGATATAGTCTGAAGTTACATGTATCTCTAGTTATCTAATTGATGATCGTGTACAAATTGATGTTCATGTAAAATAAGTGTGATCCTGGGACAGTAAAAGAATTGGTAACTGATATTATTAAGGAAATTAAATTCTTTGTAGACTGGCAAAGAGTTGAGTAAAAGATCTTGGTATAGGTGAAGTTGAAAATTCAATGGAAAATGGTCTGTTTCTTTTAATAAAAGAGGCTCATCATTGGCTTTAGCTTGCAAATAGACATCTTAAATGTTCTTTCGCAACCCCGCCCCCCCCTCAACTGAAAATAGAAATCTTAATTTCAGTAACAAGAAGTGGTTATATTACCCCTGTCAATCAAACTACTGATTGAAGACCATAACCATGGTGAACATTTAGCACTAGTTATATTAAAGAAAACTGTTTGATTAGGCTGCAGGTTAATTGGTGTCGAACTACTTCTGGTCATACATGCTAAACGTTAAGACACTTATTAATGTTTTGGTGCCTGTCTTAAAACATTTTGATAATTGGTGAAGCGCCGCAGGATTACATTGTGTATATGCCTTAAAATTATATAAACTAAGGCATTGCCCTAGCAATCCCTGATGCTTTCTTTTTTGATGGCCCCATTTACTCATGAAATAGAGGTAGTACTTGGGGGTTGTGTCAGAGAGGGGCATTTTGGGTAAATTTCATTACCAGAAGAGCATCTGCTATCTTGAATATTTAGCCCTGTTTCATGCTTAAAAGCCGGGTTTTCAAGTTCAGTTCACTTCCAACAGGATTTTTTTTAGCTGAATTATTTTTTTTTTCTGATTCATAAGTTTCAAAGCTCATTTATACATTATACAGATGTGCATGAATTGATTGATTTTTAATTGTTGCTTGTTCAATTGAAAGCCTCATTGTAAATCAGAATTTCATTACATTGTTATTTACATGTACAGTATGATTATTTCATGTTGTGTATTTAAAAGTTTACCTTAGAAATAAATCTTAAAAAGTAATCAAATTACACAGACTTGTAAGATATGATTGTGTTGTATTTATTTTCCAGGCCATTTTCATTGAAGAGGGTAGCGGATTCAGAGAAGGATTATGACTCACTACCACAAAGACATAAAGATATGATTCCAGACTTCCTTGAACATCTGAATACTGTCAGGTAATGTGAAAGATCCAGTGTTCTTAAGAGTGCTGGTGTTTAAATTTGGGGCGAATAGAAACTTCAGTGTTAATCACAATAGGGATATAGGGATTCTTTATACTAGGTGTCATACTTAGGATCAGATTATTGGACTAGTGGTAACAGACAGGCTTTGTAATGAAGAGGTCTTGAGTTGGATCTCCCTATTCTCTGCTATCACAACCAACTGTGTTTTTGGCTGAGGGGACAAGAAGTTAAACCAAGGTACCATGTATCGGTGCTATACATTGAGCATAGCAAAGAACCAGGAGTGTCTCTGGAACAGGACCCCTTTGTGTATTACTCTGTCCCTCACAACCTAAAATTACTAATATCTTCAAAGGGCATCAGTCATATGGGAAACCAGTACCAATGATGAATTAACTGAATTAGATAAAACCAAAACGCCCCACAGTCCACCCAATGGCCCCTTGTTAAAATGACTGGTTCTGTCACAATTCACAAGAATTCTGAGGTCATTGTATTTAAAGCTTAATTGATATTGCTGTTGAGTTAATGATTGTAGGTATAGGTAGATTATATTCTGTCACTTTTTCCAGAAATTGGTAGGAATATTATGATGTGGAGATGGTTGAAGGCATGTATTCCTGTGTGTAATGACATTTCACTATCTTTTTTATCTTGACAGGTCATGTATTGAACAGAATGATCTGATTATACGATTAATCATACAAGATGCCGAACACATCTTCGAAAACAAACAAAACATGGCAAAGGTAACATTTTACCCTTTTATTTCTGTAACAGATTGCAATGAGGTGGTATATTGGTTTTAATTCATGCACCTTTTGAAATTTCCAGAGAAAAAACATGGTCAGTGGGTTGGGATACTGCTTGTTCTGAAATGATCGTTCTGTGATTAATTTAGAAAAACAAAACATAGTCTGTCAGTGCTCTTTTCAAAAAAGAATTTGACTTAAAGTTTAGAGAAGCATGTTCTTATCGAGCATGTTTTTGAATTGTTTTATTTAAAGATGTTAATAGGAGACCTTGCAAAGATGCTGATTAAAAGTATTAATGTCTATAATACAATGTTAATATGAATGAGAAAACAATTCTGGTCCTGAAGGGATTCAGACTCATGGCTGCTAAGACAAAGTGGCACAAACATAATATTAGCTACATGTAAATACTAAAATGATTAGATCAGTATGGTCAAGGTCAGTTTAACAGCCAAATGTTTCAAGTTTGCAAAAAAAATTTCACACCCAAGAATGGACAACATTTCTCCTGTAAATGTCTGACCATTATGGAAAGATGTTAAAATAAACTCCGAGCTCTTCACATAAGCCTTGCTGATGTTGTATATAACATGGATTTACACATGCACTTTCATTATGTATTGAGGCATTTTTTGCTTGGAATATGAATTTAGACATTTCTAAATGGATTTGGATTTGTTATATGATAACCTTTTGGTGAATAGAAGAAGTTTAATGTAAAAAAAACAAACCCTCACCTTTTCAGAATGGCTCCAACATCAAAGCTTTGTTACCTTTGGTGTCAGATATGGAAAAAGTGAAAACCACATTGAAACAGTTTGTGCGAGATTGGAGCTCAGCCGGGGAACACGAGAGAAAAGTTTGCTATGAGCCTGTTATACATGAAATAGAGCAGAGATTTCCAAAGGAATCACTGTGAGTTTTGCTAGACTTTGTTTTTATTCTGAGGGGGTATTAATCACCTGCAGTTGTAGTTCTATTTTGAATTTAGACATATATCAAGTAAATACAGTTGCTAATATATTTGAGATGTAATAGATATTGAATCAATATATGATGCAGACTTTCATAATTATTTTAGATCTAAAGGCTTATTCTTAACTGTTCTGTATTTTATAATTTATTTTAGATCTAAAGGCATATTCTTAACTGTTTTGTATGTCATAATTATTTTAGATCTAAAGGCATATTCTTAACTGCTTTGATTCTAAGGGTCAGAAGCATTTTTGTGCAGAATCACATTTTATAGGAGTATCGAGCCTTTCTCTCCCCATTGAAAAAAAGAAAAAAAAAAGAAAACAACAATAATAAGGGATCAAAGGATGTTTCTGTAATACACTGTAGTTTTTTTCAGTCGGAATTTGTTTAATCACGTTTTAATTGTTAAAGCATAATCACAGACAAAAATCAAAGCACTGAAGGCACTGAATTTATGTCTCAGCTTATTTAATCACTGTCTTTATTCAGACTTCCTTGTGCTTATCCTTTTTCAAGAGAAAAACATCAGAATTATTATTCACTTAAGTTGTCCAAAAAATTTGAATCAAAAGAGTGAATAATTATCCAAGATGTGTTAATTACTTCCCTTTGTTATGTAATTATTGAAAAAAGAAAAACAAAAGTTATAAAGTTCTCTTCTTGTTTAAGTATCTCACCTCATTTTCATACATTTCATTATTATTTTAAATTTTTCAATTTCTTGATATAATTAAGTGTAATTATTTGTATATATTGAATATATTATTCTTTTCCTTCTTTTACCAAGGGACACCGCACCTGTAAATATCCTGGTACCTGGCGCAGGGCTTGGTAGACTTACCTTTGAACTGGCTAGGCGGGGCTACAACTGCCAGGGAAATGAATGGAGCCTTTTCATGTTGTTCTCTTCGAACTTTGTTCTGAATAAGTAAGTAACATTTTACACTGAATATGTACAGTACAAAGATTGATAAGTTTATTGTGAATTCAGACATACCTATTTCACATGACTTGGAAACAAATCCTTACAAGTAATTTTGATCCAGCTCTAGAAATGTTTCAAGCACTTCCAGTGGTTGGAACCAGTACTAACCCTGAGAGTGTGGAATGGAAAAAGTCATAGGAGACTCTCAAACCCCTGGTGGAATTCAAACCAGTGACCTAAAGATAAGGAGACCAGTGGTTCCAACTACAGTAAAAGACCTGCAGCTTTCAGTATTAATTCTTTTAAGTGTTGATAACTAATGTTTAATCTTTGAATTGAACTCTTACAGTATACAAATATATTTCTTACATTTTTATACAGCAGGCTGCTTTAACAATGAATTCAACGCATGTAATTCCTTTTAATTTGATAATGTTTGGAATTAGAATAAGGCAAAATTCATTACCGTTATCATCTTTTATTTGAGGTGTACATTGTTAAGCAGAATTCAATGTTTTTTTTCTCTAATTAAGCAATCAAGTGCCTTACTTGATGTTTTCATAGTGCATAAATAGCAACTGAAATTGTGTGCATTCAAAGGGTATACATTCAATTCTAAAGACCAATGCATTTCAGGGTCAGATTGGAGTTAAAAATCATTTTTTTCTTCAAAGTTTACAAATTAAGGAGTAAAAGGAAAAAAAAAACATTAGAACCTTGATAATAAAGAAACAGATAAAATGTTTTAATACTTATTTTATAAGTCAGTTACATTTATATAGCTAATTCATATACATGTGGTTGTATATCTGGAACAAAACAGTTCTAAAGTGGGCCATGATAGCTCATTTGTAAGAGGATTCACTGAGGTCTTGATTTCGAATCAGAACCAGAGCTGAATGTTTGTCCTTAAACAAAGACACCTACCTGTAATCCGCACATGCCTCAGTTAACCATGCTATTGCACTGAACCAGTAGTGAATATTACTGGCTCTTCTGTCAGGCCTACATCCCTGCGAGGGGTTTGACATTAACCCTTAACCTGATGGAACCACATTAACCCTTAACCTGATGGAACCAAAAGTGGTTAGCCTTTGCCTCCAGTATAGAGCCAGGCCAGCCTGCACATCCGTGCAGTCTGACCAAGCTCTATACTGTTGGTAGCTCCATTTTTGTATTTTGATACTGAAACCCCTTAAACTTTGAATGAACTGTTCAAAATTCAAAGCTGGGCAAATCCATTACAACATTTCAACATGTTCAGGGTTAATAGCAGGAAAATTAAATCAATGACAAAAGATTAAAGCAAATCTATTAAGTTAGATCAGTAATTCCTTACCTCCACCCTCAAGAGTACTCTTTTCCATTAATTTGTTTAGGTAAAATAACTTCTGTCTTAACTTTATTGGATTGAAGGCTGTTCGGGCTAGTTTTATACTTTTTTCACTATAAGCATTCTGGATTTATTTTGAAACATGAACTTCATATGGAATAAAATTGATGTTACAAAACCTTCAGACATGGTGAAAGAATGAAAATTAGTTATTACTTATTTCATTTTAAAAACCACTTTGAAATTTTTGTCTAATTGTTAAGAATGGTATAGGAACAAAAAATCATTACATTTAATTTGAAATCCCTGTACCATGGAGAAGAATGTCTTAATGTTGTCTGTATTTTGTCATAAGATGAAAGTATTGTTATTTAAAAAGCCTCTTCACTGAATGTTGTAAAATTCTATAATGGGTCTAGAAACCTAAAATAAAACTGTTGAAGATTTTTGGCAAAAAGACGGAGAAATTTTCTACTGTCTAATAGCTGAGATGGAGGAATGTTCCCCAATCTCTCAGCTAAGATTAAGGAATGTTCCCCTATCTCTCAGCTGTGATGAAAGAATGTTCCGTTATCACTCAACTGAGGTGAAGGAATGTTCCCATATCTCTCAACTGAGGTGGAGGAATGTTCCATTATCTCTCAACAAAGGTGTAGGATTGTTCCCTTATCTCTCAACTGAGATGAAGGAATGTTCCCTTATCTCTCAACTGAGGTGGAAGAATATTCCCTTATCTCTCCACTGAGGTGGAGGAATGTTCCCATATCTCTCAACTGAGGTGGAGGAATGTTCCCTTATCTCTCAACTGAGGTGGAGGATTGTTCCCTTATCTCTCAACTGAGATGGAGAAGTGTTCCCTTATCTCTCAACTGAGGTGGAGGAATGTTCCATTATCTCTCAACAAAGGTGTAGGATTGTTCCCTTATCTCTCAACTGAGATGAAGGAATGTTCCCTTATCTCTCAACTGAGGTGGAAGAATATTCCCTTATCTCTCCACTGAGGTGGAGGAATGTTCCCATATCTCTCAACTGAGGTGGAGGAATGTTCCCTTATCTCTCAACTGAGGTGGAGGATTGTTCCCTTATCTCTCAACTGAGATGGAGAAGTGTTCCCTTATCTCTCAACTGAGGTGGAGGAATGTTCTCTTATCTCTCAACTGAGGTGGAGGATTGTTCCCTTATCTCTCAGCTGAGATGAAGGAATGTTCCCGTATCTCGCAACTGAGGTGGAGGAATGTCTCATATCTCTCAACTGAGGTGGAGGATTGTTCCCTTATCTCTCAACTGAAATGGAGGAATGTTCCCTTATCTCTCAACTGAGATGGAGGAATGTTCCCTTATCTCTCAACTGAGATGGAGGAATGTTCCCATATCTCTCAACTGAGATGGAGGAATGTTCCCTTATCTCTCAACTGAGGTGGAAGAATATTCCCTTATCTCTCCACTGAGGTGGAGGAATGTTCCCATATCTCTCAACTGAGGTGGAGGAATGTTCCCTTATCTCTCAACTGAGGTGGAGGATTGTTCCCTTATCTCTCAACTGAGGTGGAGGAATGTTCTCTTATCTCTCAACTGAGGTGGAAGATTGTTCCCTTATCTCTCAGCTGAGATGAAGGAATGTTCCCGTATCTCTCAACTGAGGTGGAAGAATGTCTCATATCTCTCAACTGAGGTGGAGGATTGTTCCCTTATCTCTCAACTGAAATGGAGGAATGTTCCCTTATCTCTCAACTGAGATGGAGGATTGTTCCCTTATCTCTCAACTGAAATGGAGGATTGTTCCCTTATCTCTCAACTGAAATGGAGGATTGTTCCCTTATCTCTCAACTGAAATGGAGGAATGTTCCCCTATCTCTCAACTGAGATGGAGGAATGTTCCCTTATCTCTCAACTGAGATGGAGGAATGTTCCCGTATCTCTCAACTGAGATGGAGGAATGTTCCCCTATCTCTCAACTGAGATGGAAGAATGTTCCCCTATCTCTCAACTGAGATGGAAGAATTTTCCCCCATCTCTCAGCTGTGATAAAGGAAAACTCCCCTATCTCTCAACTGAGATGGAGGAATGTTCCCCTATCTCTCAACTGAGGTGGAGGAATGTTCCCCTATCTCTCAGCTGAGGTGGAGGAATGTTCCCCTATCTCTCAGCTGAGATGGAGGAATGTTCCCCTATCTCTCAGCTGAGATGGATGAATGTTCCCCTGTCTCTCAACTGAGATGGAGGAATGTTCCCCTATCTCTCAACTGAGATGGAAGAATCTTCCCCTATCTCTCAACTGAGATGGAGGAATGTTCCACTATCTCTCAACTGAGATGGAAGAATCTTCCCCTATCTCTCAACTGAGATGGAAGAATGTTCCACTATCTCTCAACTGAGATGGAAGAATGTTCCACTATCTCTCAACTGAGATGGAAGAATGTTCCACTATCTCTCAACTGAGATGGAAGAATGTTCCACTATCTCTCAACTGAGATGGAAGAATGTTCCACTATCTCTCAACTGAGATGGAAGAATGTTCCACTATCTCTCAACTGAGATGGAAGAATGTTCCACTATCTCTCAGCTGAGATGGAAGAATCTTCCCCTATCTCTCAACTGAGATGGAAGAATGTTCCACTATCTCTCAACTGAGATGGAAGAATGTTCCCCTATCTCTCAACTGAGATGGAAGAATGTTCCACTATCTCTCAACTGAGATGGAAGAATGTTCCCCTATCTCTCAACTGAGATGGAAGAATGTTCCACTATCTCTCAACTGAGATGGAAGAATGTTCCCCTATCTCTCAACTGAGATGGAAGAATGTTCCACTATCTCTCAACTGAGATGGAAGAATGTTCCACTATCTCTCAACTGAGATGGAAGAATGTTCCCCTATCTCTCAACTGAGATGGAAGAATGTTCCACTATCTCTCAACTGAGATGGAAGAATCTTCCCCTATCTCTCAACTGAGATGGAAGAATGTTCCACTATCTCTCAACTGAGATGGAAGAATCTTCCCCTATCTCTCAACTGAGATGGAAGAATGTTCCACTATCTCTCAACTGAGATGGAAGAATGTTCCCCTATCTCTCAACTGAGATGGAAGAATGTTCCACTATCTCTCAACTGAGATGGAAGAATGTTCCACTATCTCTCAACTGAGATGGAAGAATGTTCCCCTATCTCTCAACTGAGATGGAAGAATGTTCCACTATCTCTCAACTGAGATGGAAGAATGTTCCACTATCTCTCAACTGAGATGGAAGAATGTTCCACTATCTCTCAACTGAGATGGAAGAATCTTCCCCTATCTCTCAACTGAGATGGAAGAATGTTCCACTATCTCTCAACTGAGATGGAAGAATGTTCCACTATCTCTCAACTGAGATGGAAGAATGTTCCACTATCTCTCAACTGAGATGGAAGAATGTTCCCCTATCTCTCAACTGAGATGGAAGAATGTTCCCCTATCTCTCAACTGAGATGGAAGAATGTTCCCCTATCTCTCAACTGAGATGGAGGAATGTTCCCCTATCTCTCAACTGAGATGGAAGAATCTTCCCCTATCTCTCAACTGAGATGGAAGAATGTTCCACTATCTCTCAACTGAGATGGAAGAATGTTCCACTATCTCTCAACTGAGATGGAAGAATGTTCCCCTATCTCTCAGCTGAGATGGAAGAATGTTCCCCTATCTCTCAACTGAGATGGAAGAATGTTCCACTATCTCTCAACTGAGATGGAAGAATGTTCCACTATCTCTCAACTGAGATGGAAGAATGTTCCCCTATCTCTCAACTGAGATGGAAGAATGTTCCACTATCTCTCAACTGAGATGGAAGAATGTTCCACTATCTCTCAACTGAGATGGAAGAATGTTCCCCTATCTCTCAGCTGAGATGGATGAATGTTCCACTATCTCTCAACTGAGATGGATGAATGTTCCACTATCTCTCAACTGAGATGGATGAATGTTCCACTATCTCTCAACTGAGATGGAAGAATCTTCCCCTATCTCTCAACTGAGATGGAAGAATGTTCCACTATCTCTCAACTGAGATGGAAGAATGTTCCCCTATCTCTCAGCTGAGATGGATGAATGTTCCCCTATCTCTCAACTGAGATGAAGGATTGTTCCCCTATCTCTCAGCTGAGATGGATGAATGTTCCACTATCTCTCAACTGAGATGAAGGAATGTTCCCCTATCTCTCAGCTGAGATGGATGAATGTTCCACTATCTCTCAACTGAGATGGAAGAATGTTCCCCTATCTCTCAGCTGAGATGGATGAATGTTCCCCTATCTCTCAACTGAGATGAAGGATTGTTCCCCTATCTCTCAGCTGAGATGGATGATTGTTCCCCTATCTCTCAGCTGAGATGGAAGAATCTTCCCCTATCTCTCAACTGAGATGGAAGAATGTTCCACTATCTCTCAACTGAGATGGAAGAATGTTCCCCTATCTCTCAGCTGAGATGGATGAATGTTCCCCTATCTCTCAACTGAGATGAAGGATTGTTCCCCTGTCTCTCAGCTGAGATGGATGAATGTTCCCCTATCTCTCAACTGAGATTAAGGATTGTTCCCCTATCTCTCAGCTGAGATGGATGAATGTTCCCCTATCTCTCAGCTGAGATGAAGGATTGTTCCCCTGTCTCTCAACTGAGATGGAAGAATGTTCCCCTATCTCTCAACTGAGATGGAGGTATGTTTCCCTATCTCTCAACTGAGAATCCTAATTTTATTCCCCAACATATACATGATTTAATGTTTATTGATGACAAAAGCAACAGAAAATGTTTAAAGAATTTGACAAGCAAGAAAACTTAAAAAAAGAAAATATTAATTTTTAGGTATTTTCCCCCAGAAATAAGTTTGAGAGAAAAAAAACAACAGGTAAGGTTTGTGATATGGATTTTTTTTTAGAAAATCTGTATTTTCAACTTTTGACCATTCATGTCACTTTAGTTTAAGTCCCAGGATCACATCGATTTTACTCAAATAGAAAAAAAATGTACTGATAGTATAATGAACGAACCATGTTCTATTTGCTCTTAATTAGTGTTGACATGTATCTTTCTTTTGTATTCAAGTCATTTCTTCATGAAAAAGCCTTCCTTATTTTTTTTGCAATATCATTGAAAAAATTACTGCACTATATTACTAACATATTCATTGTTTCAAAAAGCAAAGTTAGAAATAATTTTGGTGCAAATAAAGACCATTCCATCGGTAAGAAATCTTTTGTGGTAGAATAAGATTTACCTATAAATGTCGTCCTGGGACTTTAAGTTGTAAAAAATGCAAACCTGTACCCTTTTACAAATGTCTGTTAAGTGTCTTCAGACATTTCTGTTTATGTAGACATGTTCTCATTCTGTAAAATAATTTCTTTTAGATTGAAAGAAATACAAAGGCAATGTGCCAATACCTTTGTTACAGATGTAAAAATGTGAACACATATACCTTACATCCATGGGTACACCAGTGGACAAATAACCTGCGAAACAGGGACCAGGTGGAGCCAGTAAAGTTTCCAGACATAGATACCTCATCCATACCAGAGAATGTGCAGTTTTCAATGGCAGCAGGGGATTTTCTTGAAGTTTACCAAGATCCAGGTAATTAGCTTATCTGTTACCAAGAACACAGCATGTTTAATTGAGAAAGTTATAGATTTGTGTATGAAGTAATCTGTAGGAAAGTGGTTGTCCACAACTGTCATTACAATAAGAATTACGCCTGTTGTAGATAAAGGTCAAGGTCGCAGTCTCTGGTCAAAGGCCAAGGTTATCTTAAACTCAACTTTTTGTGTATGTGCGTTTTTAAGCCAGGTGGAAAAAATTAAATGTACAAGCACAACTGGATTATTCTGTTACCAGTCTTCAAATAATATTTCATGTATAAAATTACCAAAAATACTTGTACAAGTACTCTCATACGTATACATGTAGAATGAGGTCAGAAGAGGGCTTACTGTTGACACTTGTTTCTTGTTCAGTCAGAGGTTTCAGTAACTTACAGTTTGGCTACCTCAACTGCATAGGCTAATTTGGCTACCTCAGATCACAGGTCAGTAAAATACGGCATGGGGACCTAGACCACTGAGCCATTGAGGATTGTTCTTTACAAATGTCAAAAGATAAACAATGTATCTACCCTGTGACTAACAGGGTAAATTTTTAATGTTAAAACTGTAAAAAAAACCTTTATGTTATGATATGTTTCTGTAACAAAAACTGAGACAGTAACTTAGTTTTGATATGTTCTTCACAATTACAATCAGAATTTTGTATCCCCTCGCCAAAGGCAGAGGGGAAATTATAAACAGTCTCCATCCCTATATTCGTACAGTGCATCCGTCCCAATTTTGTCCAGAGCATAACTCCAAACTTCATACACTGACAGAGCACATTGGGAAAAAGAACATTGTATAAGAACAATAACTCCACCTTGCCTACTTTTAGAGTCATTCTCCTTTATCAGATTTACTTAAATAGTTTTGTCCAGAGCACAACTCCAAAACTACTTGAGCGATTTACTTCAAACTTAATACACTGACATAGCACTTTGGTAGGAAGTACATTGTATAAGAACAATAACTCCACCTTGCCTACTTTTAGAGTTATTCTCCTTTATCAGATTCACTTAAATAGTTTTGTCCAAAGCATAACTCCAAAAGTACTTGAGGGATTTGCTTCAAACTTAGTTCACTGACATGGCACTTTGGTAGGAAGTGCATTGTACAAGAACAATAACTCTACCTTGCCTACTTTAAGAGTTATTCCCCTTTATCAGATTTACTTGGAAAAAGATCCAGAGCATAACTCCAAAAGTGCTTGAGAGATTTACTTCAAACTTAATACACTGACAAGGCACATTGGTAGAAAGTGCGTTGTACAAGAACAATAACTCTACCTTGCCTACTTTTAGTTATTCACCTTTATCAGATTTACTTGAAAAAATTTTTCCAGAGCATAACTCCAAAAGTACTTGAGGGATTTTCTTCAAAGTTCATACACTGGCATAGCACATTCATAGGAAGTGCAGTGTGGAAGAACAATAACTCTACCTTGCCTAGTTTTTGAGGGATTTTCTTCAAACTGCATACGCGCATTATTACATTTAGGTTTTTAAAGTACAACCTTCAGGTAACTTCTTCCCGGCAGAGGGATTAACCATGTGTAACATGGCTCTTGTATATATATGAACATTTTCTTTTTTATGCATCATTGACCCATCTGTGAGCCAGTCTCTTTAAAACCAACAGATTTATATTTTTATATATATTTCTTAAAAATTAGTTACTTTACTTACAGAGATTACATGTATGTCTCTGTTTTCTTCTTTCAGAAACATGGGATTGCCTTGCTACAGTGTTTTTCTTAGACACAGCTCACAATATTATTGCCTACATTGAAACCATTTACAAAATACTGAAACCTGGAGGATACTGGGTAAATCTTGGTATGTGCTTAGCATTATTATTTGTATACTTGTCACCCTCCATATTGGTACTAGTATGTTATAATCTTAACATGTAGTATTGTTGTTCACTATTTTTTTTTATGGTTCAGTTTTTACATTATTTAGACTGTAAAAAAGTAAAGCTAATGAATGTTCACCTCTAGACTTGTCAATGCCATGGTTAAAAAAGCTGCAAATATTCCAACGGAGGTGGGACTAGAAAATCAAAGTGAAAGTAGGTCATATGGTTCTATCTTGATTGTAGAAATCAGGCAAATGCCGCCAAAGAAGTAAAAACATTGTTCAACCGTAATTAGAATTCAAAGTTGTTAAAGTGAGAAGCAGTAGATTGACCAACAGAAAAATCATTGCCTGTCTCTTTTGAGACAAATATTTATACATCTAAAGCATCAAATGATGAGAGGTGGTTTTGAAACATTGAAAATCATATTGTCCAGGTCTTACTCAAGTTTGAAGTGAAATTACTAATTAGGGACATGAGTAAATAGCAAAGAAAGACTTAATTGTTCAAAAAGTTATATCTCTTATATAGGTCAAAATAGGAAAAAATGCGAAAATCTGCAAACTTGCATCACATTTTATTTATTTCTGTGATCTTTTTCCAATAGAACATTTTTAAATCACAAAGAATTGACAGTTTATTTCACAAGCATTCATTTTTTTCTATTTTGACCTTGAAATGACCTTGAACTTGTAATTCTTGTTTCCCAAAGTTAAACATTTTTCAAAAGCTATATGTAGGCTATAAAATTATTGCACTGTATTTCCAATATCTCTTGAGTCATGTCTGCCATATTCATTTGTTAAGTATAATAGTAACGTTTCAAACGTGGCGGCCATCTTGGACGCCATCTTGGATTTCTCGAAACGCCACCAGCTGCGGCAAAAGAGCCAGGCATTTTGAAAAACTACAGACCCTTAGGAGTATTTTGGTATATAACATGCCTTGTTAACAGATGAGTCCCACCCCACCTTTCCATACGGCCAAATAGTCACTCTACCATTAAGCATAATACAAACTGTTTTAAAGGTTCCGACAACATCCTTACTTTTGAACAGTACACCAGTTTTAAGTTATATTTTGCTTATAACAAAGGTAGTAATTCAGTGCAATTATAAAAAAGAGCATTGTTAAATCAGAGTGCAGTTATCTTTAGCTCATTTGAGCACAGAGTGCTTAAGGGTGAGCTTTTGGGATCATTGATTGTCCGGCGTCCATCGGCGTGCATTGAAATCGTCACAATTTAACTTGAACGACTTCTCCTCCTATATCTCTAAGTCAACTTTGACAAAACATGCCTGGGATATTCCTTGCATGAAGCTCTACCAAAGTTGTTCAAAGAATTGAATTCCATCAAGAACTCTGGTTGTCATGGCAACAGAAAGGGAAACTTTAAAAATCTTCTTATCTGAAACCACAAGGCCCTGAGCTTTAAGATTTGGTATGTAGCATTGTTTAGTGGACCTCTACCAAGTTTGTTCAAATTATACTCTTAGAATCAATTTGGCCTCGCCCCAGGGGTCAATTGATATTACATAGGCTTATATAGGGAAACTTTAAAAATCTTCTTGTCTGAAACCACAAGACGCTTAACCATAAGATTTGGTATGAAGCATTATCTAGTAGACCTCTACGAAGTTTGTTAAAATTATACCCCTTGGGTCAATTTGGCACTGCCCATAGGGTCGATTTATTTTACATAGGCTTATATAGGGACAACTTTGAAAATCTTTTTGTCTTAACCACAAAGCCCTGAGCTTTAAGATTTGGTATGTAGCATTGTTTAGTGGACCTCTACCAAGTTTGTTCAAATTATACTCTTAGAATCGAATATGGCCTCGCCCCGAGGGTCAATTGATATTACACAGGCTTATATAGAGAAACTTTAAAGATCTTCTTGTCTGAAACCACAAGACCCGAACCTGAAGATTTGGTATGTAGCATTGTCTAGTAGACCTCTACGAAGTTTGTTAAAATTATACCCCTTGGGTCAATTTGGCACTGCCCATAGGGTCGATTTATTTTACATAGGCTTATATAGGGACAACTTTGAAAATCTTTTTGTCTTAACCACAAAGCCCTGAGCTTTATGATTTGGTATGTAGCATTGTCTAGTGGACCTCTACCAAGTTTGTTATAATTATACCTCTGGGGTCTAATTTGGCCAGTCCCTGGGGGTCAATTGATTTTACATAGGCTTATATAGGGGAAACTTTGAAAAACTTCTTGTCTGAAACCACAAGGCCCTAATCCTTAAGATTTTGTATGTATTATTGTCTAGTGGACCTCTACGAAGATTTTAAAGTTATACCCCTTGGGTCAACTTTGGCACTGCCCATGGAGTCAATATATTTCACATAGGCTTATGTAGGGAAAACTTTGAAAGTCTTTTTGTCTGAAAACACAAGGCCCTGAGCTTTAAGATTTGGTTTGTAGCATTGTCAAGTGGACCTCTACCAAGCTTGTTCAAATTGTACCTCTGGGGTCTAATTTGGCCAGGCCCTGGGGGTCAATTGATTTTATATAGGCTTATATAGGGAAAACTTTGAAAACCTTCTTGTTTGAAACCACAAGGCCCTGATCCTTAAGATTTGGTATGTACATGTAGCATTGTCTAGAGGACCTCTACCAATTTTGTTAAAATTATGCCCCTTGGATCAAATTTGGCCCTGCCCATGGGGTCAATTTATTTAACATACACTTATATAGGGAAAACTTTGAAAATCTTCATGTCTGAAACCACAAAGCCTAGAACTTTTATTGGAGCATCAGCTAGAGGTCCTCTACCAAGTTTATTCAGATTATGCCCCTTGGGTGAAAATTGGCTCTACCCTGGTGGTCACTTGAATTCATATAGATTTACATAGGGAGAATCATTCAAGAACTTTTTGATGTTAGCTCAATAGCAGACCCAAAGGCACAGGATTCAGGTGAGCCATCTAGGGCCATCATGGCCTTCTTGTCTTATTAATTTTTGTCAGTAGCATGAAACAGGGATGATACATGACATACTTTTTGAATTTTAATACATCTTTACATATTTGTTTTTCTAGATGGTATGGTGTGTTGCGTGTTTGACTTAGGCCCTTAGCTCAATGGTCAAGGTCAAGTCACTGGTCAAAGTTTAAAAATGCTGATAGTAGACAATGTCTGGGCCATTATTTCTCCATACATGGAAGGATTTTGAAACACCTTGGCATATTTGTTCTCCTTGATGAGACAGTGTGTTGCTTGCAAGACCTGAGTCCCTGGCTCAAAGGTCAAGATCACAGTGTAAAAGTAAAAAAGAAAGTTGTTGATAGAAATTGCCCTAGCCATAACTTATTCATATATGGAAAATTTTCAAATATTTTTGCCTGTTTGTTAAATTGATGAGGCGGTGTCCCATATGCAAGACCAAGGTCCATATCTCAAATGTCAAGGTCAAGTCACTGGTCAAAGGTAAATAATTTTGATGATAGACTAGGTAGGGCCATAACTTCTCCATGCATGGAAGGATTTTGCATATTAGTTCATGTTGATGAGACATTAAGTTGCATTCAAGACCAAAGATCCTAGTTCGAAGGTCAAGGTCACAGTGACTTGTCAAAATGAAAAAAATGTTGATGATAGCCCTTGTCTGGTCTTAATTTTTCTATATATGGAAGGATCTTGAAGTACCATGGAATATTTGTTCACTAAATGAGAAGGTGGGTTGAGTTCAAGACCTAGACCCCTTGCTCAAAGATCAATGTCACAGTCACTGGTCAAAGGTCAAACATGTTGCTGATTGATCTTGTCAGGGACATAATTCTCCATGCATTGAAGGACTTTAATTTCTATCAAAATAGATGTCACCTTCTTTGTTATTTGCTGTCCTTGTATTTTATGAATTTCTATAACATCATACTGTCAAATAAAATAGACTGGGACCCCGTTATACAATGTAGCGCTCTAGTTGGGGTCCAAGGTTTCAGACCACTGACTTGTCTCTCGCATCCATCCTGGCATCGTGTATAAGATTTCTAACTGATTGAACTTAAGATACAGTGCAGCGCTTTGAAGTGTCAATCCAGCACAACATATCTAGAGAACATAGCGCTTCAGAAATTGAGGGAGGTAGCTCATACATGATAGTTTCTTCTTCCTCCTCTTCTGCATTATCTTCTGTTGATTTCTCTTTTCGGACACTTTCAATGATCTCCTCTTCTGTTGTCTTGTGGTACGTGGGTACCTCGTCGTCGTCAGTTATCCGGTTCTGTATGCAATTATCATCCATCTCAGAATCGAATAACTGCCGTGCTGTTACCAGTTCCTGTTGAGAAAAGGTCCCACTCTCCGTTGTCCGTTGTTGTGCTGCTGCCACATCCTGCATGTTGAATCCATCAAAATCCTCACTATCAGAGCTATCCACCTGCTCGTACGCCGCTCCTAAACAGATTTTCGGCTTGTGTTTGTTACTCAGTTCATCACTTCAAATTTTAGGTTTTCATAACAGTTTGATACCTGACTGATCATCAATTACAACAAACAAAGAAGCGGATCAATGCCAGACTTTGCATACTTTTCACTTTTTTCCCGCCCTAGAGCGTCCTAATTACATAGTTAATTGTACTTCGCTTACACATTAAACAAGCGTTGTTATGGATACAGCAAGTAAGATATGCATGTAAGATAATTATGTTCGGTGAAAAATAGGTACTTTTTTAGCTCACCTGAGCCGTAGGCTCATGGTGAGCTATTAGGATCAATCAATGTCCGTCATCCGTCGTCTGTCCACACTTAGTTCGTTAACGCTCTAGCGGTCACAGTTTTGCCTCAATTGTCTTGAAACTTGGTCAGGATGTTTGTCCAAATGAATTCTCGGACGAGTTCGAACATGGCTTATCTGGGTTGAAAAACTAGGTCACAGAGCCCAAATATAGAAAAACCTTGTTAACACTCTAGAGGCTACATTTTCAGTCCAAATATCCTGAAAAGTTGTCAGAAAGGTTGTATCAATGATATCTAGCTCAAGTTCGAATATGGGTCATCTAGGGTCAAAAACTAGGTCACAAAGCCCAAATATTGAAAAACCTTGTTAACTCTCTAGAGGTAACATTTTCAGCACAAATAATCTGGAAATTTGTCAGAAAGGTTTCTTTTGTGATTTCTAGCTCAAGTTTGAATATGGGTCATCTGGGTTCAAAAACTAGGTCATAGAGCCCAAAAATATCGAAAAACCTTTTTAACACTCTAGAGGCTACTTTTTCAGTCCAAATACCCTGGAAATTTGTCAGAAAGATTGTTTTGATAATTTCTAGCTCAAGTCCGAATATGGGCCATCTAGGTTCAAAAACTAGGTCATAGAGCCCAATTATGGAAAAACCTTGTTAACACTCTATTGGTAACATTTTCAGTCCAAACAACCTGAAAATTTGTCAGAAAGATTGTTTCAATAATTTCTAGGTCAAGTTCTAAAATGGGTCATCTGGGGTCAGTTAACCAGGTCCATATCCACTTTTGTAAAAAGCAGTCATACTCAGGTGAGCGATACAGGGCCATCATGGCACTCTTGTTGAATTTTTGCATAGGCTTTGCAAGCCATGACCCTTGAGTGTTATACCGACGTTAGCGTTATAACGGGGCGCGTAGTAACGGGGTCCGAGTATCATTAGCATATTTATTCACTGCACTGCCATGCAAAAAATTTACAATG
Organism: Cyclina sinensis; assembly: GCA_012932295.1. NCBI lineage: Eukaryota > Metazoa > Mollusca > Bivalvia > Venerida > Veneridae > Cyclina > Cyclina sinensis. Next base: position 21,376,497 of record JAAONU010000010.1, read on the forward strand.
TACCCTTCTACTTACAGAACCTTCAGTTCTGTGACAAATCGAAGTGTGGGGCTATTCGCAACTTCTGTGACAAGCTCTAGTTTTCCTCAGAATTTTTCTGTAAATTTCAGTCTAGTAAAATAGTTTAATGTAAAGAAAAGTTGCATGTATCAGTTAATATGCAAGAAGCTTATATTCCGTAGACTTTGAATTGGGCATATCACTAACCTTCTGATACAGTGCTAGTCCTATGTTGACATAAAAACTTTGTTTGGATTTCACTGATTTCATTTTTGCTTACTGTAGGGCCCTTGTTGTACCATTACTCAGACATGCCAAATGAGTTGTCCATCGAATTAAGTTACGAGGATGTACGGCGGGTTATTGAACAGACGGGTTTTATATTTGAGGTAAGTGGATATTTTCTCACAGCACCAATATTTTTTAAATAACTGAAATATTCTGGATTTCTGAAAAGGCCTCGAAGTTCTTTTAGAATGTAGAACATTAATTATTTTCAGCCGACCTGTATATCTGATGCCCACATATGATGAAAAGTACCTGATATAAAAGCAGCTTTAGTATTTTGGATAGGTGTGAAAATAATAAATTTGTTTACATTTGAAATCTGTGAGAGTTTTCAATGACTGTTAGTTAGACTTCTGTGCTGCACATCAACAAACCGTATCATCTGAAATGAATTCAAAATGACATATTTGTTTTCAAGAGTGTGTAATACATTATCAGATGAAGCCTACTCACTTTTCCATGCATGAATTAACATGAAGCTGTAGGCAACATTTGTTACTCTTCAAAAATCTGTGAAGTAAACAAAAACTTTTTACAGAGGTTTGAAGTCTGACCAGATGTCAAGGAGTTGAGGATATGTCTTGACATTTTGCAAATAATTTATATTTTTTTAAAATGTATACAATACAAAAGTCTGACTACCAGTTTTATGTACTCAGAAAGAATATTTCAGAGAGATATAGGGACTTTTTCTGATTGCTTTAATTAATTGACCTCCATTGCTTTAATTGTATGTAGGTATATATGCACAATATGGTAGACATGTGAAAAATTTGCTGAAGCTACAAAATAATTTTGGCTGGACGGCATTCAGTTTTGTAAATGTATTATGCACTGCTATGAATTGTTTTGTATGTGTAAACACTTGCTGAATAAATTTACATTTTGGCATGTTGGCTTTCAGTTTTGTTTTGTTTTGTAAAGGTATTTTGAACTGATGTAAATTACTCTCTAAACAGAAAAGAAAGTAACTTATTGCTGTTGTTGTTTTTTTCCAGAAAGAAGAGAAGAACATCAAATCTTCCTACACACAAAATCCTCACTCCATGCTCCAGTATACATATGACAGTGTATTCTTTGTTGTTAGGAAACCATCCTGATTTGAAATGCGATGTGTAATAAGCTGTTGTCATGATTTAGAAGACATTGTGTTTTATGTGAAGGAGTTACTTTGAAACATGTCATTAAGAAGGGAAGATCACCTTATTGATTTGATTGTGTAGGCATCAGCATGATTAATGTTACAGTAAAAAAGTTGCTTATTATTGTTAAAAAACGTTTCTGATAAATATTTGTAAAAAGAAACCAATGTGATAAATGTTATTGTAAAGAAAACGTCATTATACAATGTTATTGTGAAGAATCTATCCTGATAAATTTTTTTTGGGAAAAAAAACAACAACCACTTTAATAAATGTTATTGTGAACAAACCATGTTTCTCTGGAGATACTGACATGTTGAGGGTTATGTTTTGTAGGGAATAGTGTCTGAGGGGAAAAACCATCTTGTTTATATTAATTTCTTCGGTGTAAAAATAAAACTAAAGTTTGTGGAATGGGCACATAACCAATATAATGGACTTTAACACAGATGTAACAATTAAATACTTGATAAGTTGAAAGAAGATAACATGGGAAAATAAAGACTTAATCTAACTGATGCCAGCATTCACAAAACAGAGATGTTGATGACCAGTATTTTTATTTTTCAGACAGACTTAGACAGTGGTGCTTACATTATAGATATATATGTATTTCATTGATGACCAAGATTTTTATTTCTCAAACATTTTTACTACCAGTTGTTATTTTCTGTTCAGAAATAGGTTTTTTCTTCGCATCATGGAAATGTGTTCTCCTAACAGCAAATTTCCAAAATCAGTGTAATACTTACTGGTATATGTCACTTAATACGTACATATTGTTGATACTTGTAAGACTGCATGAATCATTGTATAAAGATTATTTTAAAACATATGTAAAATAAAATCCTATAGCTTTACTTTAATTTACCTTACACAATACTTACGCAAGATAATCAAGGCAAGCTTTTGTGATCTTTTTTCGTCCGCCATCCATCAACAATTCACATCAGATGACAACTCCTGAATTATTGGATGGAAGTTGTTTAAACTTTGCCTGCCTGGAATGCTCCTTTCATGAAGCTGTTCCAAAGTTGTTCAAAGATGACGGGTACTAGTAGCTAGCATGAACTACTTCGGTACCAGCAGACAAAGCATTTTCAGTCAAAAAGAGCCGTATGCCCTGTGACTTCTTTCACTTAATTTGTTTCAGGTAACCCATGTAAACATACTGATTTGTGTTACAAAGATTAAGTGTTCAGTTTAATAGGCCAATGTAGAGTCAGAGAATGAAAAACTGAAATATTTTATGTTACGTTTATGAGATCAGTTGACACCAGTGACATTACTGAAATTACCACATACCCTGCTTTTCTTTCTAATAAGCAAACATTTCTTTTAACAGATATGTAATTTTTCAAGGTTAGTGGTACAAGCTTGACAAAAGAAATAAAGAAGCAATTTAGGTTATGGTTTTATATAAAATGCGCAATATTTCCATTTAAATTCTGATGGAAACTGTTTCTCTAGTAATCCCTTTTCAGGTAATTATACATATCTCATTTTAGACCCCGTAATGACATGCATAAACAAATGACCCAAGTAGTATCTGCATCTGATGAAAAACTATGGAGCTGTGTCATCACCAAGTGTTGTTTAAATGGTTGATGCAGTTTAGAAAAAATATTTTTCAGAAGTAATTGTATGATGGATACTTCTTTGTTACCAGTACAGGAAGTTTTATATACTGTAATATAGTAACATCTATAATCAATAACTTGCAGCTTCTAAGATTTTAAGCAAAGTTTTCTCTAGGTATAGATGCTGGTCCTGATTACAATGGTTTCATTGACCTAGTACTGGAAATAAGATTTTGTGTTATCAGTCAAGTGGTAACAGTGGTTATCCACAATATAACTACTCAACTCAGATATACAGAGCAAAAAAAACAAACTTCCTTTAAACACTTAAGGAAGTGCATCTTCCTAGGTAAAATTTATATGCATTGGTGTTATCTTTAACACAGAGCATTTGTAACAAGAGTGATGGTGTAACTGGCATGCATATATAAAAGTTTCCTTACAGAGTTATGAAACTGCGCATAACTGATTGAGAACACACTACAGAATAATAAGTAAAACTATAGGTAACTGATTGTAAATATACTAACTCTGTTGATGCATACCTGTGCTTTTCAATAATTAGCTTAAGTAACCCGTGTCCCAGATATCTTTCTTTTTAATTTTGGAACTGACTCCTTTTATTTTTGGCAAGCATTGATTTTATGGCCCCTGTAACAATACCAATAATGGTTACAAAACTTAAAGCATTCACTTAAAGTGGGCAAATCTTGAGCTCTAAAGCATCCATAGGTAGAAATATACTGATGTTTTATTGTGATCACCCTGTGTCTGTCGTCCCTCGTCAACATTTTACTTTTTATGACATCTCCTCCTAAACAACAAAGCTCTTTTTAACCAAACTTTACAGAAATGGTCCTTATATTGCCCTTTCCTAAAATTGCTCAAACCGTTCCGCTTCACTGCACATAAGGGCTGCAAAAGCTAAAAATAGAAAAAAAATTAAACAACATCTCCTCCTAAACAGTTGGGAGATTTTCCACCAAATTTCACAGAAATGTTCCTTACATAGCCCTCTATTAAAATTGCTAAATTGGTTCTGCTCCATTGATCAAAATGGCCCCCAAAGCTAAAAATAGATTTTCGTCAATATTTTGCTTCAAATGACATCTCCTTCTAAACCACTTGGCCATTCTAAACCAAACCTTGCAGAAATGTTCCTTATCATGCCCTTTCCTAAAATTGCCCAAACCGTTCCGCTACATTGCACATAAGGGCTGCAAAAGCTAAAAAAAGAAAAAAATTAAACGACATCTCCTCCTAAAAGGTTGGAAGATTTTCCACCAAATTTCACAGAAATGTTCCTTACATAGCCCTCTATAAAAATTGCTTAAACGGTTCTGCTCCATTGAAGAAATTGGCCGCCAGAGCTAAAAATAGATTTTCGTCAATATTTTGCTTCAAATGACATGTCCTCCAAAACCACTTGGCCATTTTAAACCAAATTTCACAGAAATTTTCCTTATAATGCCCTTTTCTAAAATTGCTCAAACCATTCTGCTCCATTGCACATAAGGGCTGCAAAAGCTGAAAATAAAAAAAATTCAAACAACATCCTCTCCTAAACAGTTTGGAGATTTTCCATCAAATTTCACAGAACTGTTCCTTACATAACCCTTTATTTAAATTGCTAAAATAGTTCTGCTCCATTGATCAAAATGGCCACCAGAGCTAAAAATAGATTTTTGTCAATATTTTGCTTAAAATGACATCTCCTTCTAAACCACTTGGTCATTTTAAACCAAACTTTGCAGAAATGTTCCTTATCATGCCCTCTTCTAAAAATGCTCAAACCTTTTCGCTACATTGCACATAAGAGCAGCAAAAGCTAAAAAAAGAAAAAAATGCAAACCGCATCTTCTCCTAAACGGTTGGGAGATTTTCCACCAAATATCACAGAAATGTTCCTGACATGGCCCTCTATTAAAATTGCTAAAACGGTTTTGCTCTATTGAATAATATGGCCGCCAGAACTAAAAATAGATGTTCGTCAATATTTGGCTTCAAATGACATGTCCTCCAAAACCACTTGGCCATTTTAAGCCAAATTTGACAGAAATGTTCCTTATAATGCCCTTTCCTAAAATTGCTCAAACTGTTCTGCTCCATTGCACATAAGGGCTGCAAAAGCTAAAAGTAGAAAAGAAATCAAACAGCATCTTCCTCAATGGCAAGGTACTTTTCTATCAAATTGTTCCTTACATACCCCTGCGTTAAAATTTCTTAAACGATTCTGCTCCATTGAACAAAATGGCCACAGGAGCTAAAAATAGGTTTTCTTCAATATGGCTTCAAATGACATCTACTCACAAGCTGTTATCACGAAATTGCCTCTGCCCCATGGAGATGAGATCTTTGAATATCTTCAGTTAGAAAATGTAATGTTGCATCTGATGTTAGCTTAACGGTTGACCCTCAAGCAAAGTACTCAGGTGAGCGATCCAGGGCCATCATGGCCCTTTTGTTACTGAAATCGTGTCTGAAACAATTAAACCTGTCTTGAAATTAGAATTTTCTTGCAGGTTTTTCGAATTAACATATCTGTAATTACATCCTGCAGCTACATGTATATATATTTAATGGAAAATTCTCAAAATATCTTGTTGCCCAAATCAGTTTTATTTTGCTCAGGCTATTGTCTTGTGGTCCTCTACTTGGCTTGTTTATATTGTGCTATTTAAGACATTATGGGTTCCGCCTGAGGGATATATGTTTACTCAGAAATATATAGAACGTAAAATATTTTTGTCTGAAGCCACAATGAAAGAGCTCTGAATCTGTCTAGTAGACCTCTTCTAAGGAAGTCAGAATATACCCCCGTAGACATAAATGATCTCTTCAAAGAGGTTACATGTTTTACATAGAGGTACACAAGTAAATCTTTAAATTTCTCCTGTCTGAAAATAAAAGGCCAGGACGTGGACCTCTTCTAAATTTGTTAAAAGCTGTTCTCATTGGTTCATTCGCTACGTCAATCCTGAGGTTATGTTTTAGCAAGAAATATACAGGAAAACTATACAAATAAACTATAAACTTGCCTGAAACCTTAAGGAGGAGCAGTGGTCGAGGGTTTAGAGCGCCGTACTCCCGATCCGGAGGATGCTGGTTCGATTCCCAGTGATAGTCTCCAGTGACATTCAGCAATCCTCACTTTTGGCGCGAGTACTGGTTAGAACCCAAGAAGCAGTCTTCAGGGAGGATTAATATAAATTGCAAGAACTTGCTTCCCAATTGATGTAACTAACATAAATAAGTTTAAACTCAACTAAACCCTAAGGCCAATGCTTCACACCAGGTCTGGTTTAACGCAGAGTACTTTTTAAGATTGATCTGGTTTTTTTTTCTATGTTTAAGATGTGTCCTTTCGGACAGGACCAGTAATGACTAGGAGCGTGTCTTGAATGGTGAAAGATCTGTTTTGACACTAAATCGAACCAGCGACTTCAAGATGAGGAGCCAGGTCCTCCAATCCATCGACAATGCTTCTCTTGTTACTGATTGGTATGTATAAAACCCTTATTTGTGCCCTTCTGTCCTTGTTAAGTTGATATCCATTCTATAACTCGGCTATTTTTGTAGGAATTTCATGAAGATTAATTTACAATTAATGTTCATCACATTGACTAAATGTCTTTTGATCAAGCTCGAAGGTTTATTTTCAAGGTCTCCACACTGACGTTATTTATCGTCGGTACTGGTAGCTTCCAGGAGAGTTAATGTTGTTGGAAACTGTGTAAGATCCATAAAACATCACATTGCAAACTTGGGTCTTTTTTCAAACTTAGTATGTAGCATCAATACATAGAACCTCATCCGGAAGTGGTGTTAGTTGAGGTTTTTGGGGTCAAACCCGCGAACCCTGGTTTATAAGTTCAGTAGAAAAAGGTCTCGTCATTGTCCATTTTTTTCATCCTCCCATAAATAATACTTGTACGTTCGTATCTTTTTTTTAAACTCAGAACTACTTTTCAGGATTTTGCACACAGTAGCTTGTTTGTGTCCGTTGTTTGGAATTTTAACTCAGTGTAAAGATAACGTTGATACAGTTGCTTTACTTGCCACGAAAATTATTCTTACAGTTTACACATGACTTTGATGTCCGCTTTAATCGAAACACCTCACAGACACAATCCCTTTCTGGGGCATTTGTCACTGAAAAATAAATTATTTCTTGTATTTTACCGTTAAATAAACTATAGACAGAAATCAGATGCGTTTCAGTTAAATCATATGTGCAAAGATCTTTGCATCCGAACGATGACAAATAGTTTTTTCATCGATTAAGTTTGGGAACGTTTTGATGATTTTGACTTCAACCAAGCCCATTCGATCATCGGCAGAAAACTTTTGAAATTTTAGTCATAATATGGCATTTTTTTTAGCAAATGTTAAAAGACTATTTGCAACTGTTTGGACAGACAAGTGTGCATGTAGGTCGTCGACTAAATTTAGGTTTCTAATCTAATTGTAAAATCTAAACATTCCGTGGAATGACACTCGAGATTTAGAGGTTTGCTTAACGAAAAGATATATTTTTTAAATTAGACATGATTTAAATTGTTTTTTTCCGGAAAAAAAAACATAGGACATTTATTTCAACAGCTATCAATTTTTGTCCATTATTTATCATAATGGCTTTCTCTAGATGTTGTAAATTAAATTTTGTGTTATTCAGTGGATTATGTTGTTTTCATGCAGGTAACTATCACATAATTACATTTTTAAGTTGGTGTTGTATGATGTTTAGAAAGTTCTTGTTCACCCGATCTTAGGTTTGCTTTGGGATAGAGTGCTTTTTTAAATTTTTGATATATATGTATTAACTTTTAGTGCAAGTGTCCTCCTGACATTTCACTTCTTCGCTTTTATCAGTGACATTAAACAGGATTTCAAATGGAGTGTACTGAATTATGTGCACGAAACATAAATATTCTAGAGGTAGTAAAAGCTCTGAAGGGCAATTTGTTTGCCAAGTGTTGAGGAAAAAGACGGGATTCAGTTCTTTCAGCTCTTAGTAGTTCCCACTAAAGACAGGCGTCTCTGTTAAATATCTGGTCGACGGTGTCTCGAAAGCTCAAGTTGTTTTGCAGTTGTCTGGATTACCTGCCCATGTCCAACTATTGGTCTTTTACCGGTCGGTCAAAAACTGATAAACCGTGATATAAAATAAAGAAGGAGGGTGTAACAAAACTGGTCATAACTTTCTTATTTGTTAATATATTTTAAAATCGCAATCATATTTGAAAAGATAAAACTCTCATGATTTTAAGTATGTAAAAGAAAATTGAATTAAAGGAAATTATAATTGTAGATATATCAGGCAGGGAACCAGACTAGTTATCCAGTGGACCTAAAGAAAGTTTCATGTATCACACATTGTTTTTATTCAAGGTGCTCATGGTAAGCTTATGTGATCGGCTTTCGTCCAGGCATCCTCCGTATTTTGTCTTCGTAAACAATTTGCTTCAAAAGACATCTCCTATTTAACTATCTGTCGATGAAACTTGTCAAAACACTGAATTCCATGCAGAACTCTTGTTACCATGGCAGCACAAAGAAAACACTCTGGAAATTTTATTGTCCGGCTTAAAGCTGAGGCTTGAAGTCCTTTGCTAAGCCTGTTCAAAGCAAGCCTGGTTAGCTGCTTCTTTAAAAATCTTCTTGTTCAAAGCTGCTAGAGCGAGGTTACATAATTGGCGAGAAGCATCATACAATGTTTCTTTTTGTCAACTAAAACATTTAAAACTTATCCATTGGGTCATTGCTAGACCTTTCAGGGAATTAACGTGTATTTATATACATTTTTAGGATTTTTATTGTTATTCTAGTCTTCAGTGCAATGGTAGTTTTTTCAACACAATTTAAGACTAATGATGCGAACAAATTCCATCATACAATCCACCATAAGATCATTCTATTTCATGTTCATTCTTGTTTATATTTAACTCCTTTGATAACATCGACCTCATGACGAAATTTTTCTATATTTTTATCGTGTCTCATGCGTCAATTATATGCTTAAAAACACCATTATCTTATACCGGCTCAGGGACGTTTATGGAACATTGCAAGGATGCTCCTTGGCTAAATATCTATAAATTTGTTCAAAGAAGTGTTAATCACCTGTGGTTGCAGTTTCATTTCAAATAAAACCATACCATTTTGTTTGCAATCCAAAACACGCGGAGCCATGTAATAGATTAGATTTGTCCAAGATTCTTCTGCTCCTCAGGATATGGGGTTGATGGATAATATTGTAAACAGGTATCTGCTCCGAACAGGGTTAACATGCTTTGAATAAACTGATATCGGAAAACTATTCAGAAGCCTCCTTGTCTGAAGGCAACTCCTAGTTTTTTTCCTTAGCATTTACCAATTGATCTCTGCTAAACAATTCAAAATTGTTCTTACCGTCATGAGTGAAAAGGAGCCATCATGACACTCGCGTCTTTAAATGATCAGTAAAAAGACTGCCTTATTTGTAAAATATGTTTAAAGTATTCATTTTTCTTTTAACCATTTGCTGCTTTGTAAGTATTGTTTTCAAACACCAAGTTTACAAGTATGTCTCACTTTAATCATTTCCTTTAAGACCGTCATACTGGTGTGTGCGCATGCGTGCACGCGCGTGTGTGTGTGTTGTTAAGTAATAATTATTACAGACATTACTCTATGTATTTTATACCGCAGTGCAAAAACATCCTCTTTCAATGACTCTATTTATACCTTATTCCACCACTTCGAAAAAGTAAATGATGCTGTCACCTTTATTCCTTTCAGCTGTTGTATCACCCTATCTTCTCACGCCTACTTTAAACCCAGGTATAGTATATTTAATCTTTATTACAGTCTTTAAAAAAAACTTCTTTTAATCCTACATATTCTTTCATTTGAAAATTTACTGTGATATTTTTTGAAGTGATGTATAATTTTTGTAACTCTAAAGCTATTTTTACAGAACAAGAATTGCTGTACTGCGATAAAAACAGTATTTTCAGCGCTAGTTCAAGATTTTCATTTACACTAATGATTTAAAAAAAATAATAAAAATAAAAATACTTCAGATGAATATTTAAAATTACACCATATAAAAGGGATATCTAAAACCTTCATTTAAAATTACACCATATAAAAATTCAAAGTATTTTATTGATAAAACATACTAACCTTTACTTAGGACCCTTAAAAGAAAATTATGTGCAAGTTAAAATCTTGCATTAGTGTGTCGCGGTACCTTTTTTGTTCTGTCATGTTAACTTCCTCAGTTTGAATTGAGAGGAACTTTATGATTGTTATTCATAGTTTTCATTTCCATCTTAGTGACCTCAATTTCAAGAGGTTTACCCTTCAACCTAAAGTATTCCTTTTTTCGTTAAATTATAAGTTAATTTATAGTCCTAATTATACCTCAAATACCAGACAAACATGTTCAGTCAATCGCGTGTGTTTTTTTTTCTCTGATGCATTACCGTCGGAGGAGGTGGGGGGTAGAATTCGTCACATCTTATGACGGCTCTTGTTTCAACTAGTAAAACATAATAAGATTTGTAAACACCTACCAACTCGTTAGCATATTGTTTTCACCTCATGCTGTACAAACCCTGAGCAATAGACACTTTACTTGATATTTATTCATCTATATTCAACATAACGGCAGATGCAGCGCGAATGTTTTTCTGTAAAAACGGGAGGAGATACAAGCTGATACTGCTGCAATAAACAATTTCTGGTTTTGTCTTGTCCTCCAACAGCTATATAACCGTGTCGCAATACAACAACAATGGTGTCCCGCAAATAATGGGTTTGGCATTGATGCTTGAATATATAAATTGTTTTTTTTTATCAATTTTCTTTTCCGATTTCTCTAAAATAACTCGACCATAACGAGAACATTCATTGTGACACTTCATTGGTCACTGTGGCAATACAATTTTTTTTAAGCAAATATTGCACTATTTTCACGAAATAACAAAGCAGTCGCGCTATTTACGAAACAGCCATTGTATATAGGACGTTCGAATTTCATTCCCATTTGTAAAAATAATGCCGGTTGTATAAGAAAAACTCCAAATCTAAATTTAATTTAAATCAAGAATATCGTCTGTCAGACAACATCCTGCTGAGTGAAGTCTGCTCTCATATCTTAAAGGTGACGAAAGTTCGACTTTATTATTTTAACATTGTTATAAACTCACCAACTTAAGAAGTTAAATCTCAAAAATCGTCCAAAGGTGTCATCGAAAAACCTAATCTAATATTCTGGTGACAAGCTTTCACGTAAATATCACGTACCGACTAGCTCGGCATACACCGTCTTTGTTTTCTTTGGCATTAATAAATCGTTACTTTGATATTTAAGTTTTTCATACAAAGTTTTAGCCTAAATATTGGATTATTCAAATGTTTTTTTTCTGTCTTAAAACGTCATACATACACAAATTCAGTTGTTTCAGATCAAGCCAATGCAGGAGTTTCTGCAACAGTCACGTGGAACCCTTGGGGAGAGTGGAGCTGCCACTTTGAAGAGAAGCCATGTTTAATGTATAAGCATAGAAATTGTTCTAATGGCAAAGATACCGACTGTGAAAAACAAGGAGGAAAGAATTGGGATTTTGAACCATGTTCCGACATGTGCAATGGTATTATTGTTCATTATTTCATTTTAAACGTTATATTAATTGTGATACAGGTTATCCTTAAATATTGAAATCCGCATAGCCTTAATAAAGTTTATATATAATAATTACGGTGTTCCGTTAGGGCCGTTCTCCCTGAGAACGTCAAGCGCGTTGCGCGACAGTACGATGGTGACAGTACGACTGTACGATGGTGACAGTACGACTGTATGATGGCGAAGCGCAATATTACGATGGTGGCAGTCCTTAATCATTTAAGTGATTTCCATGTTTTAGACCTTGGATCCTTTGCTGACTATCAAAGATTTGAGGTCCTTTGGACAAAGATCAGATACATTCTGTACTGAATTTCAGTAGAACGTGTATGTCATGTAGGTGCAATATTTTGCAGCCTATATCGGTCCGACATACACCCGTGTTGCATTTTTATGCCTGGCCGATATCAGACTGACATTTAACCGTGTTGCACGTTTCATGTCCGGTCGATATCAATTCTAGGTCGGGCTGACATAGGACCGATGCAAAATGTTAATTGGCTTTGTTTCAAGAAGGTTTTAAGTAATAAATTTTTCAAAACTTGGCATGTAAATGTTCGTGAAGTTGGCGGCCTGCCAGCTTAATGGTCTTACTGCGGCTTCCTAGAAATCTGGCAGCCTGGTGGCCTAACCGTAACGGTATTGCTGCATATCGGCCTAAAATATACATTGTTGATCACAATAAAAATAATATCTATGAACGATGTGTCAACAACCACAGCAATAAGAGGGGTTTGGTATGTATTTCTTTTTTAAATTAAAAAAAAAAGGATTTTTCATGAGAAAAAGTATTTGTTATCCGAAGGCTTCTAGCGGCCAAGCAGCCTAGCGGCTTAAGATATACATTATGTATCACAAAAGAAGTAATACCTTTGAACTAAATATCAACACCCAACAACAATTAAAGGGGTTTGGGTATATTTTTGAAAATTAAAAAAGAGGGATTTTCCTGAACAAACCCAAAAAAACCAACAAACTATTTGCTATCTTTAGGCTGCTAGCTCCCAAGCTGCCTAGCAGCCTAAGATTTACATAGTGTATCACAGTTAGAATAGTATTGAGCTCAGTTCAAACTAACGACATAAATAAAAGGGGACATGCGTTTAAAAAAGAATCATCTAGTTTTGTTTGTTTGAACTGAGTTCAGAGATACTATTTTAACTGTGATCCACTATGTATATCTTAGCCTGCTTGGCCGCTAGAAGCTTAAGAAAAGCAAAAAACTTCTTTCATGAAAAACCTCTATTTGAGTGTATGATAGGGCACCCCAATCTCCTTTTGTTTATTTCGTTTGTTAAAACTGACTTCAGAAATACTACTTTAACAGTGATACACCATGTGTAACTTAGGCCGCTGGGCCGCTAGCAGCATAAAGATAGAAAATACTCCTTTTCATGAAAAAAACACTCTTTTTTTTAATTTGCAATAATACAGCCTTAACCCCTTTTATTTATGTCGTTAGTTTGAACTGAGCTCAATACTATTCTAACTGTGATACACTATGTAAATCTTAGGCTGCTAGGCAGCTGGGGAGCTAGCAGCCTAATGATAAACAAATATGTCGCCCCGAGAGAGTGGGTGGGGGAGACATAGTAAACAAAATGGGTTGGGGTTGTATTTTTCAAAATTAAAAAAAGAGTGGTTTTCTTTGAAAGAAGAACTTACCATCGTAAGGTTGCTAGTGGCCTAAGTTATACATAGTGTATCACAGTTGAAATAGTATAAAATCATTGCAACTATAACAAGGCAGTCTGAAGGACAGCTAAATCCCCTTCCGCAGCGGACATGAATGTGTACTTCTTGACCTTTAACCAACTATGACCTTGATATTGTGCCATGCATATTATAAGCACATAGTCTCATGATTGTAAGTATTTGTGGCAAGTTATTTAAAATCTTCCATAAAGTCAAAAAGTTATGGAGAAATTTAACCTTGACCTTGGGGGTAGCAACCTGCTTGTTGGGTTCTGCACATTGTGTCATAGTGGTGATCATTTGTGCAAGGTAATTAAAAACTTTTCGTAAGCCAAGTTAGTAAGTTATAAATCAGACGTGAAATGTGGATATTTGACCTTTAACTGTGACCTTGACCTTGTGGGTAGCAACCCAATTATTGTGCGCTGCACATCGTCTTATAATGGTGATCACTTGGGCCAAGTTATTTAAAAAAAAATCAGCAGTTTAAAAGTTATGGAGCGGACGCGAAAGTGTTAGGGACGGACGGACGGACGGACGGACTGACAGACGGAGGCCATTCCTATAATCTCCTTCCCGCTTTGCGGAAGGGGATTAAAAATGGCGATCTTTTATTAACACCATTTTCTATCTTTAGGCTGCTAGCGGTCCTTAGATATACCTTGTGTGTTCATAGCGAAAGAATTATTCAACAAGGACATAATCTATCTATCTCTCATAACCGACTACCCGACCGGCCGACTATCTTTCTCTAAAACATTACAAGTAATAATGTTGTTTGTTGAAACCGAGTTCAGAAATACTTCATTTTGTATGACACAAAACGTCTGTCTCAGACCGCTGGGCTGCTTGTAGCCTATAAAAGCAACTTTTTTTCGTTATCCTTCTTGTTTCTTTAGATTACAAGAATACGCCCTGAACACCTTTTGTTAATTCTGTTTGTTTAAACTGAGTTCAGAAATACCATTGTACTGTGATACACAAAGTAAATCCAAGTCTGCTCGTCCGCTGGCAGCCTACAGATAGCAAGCACTTCTTTTCATGATAAAAACGTCATTTTTTTAAATTTTGCAACAATAAACTCCAAAGTTCTTTGTTTAGAATGTTTGTTGGAAATGAGTTCAGAAACATTATACTGTGTTCAGAAATAACATACTGGGTTCAGAAATACCATATTGAGTTCAGAAATTGTAGACCACTAGACCGCTGGCAGCCTTCAGATATCAAGCACTCTTTTCATGAAAAAAAGTCTTTTTTTTAATTTGTAAAGATAAACTCCAAAGCCCTTTTGCATAGAATGTTTGTTAGAACTGAGTTCAGAAATACTATTTTAACTCTTAAACACTATGTATGTTTTAGGCAGCTGGGCCGCTAGCAGCCTTAAGATAGTAAATACGTCTTTTCGTGAAAAACCTCTTTTATAATTTGCAAAAGTACACACAAACCCCCTTTTTCCTATGTTGTTTGTTTGAACTGAGTTCAAAAATACTATCTTAACTATGATACAGTATATTTGCTAGGGCGCTAGTCAAATACTCCTTTTCTAAAAAACCCTGTTTTTCTTTTGCAAAATACACCCTGAATTCCTTTTATTGTCGTTGTATGTTGACACTTAGTTCAAAGATGTTATTTTTATTGTGATACAGAAGGTATATCTTAAGCCGCTAGGCCACTGGGCCGCTAGCAGCCTTCAGATACCAAATCATTTGAAAAACACTTTTTGGAATTTACTAAAATACACCCAACCCCATGTTATTATTTTGTTGTTTGTTGACTCGTAATTCAAAGGTATCATTTTAATATTTAGCAGCCTTCGGAGAGTACCTCTTCCCATGAAAAGTCATCTTTTTTGAATTTGCAAAAAACAGCCCGAGCCCCTTATTTTGTTGGTGTTGTTTTTGACACTTAGTCCAGATATATTTGATTTATTTTGATACACAATGTATATCTTAGGCTGCTGCGGTTAAGCCGCCGGGTGGCCGGCAACTTCACAAACATTGCCTGTTAATCATGCGAGATTCCATTCCCATCTATATGGTGACATATTTATGCAGGACAAGATAATTTTCTTGAAGATTTTCAGTGTTTTCCCGAAAATAACTAAACTTTCAAGATAATAAAGAATTGATTAAAAATAAATTTTTATTTCCTTTTCTGACATAAAGTGCCCATATCTGCATTAAGATAACCAAATAAATTAACTCGAAACTCGGCCACTGCCACTTATCTATATAAGTGGGAACTTTCATATCCAGAACTCTTCGTTCACCAGTCTTAAACGTGCGTTATAAATGGAAATCGAGCTGACCCGTTTAAAATTTGATATAACATTTCTTCTGATATTTCTCCTGGTATGAACAAGTAAAAATAGAATATAATGATGCATTATTATCAGCGCAAAATGATAGGATAACTCTGGAAACAAAAATTGTTACTTTTTACTGCTAAACGAAAGTTTTCGCGAAACCTTTGCAAACTTTTGAAATAATTATCGGGTTATAGTGTGCAGTAAATGGTACTTTCATGTTTTCCTCACTTCATATGGTAACTATCTGACGTCTTGTATCTAGATACGTTTCTGTGGTTTCACGATCATTATAACAATGTTTTTACGAACATATTGAAAATTTTCGTGAAAATTAACTGGTTATGTTTTACAGAACTATGCCACCATACATCTATTGTTTAAAAAATCGTGCAAGTAGGTACTAAATTATCACGATAAACTTTTATTATCTTAAATTTCATGAAAAGTAATCTCTCTTTCTTCAAAAAAAGAAAGGTTTCACGTTAACTACATAACCTTTGCAAAAATTATCTTGCTTTGTTTTTCGCGAAATCGTTTTGTTTTCTCAAGATGTTTATATCTGCCTTGTTTGGATATGGTTGGTGCTTGGGAGGATGCCAAAGTAATCCGCATAAAGCGATCTTCGATATCTGAAAATATTCATGTCTAATTGGTTTAGTTAAAGTTATGGTGACATGTTTCTAGATAAAAAAATAACGAGAAAATCAAACCAATAATGAAAAAATTGAAAAAAATATGGAAATCTATTAGCTTTTCGCGGAAGTTACTATCACCTTCAACGGTAGCCGTGCTAAGCGGAAAATTTCTCGCTAGTGCCCATTACTGATTACGAAAAATAAGTATATCGCAAAATGGTTTGTATTTTCTAGAAAACCTACACATTTTCTTGAAAATATAGGTTTTTTCCGCAAAAGATATGACATTACTTCTCTTGAAAAGGAGAAGTTTTTGCGTAAATTAGAATAATTCTTAACAACAACAACTCAACAACAACAACAAATAACTGTTCTTGAGATCAAGGTACAGCTCGATCACGCTTATTCTCATTACCCTCTTTAGGGAAGCAAATTCATAATTGTTATTGAATTCATAAATCATAACGAAAATGCAACAGGTCAGAACCAGAACCATAATTACAAAATTAGATTGTAAGCTCTACAACTCTTGAACGACTAAAAAATTGCGTTTTTTCTCACTTTTTGGTGACAGATAACACAAAACTGAACAGTACAACTGTAACTTCGTCACAAATTGAGTCACTTACGTTGACCGTGACGTACACTTTATCTTCTATTGTTGCAGCAACAGCATCGCCGTCTTCAGTAGAAACATCGCAGTCCTCAGTATCAAATGACGGGCATTCCGTTAAGCTATTGTCAACTACAGTAGATCCAATGGCGACAACTGAACACATACCAGTATATTGGCTAGGCTGGTCAAGTTGGAAATGTACAAATCCGAAACCAAATGTATGTCTGATGGAGCATCACAGAAACTGTTCGACAATGGATGTAGAAGACTGCAAAGTGAAACTTGGTGGTGATAGTTATAAAGTTATACAGTGTGACAGTACGGTGTGTCCTGGTATGATTTAGTGTGCTTTTTAATTAAATAAAAACACATAAACACACAAAATCGTTGATATATTCATTATCATTTTTATATTTCAGAGACTGTTTGCTTATTTCAAACTAATTCTCACAATCATCATCTAATCTATTATCATTATACAAATGATTTTACTTTAAAATGTATAGCAACATGGTCGGAATGGGGAAGATGGTCTTGCAGGATGAGTGACCATGGTACATGTAATATGACAAGGGCTAGAGTGTGTTCTACAGGGACAGCCAAGGATTGTGGTACTGAGACAGAGACGGCAAAGCCGTGTGATCGAAACGTATGCCCTGGTAAGATGTGTTCATATATGTTAAAGAGAAACATGCCATGTTCCCAACATATGCAATATTATCAATTGATTTATATTATTGTATTCCCTACAATTTGAAGTACATTGTTTATATTGAATAATTTTGAGTTTCTCAGTTGATGTCTGTATGCTATACTATGTTCTGTTCTGTCCTGTTCTAATAAAGTATTAGCTATTTTACCATATACATTTATTTTCAGAGAAAGTGAAGCTTCAGTTATCCGGACAATGTAGAGAATATGGTGAGATGCTTTGCTTTTTTTCAGATTTTACCATGTTCGATTATTTTCTTTTAAGTGTATATAATAAGTATTCATTTTTTCTTCATTTTTTTCTCTCCAAAACCGGTTTTAATGCACGAATATAATTTTTTTTGTACATTATGTTGGTGATGTTCGAAATTTATTCAGTCATATTTTTTTTAGAAAAGGGTGATTCAGTGATTTACATCGTGAATGCATAATAATTTTGAACTATTACACTGAATCTGTGTTTTAAGGGTAAAGAGGAAAAATAACTGTTTCCATATTGGGTAAAATGTTGACAAAGCTATGAAGTGTATAATTACATTTATTTGAATCACTTTCAGCAAGTTCCGT
Source organism: Cyclina sinensis (assembly GCA_012932295.1). Lineage (NCBI taxonomy): Eukaryota > Metazoa > Mollusca > Bivalvia > Venerida > Veneridae > Cyclina > Cyclina sinensis. The sequence goes on from JAAONU010000010.1 coordinate 21,394,710, forward strand.
CTTTTTTTGTAAAACAAAGATATGCAGTGATCTTTTCGGTTTCTCGGGAGGAACCTTATTCTAAAACTATCTTTGGTAAAAAGCCTACATAGTTTTAATAGAAGTGATGGAAAGATCGGGAAATTGTCAACAGGTCATAAGGAAACAATATGTATTACAAAAATGAATGCCTTTCTGAACGTCACGTCTTACATGTTTGAAGCGGGGATTGTAAAAGTTTTATCTACCACATGGTATGATTGCGAATTACCTACATATGTATAATTATTTACCTAACTATTCAAGGTATCTTAAGTCTAATACTGACAAATCTTTCTCGTTTTACTGCATAAACATGTCCTAAAATTAAATGATGGTATACTGCTTATGTAATCTATAATCTCATTTTCTCTAAAAAATGAGATAAAATAATTGAAAATGTAATACGAACATATATTTAAATGTTTACCTTAGCGTTTACAGCCACCAAGAAAAAGTTCATTTTAAAGAAATCTCTATCCGCCCAAATCCTGTACAACAATTTTACAAAAAAAGGATCAAAGGATCGACATCAGTGCGTTCATTTTACCCGTTTTCTTATACTTATTGACTGACTCCTTGCCATCGAGTGACGATTCGTTCAAAACCATTCGCATTAAAAGGATTTTGAAGGAAATGGAATACTTTTAATTTTAAGATATGCATCACAAGTGTAAAGTGTATCATTAACAGATCTTCCTCATTTTTATTCATGGCTGTCTTTTTTTTCTATTTACATCATCCCAATTTTCTGGTTGCCCTTTGTTCAGGACATATTTAAGCAAAATATCACTTACCAAACTTTCTTTTTATTAGTTTCAGACAGCCAAATGTGTTCGGACAGTTCCCAGTGTGCTATAATCACCGACATGTTTCACCCCATATGTTCTTTTAAAGACATGGCATCCAAGAACTGTCCAAAAGCGTGTGGTTGTTGTGATGGTGAGTTATTCCCTTCTGTCTCTCTTTGTCCTGGTGGTAAACTCTTTGCATCCTAGCTAGCATCGTCGGAAACCCACGTTCGATCCATTCCGTTTCACTCGACCGTGGGACAATTGGTTGGTAAAATACGTACTCATGAATAATTCATTACCTACTTTAATTCGTTACAATATGCCTTTCGCGGCTTTGTCTAAATCCAGTCGGAACACCTCGGGAGACTCAATAAGTCATTTCGGAAATAATATAATAGACGCCATATTGGACTATTTTAAAATACAAATGGTGTCTGCTAAATTGAAAATATTTGTTAAAGCCTTTACCTGTTCATGCTTTTAATTAAAATTTATTTTCATTTTTTCTAATGCATTTGACAAACACTGCTTGAATTTTGCCATGTTTGTTTATATTTTTATTAAAGCCGGGGAGAATTACCATTTGGTGTATTCATACACTTACATACGAGGTATTTATACGAAGTTGTCGGAAAAGGCCGAGTTTATACGATTGTGTCTAAATCCTGGGAAATACGTCTATTTTAAGAAATATGTCGCTATGCCTACTCTCCACATTAAAGAGTATCTATTTATAATGCGAAATCTCATTGGACGAAGGAATACTTCCCTTTGCTTATTAATATTCAAGAAAACGAATAATCTGCAGTCGATTGTCGCACGGTACATAATGTAGTTGTGCGGAATATGTACTGGGGGTCACCTATGATGTCTAGCCAGATATCTGAACATCTAGTTTCACTTTCAAAGATAAAATTAATTGCTTTAGTAGGATTTATATATATCTGTTACAACTTTTCTTCTTTCTGATAACGAGCATCTGAATTTATAACAATCATTGTATTGCTGCTGTGTTTGTGGAAAGGGCTGTAACTAATGTTGTAATAACTTGCACTTCTTCTTTTGATTTATGTATCAATTGTATTTGTATAGAATAGTATTAATGTAAAGTGTTTGTGATAAGTTTTGATCCACATTCGAGCTGGTAACAACCAACATGACCATAAAACTTTGGATTCAGTTTACGTTTTTATCATCAAGTTTGTGAAACCGTTTGTTTTTCCTGCAGATTTGTAGAAATTTGGGGCTGTATTTGGCTGTTTGCTTAATGGGATTAATCGTTAGAAGCAGTAGCAGTTGCAACACTTATTTAAATCCTGTAATTTTGGTATAATGTATCTTCTGTCTGTAAAACTCCACCTTCAGTTTTATGCTGAATATACTGAAATCAAAACATTGTATGTTTTTTTTAAAGATACATACTCGTGTATAGATTTATTGTTTTCAATAACCTAAAGATATTGGTTAATTCTTCGTCACATGGTCATATCTTGGTGATTTTTTGCCTTTATGGTGATCCTTAGAAAGTTATTTGAAAACCAATTTCAGTGCTTTGTGTTAAAAAACAAAAAAAAAACCCTTATAAATAACTTTGTAAAACTTGACCGTAAGAATTTATACTTTTTGCAACGTTTTAACTCGCTAGGCAAAGCTTCATCATAAATGTCGCCTATGCTGTTTGATAATGAGAGTTTTAAAGTTTCCCTGTATATTTTATCTAGGATACCAGACCCCTTGCACGGAGATATTATTAGAATTTCTATGTACCTCATTAAAGCAGGTCGCTCCTTTGGTGGGACAAAATAATGGCCACAGGGCTTCATTTTTGCAGTCTTGGTACAAACGAAAGATTTTTTTTAGTAGACCTTAATGCTGGGAACAGTTCAGCAAAAATGCTCAATATCATCTACTGAGCTACAAAGGCAAGCCTACGATAAAAGAAAACTAGGTGTAAAATATAAAAGCGTTTCAGTTAATATCTTCAGTTTGAAATAATTACAGAATGCTTTTGTAAACGTAAAGAATTTCTAAAAATAATGACCTACGTGAAAACATCCTACATTCCAATTTTACAGATTCTTTTTTGAATTGTAGAAGAACCTCACTGGTCGGAATGGAGTCGGTGGGAATGCAAAGTAGATCCTAGCAGCAGAGATTGTGAAATGAGACGACAAAGAAACTGCTCAAGCGCAGATGAATGTGAAGGGATGTCAACTATTGTTACTACATGCGATGACACAGTTTGTAGTGGTACACAATTCAGATAACATGATGTAATAAAACTTTGAAACCTTTATAATATAATAGATAGAGTTATTTTTCATGTTTTCCCTAGTCAGATTAACACAATATGTTGACCCAATTTCTGTTGGCTGATTGTCTCTTTTATTGATCCAAAATCTATAAATAGAAGTATCTAGGGAAACCAGACGTAGATAGAGTTTTTACAATAATCAAAATGGCATTGAACGTGAATGGCTAATAATAAAAACTATAAATAATAACGAATAAATGCAGCTTACGTGTTGACAAAAATATATAGATTACTATCAATTGAAGAATAATCACTGACGTATTATAACATCCCGATAGAGTGTTTCAACAAAAAATACGCAGGATGCCAATTTTTGCATCGTTCAACTGAATGAGAATATATTTTGACCTACATGTTCGAGTGAGGATTCTTCTTGGATCTTCGCACACTTAACATAGAATGAAACATTCAATAAGCCATCTACATATTCTATCAGATTTAAAAAGGAAAAAGAAACACATTAAAAGCCTGTCAACTTTTGAAACTGTATTTATATGATTTTTAAAGCAGTTATGAGAATTTCAGTTTAAAAACATGAATAATGGTGCATATGATAACCCTTACTAATGTCATATTGACGAATACTCTTTCTCGAAGGGTGAGCGTGCTTTTGAAATGCGGCAGGAACTATTTAGTGTAAAAGTTTAACAGAACATACTTAAAAAGGAAAATGAATTCAAACGGACAAAGAAATACTAATACGATATCAACAACGTTTGATCTCGGGATAAACAATTTTAACAACTTTTAAATGGTTATCTGTAACATGGAGTTGCTTGTATGAAATGGCTGCAAAGACAATGTGGACTGTATTTCAAAGATTTGTCAATCGTTTTTTTTTTTCGGCTTCGTAAATAGATGGTTCAATCCTGTTGTCAGTCTTTTTAAATGTGAATTCAGTTTAGTTTACATACCGATTTTTGACAAAGACCAATGGTTGGAAGTGTTAAGAACAGAACAAAACATATACCCTGTTTGGATTAATAAAAAGTAGATCATATGTAAAAAAACCCACTTCAACTAAACATGTGCACAAGAAAAAAAAAAACAGAAGAATAAAAAACGGTATTAGTAAAAACAACATGATGGTATAATTGGTGTTGGTTAGATTAACATTCTTTTGATTAATTGGTTATATTATTCTATATGATTTATGATACTATTTCATATCACCCAAGCCTTGTTTTGATATTTTGCAAGTATACAAAATTTGTCTTTATTACTGGACTTTTAAAGAGAAAGAGATATTTAAACATAAAGGGTCTACCAAAATATTGTCTACTGCTATAGCATTTTCTAAAATTATTCATTACAATGCATTTAATTTGAAATCATTTTTAAAATCGGTAAAACCAGTTTAAGCAACTATATTCATATTTGTGATATGTAATGTAAACCAACGTCCATTATACGTGCTTAAGACTGAAGCTCTCGATCGCCTAACGGTTATATAATAGCAATGTTTAGGATATGATTTTAATCAGATTGATCACACTTGTGCACATAAGCATAAAAACTGTTGAAAATACCTTGTAGTTGGTTTGTGCCATATTGATAAAACAGTTAACCTGTATGTAGTAAGAGACATATTTCTTGAATGAGTGGATAAGATGCATTAACCTATGGCTCACATTCTCCACAAGTGGATACGATTAAGAAATGAATCAAATGATATTTTTACAGACAAGCTCAATTACAAAAAGTAAGTACAAACTATGTTTGCTTTTTTTTAAATATAGTAATGAAAGGAGAAACACAATTCGATCAACGCACATGAGTTTTTCTTTAAAAGAACTTACTCTGAGATATTTATTTCTAAATTAATCGAACCTTCGAGTCTGGAAATAAAACACAAACCAAAGACCCACATTATCTTGCACAGCTCAACATAACGTGACCTTGGTGACGTTATCATTCTGTGTCCGTTGACCAAAAATTTACTTTTGTGACTGTCTTTGTCCGTAAAAAATAGAGTGAAAGAAAATGCCACATTTTGGAACAGTGCTACTATATTTAAACCCTATTTCAAAATACATTGAAGCACATATACTAGTTTCATCCTTTATTTCGTCGAGTGTCTAACAGGTGCCCTGGACAAAAAAAACCTTGGTGACGTTATCATTCTGTGTCCGTTGACCAAAAATTTACTTTTGTGACTGTCTTTGTCGGTAAAAATAAGAGAGTGAAAGAAAATGCCACATCTTGGAACAGTGCTACTATATTTAAACCCTATTTCAAAATACATTAAAGCCCACAAACTAGTTTCATCCTTTATTTCGTCGAGTGTCTAACAGGTGCCCTGGACAAAAAAAGATATTAAAGGCTTTTGAAGAACAACTAATTTCAAAAAGTACTTTTTTATAAATAGTTCAGATTATAACAGTTAAAGCAATAACACCTTGTAATTATAAAATGTAAATGTGAAATGCAATAAAAGAAATATGATACGAAAATGTTTGTTTAGTACATGAATAACAGACGAAAGAGTTAAACATTTGATTATACATTACAGTTTAGCAGAAAGTTGTCTTAATAAAGAATAGGTCTCAATTGCAAACAGTTATGTTCAATACTTTAGACTTTGATTCTTAAAAAAGTATTGATTATCGAGTTATCTTGATAGAACTTTTGAACAGCAAAACTTTACTGTATTTCACTGATACATACAGCATACCCCATGCATTGTCCTTTTTTGTATAATATTATCTATTGCTTTCTTTCTCTCTTTCGCTTTGTAAACAGGTTATTGCATAAAGTCCTATCACATTTCTGTTTAGTTGAATAGTGTTACTTGATATGTTATTTGATTGTTTCGTGACCCTGTTGAAACTCAAATCAGTTTTTAACAGGATTTTTTTCCTAATGATTTGACAGTCATAATAGGTGTTTCCACACAGGATGACCTTTTAGGATTGTATAACATACAAGTAGTCCTAGTCGTAAAGCAAGCATTTAAGATCAATGGTGCCTTTCAAGTTTTATACAATTTAGTGTGCATAACTTGGTTAATACTATGTAATATAATCTATGCTTCAATAATGCTCAAATGTTTTCATGCATTTTTATATTATAATAGGTTTTAAAAAGTTGTTGAATATACCAGAGATCATTGTGTAACAAAGGCATAATACGGCACTTGTACTCCCTTGCCTATCAGCTAGCTTTTATGGCGACGTGGTAGAGTGTCCGCTTAGTAATCGAAGGTACCCGAGTTCAAACCCAGCTCGGGGAAGGTGGATTTTTCCGGGTTACATTTGGCGCCCAACGTAAATAACTCACGAGTGTATATTTGAAGGCACCCTTAGAAAGTCAAACAGACATTCAATGCTCCATGAATTCGAGGACGAATTCTAAGATGGAGGGGTGTATGTAACAAAGGCATAATACGGCACTTGTACTCCCTTGCCTATCAGCTAGCTTTTATGGCGACGTGGTAGAGTGTCCGCTTAGTAATCGAAGGTACCCGAGTTCAAACCCAGCTCGGGGAAGGTGGATTTTTCCGGGTTACAATTGTTTTTTTTATTACTCGTCTATTTGAAAAAGAAATGTATCCTGAAAATAATAGCTGATCTGGTTCTTTATAGTGAAAAGGGAAATGTTTTAAGTTTTTGTAATATGGAATCATACTCTTTTTATCACCAGCCGAAAAATAAATGACTGACTTTACATTTAATCTGCTGATAGAATTGTTTATTTAATCTCAGATATGCCTTAAATTTTCGGCAGACACAAAATATTGTGTCTGCATAACAAATTAAGTTTGCACCGAATATAACCTTGAGTGCACATGACGAGCTGTTACTGGGAAAGAACAAACTTACTGCAAAGCTCTTGGCAAAGCAGATACAAATCCCTTACATAACAACAACGACAGCAAAATCCATATGCATTATCAGATTCGACATAATTATGTCTATGTTTAATAATTCTCTTGCACATGATACAATTAAAAACATCTAAATGAAGATCAAAATGCTCTGAAGGCCAAATTCTGGTTAATAAGATACAGGCTTTTCATAGGCGTCTATTTGAATGTTTTCTACACTAAAGAACACGACTGCTCGTGGAGCATATATTGGCATGATAAAATGGGAAGAAGTTGCCTTTGTATCAAAGGATATTGCATATTGAGGCATGATAACCTATAAATATGAACCATAAGATTTACGGAGAAACCCTTTACAAGTCGACGCTCAAGAGAACGCCGACTATGTTAGATAATTTCAAAGTTATAGCAACAGTCGTGGTCAATTTGTTATCGACGATTAATTATTATTATTATCATTACATCGTATCACTGAATAAAGTATTGAAATTTAACCAAGGTATTAAACTGAAACAATGTTGAAATATTTCATCGGTTTGATAAAATATCATGTATGTTAAAAATCAACATTTCCTTAACATTCGATCCCTCAATATAAATAGAGTTTGACCTTGCCCTACGCAGTAATCTCTCTTCTCTATTCAGGAAAGTAACTTCTGCGTACAGTGGCGCTACATATGACAAAACATTGGCTCATTTAATATAGGCTTATATGATTCTGGCCATATGTTTATGCTTTTTCCGTTTTCTTCTGAAGTTACTTATTAGGAGCAAGTGAATTAGAAATTAGCACACATACACCTGAGTTTATATATGTACATCCTCTGAGGAACTCGTCAGGGATTCGAGTCTTTTGCTCAGTGTTCAGAGGTCTGCTTAAGCAAACTACTTAAGATAGAGGCAGCCAGAGAACACATTGCTCGCACAGATGGTCTGTTAAAAAGCACGAAAAATTCTACAGTTATACAGATATTCTGTATGTTTGAATTATGTAGATATTCTGTATGTGTGAAATTACAGGTATTTGACTCTTGCACGTCTTCACGATCTTCTGCATCAACTTGATGCTGTGCATCAATGTTTTTTTCTTAACTGTTATCTATCAGATTTAAAACATATTACAGGGTAAAGATGTGTTCTTCGACACAAGAGAGTTTTTGTAGAATGCAGTGTGTGTAAATAAGAAGTCGATAACATGGACGAACGGAAGGTAATAAAATGTTTCATGTTCCGGTCAAACCACAGAGATAAAATTGCTTACACAACCTTGTAACAACAATGATAAATTGGGTCTTTGACTGAACCACAACATACATTTTGATGATAATTGACTTTCGGAAATTTGGCGTAAAATTGACTTAGTCTAAGTAACACAAAAACAACAAAAAATACTGTAACACGGAAAAAATACAGTACAAAATTAATGCCTCATAAGTATATAGACTTCGGACATTGGCAAATATTGAACGCGCGTAGTAATTAAAATCCTATTTCCGTAACAGTTTAGACTATTTTCAAAGAGAGAGTTAAATGCTATAGGTATCAGTATCATTTTTAGAGAAATGAATTAAATATTTAGTCATATTTATTATATATCTATTTCATTTAGGATAATTTTTCATGGTAAAAACGTTTTGATATTTAATTTACTTCTGTATTAATGTTATTATTATTACATAAGGGGCAAAATAAACTAACAATTCCGAATTCTGCCTCAAAATTTCATAACAGAATTACTTTTAACCAATGGCAAGCATCCTTCTTCATCTAACGAATTTGTATTTAACAATTTCATTCGTTACAAATGTAGGTCAAAATCGATTTTTATACAGCTACACTGAAAAAGGATTGTATACACATATTTCGAGTTTACAACTTTCAAATCATAAATGCCTGTAGAACAAAAAAATTCATGTGCTTCTTTGTACATATTTCAGGAATCGCACAGAGATTAAGCAAAAAGTGCTATGGAACGAATTGATGTGATGTCACAAGATAATAATAAACAGCTATCTTCAGGTCTTTTGGTCATATTTTACAATTAATTTTGCTCAGTACTTGTATCAGGGACTACTGTGGTTTGTTTGATATTTTATTAATAGTTGATATAGGTAAAATTAATATCAATCAATGTATGAGTATAGGCACGAAAAAATAGCGAAAAGCCTAGAATTTATGCTGTGCATGAAGAATATATGAAATGTGAAACGCTGTCATAGAAGTTCCTGCAATCTTTTGAATATCATGCAAGGTTATGTCAAATACATTTGAATTGAGTGTGTTTATGGCAGTTTTTGACCTGTTTGGGTTACGTTATTTGGGATCGCAGCTAGATACAGATTTTCACCCTCTGTATAGAGACACTATCTACAGTGGTGGAAAGCGTTTCTCTGATTCGCTGATTAGTAGCTCACGAGATTGTGAACTTCTATTGGCCGTCCGTAGATCCACATAGCTTAGTGATTTTGATTTGAATCACAGATTAATTATTTTATCAAACACACAGAGAGTGAAGAGAATGATGAATCTGATGAACAAGAGGAAGTTGCTGGGGCCATTGGATGTCAAGTTGCAGCAGGCATAGAAAATGTTGACACAAATAGAAAGAAGATAAATAGGGCAGTTAAAACTTCATTCAGAAAGTTTGTTGAACATATCGATCCAGACCCACTTCTTAATGGTGACCTGTTTGGACTTATTGAAGATAGGGATATCAGGGTAAATCCATTTTAACGTTAGCTCTTAAAGCTATAACTGGACTGGCATGTTGTAGTATGCAGCTCAAAATGTCCTTGTTCTGAGCCGATTTGGTACTTCCATTGGCAAGCTTGTAAATCACAAAGCATACAGGCATATTTAAAATCCAAAGCAAATAGCAAGAAAAACCTTTCCAAAGATCAACCTTGTTTACATTGGTGATAAACTTAAAATGATAATTTAATGCTTGTTATCTACCTAACAAGTGAAACATAACCCCCCCCACACACACACACACAAAAAAAACAAAAAAAACAACAAAAAAACAGTAAATGGCTTCATGACAGGTCAAAAATACTTACTTGGATATTAAGATCTTATTATACATTTCATTAAATGCTTTCTTTGTGATTTATAAAAAGAAACAATAATGGAAACAAATTTACACACTTAACAGGAGATGCCGTCTACTTCAGAGAAAATTAGGAGGATTTTAAACAATGTCACGAGAATGGACCCAGATGTTTATATAATGCTGAAAATCCGTCTTGAAGAAACAAACCAGTTGGAAATGCTAGAGTTACTGGAAAGCAATGAGAGAGGAGATCCGCCTGGCCATTCAGTGCAGGAGGTTCAAGAAATATACAATCGTAAAGGTTGGTTTCGTTAAGGTTTAATTTGACATCACATGAGTTATTTTCACTAACTTAACAGCCTTGTATAATGTTCACTGTTAAATTCTAATTTGACATCACATGAGTTATTTTCACTAACTTAACAGCCTTGTATAATGTTCACTGTTAAATTCTGATTTGACATCAAATGAGTTATTTTCACTAACTTAACAGCTTTGCATAGTGTTCACTGTTGAATTCTGATTACGGTCACGTCTTTGCTTTTGCAAGGCCATGTTTCACACCCGCTTTGAAAAAGATTCATGTACTGTTTTAGTAGGTATTTTTATTTGAAGTTTCATAGCTGTTTTAATGAAAAGATGGAATGATATTATTTATACATATAATTATACTGTATGTATGCATGAAAAGTGGAAAGCAAGTTTTAATGACTTTTGATTTCCTTTATTTCTAGAAAAGTCTAATGAAAGGTAAATGACTTACTATGATCATAAATAAAGTGACATTTTTATAACATAAAGATTTAAAGGAAACTCATCGAAAATCTTCATGTCTGAATGTAAAATAGATTGAGTCCTTTAACTTAGTATGAAGCATTTTAGCATCTATTGGATTCTACATATATTACATAAATTTTGCCCCGGGGTATTTATTAGCCCCCTCCGAAGGGCGACTTGCTTTACATAGAAATATCTACGGAAAGCTCATATTCTTGTCTGAAAATACAATGCTCAGAGTTCTGAAATAAGGGATGTTTCAACATCGTGTCAACCTTTACAAGGATTGCTAAATCTTGCCTTTGTGGTCTAAAATGCTCTCACCCAAGAGGGTCACTGTTTTTTCATAGAATTGTTTAGTAAAATTCAAAAACATCTTCTTGTCTGAAACCACCCGGCAATTAGTCCTGAAATTTGGTATTACACAAAATTATTATTATCTAGTAGACTCTTACATAGAGAATAATAGGTAAGTGTCTTAATATGAGAAAGTTTATCTGGCAAGGCGTAGGAATTTATCGGGTGAGCCGAAGGCGAACCCGATAAATACCGCAGCCGAGCCGGATAAACTTTCTCATTTAAGACACTAACCTATTATTCTATTTATCCTGTCACATCTGGCATTTGTCAATAAATTACTAGGATATTGAAAACCTATCTTTAAAGTGTTTCAAATGTCAAGGTTATCCATCAGGTGAACATATACACAAAAATAGTTCCAAAATTTCGATATATTTTTTCCTTAAATGATCGTGCTATATTATAAGATCTAGATATTGAAATATTTAATTTTTATTCAAGTAGTCTCTGTTTGTAATAACAACCATTTAATCACTTCCTTCTGATTATTTATAATATTGTTTATAAACACAAAACTAGTTCATGACGTCACCGGTGATGACGTAGCATGTGCCGTATAAAGCAAAATTTATACGACCCCCCTTTATCGGGTCGGATATGAAATAATTGACAGGATCCTGTCCATTATTTCATATCCGACCCGATAAAGGGGGGTCGTATAAATTTTGCTTTATACGGCACATGCTACGTCATCACCGGTGACGTCATGGACTAGTTTTGTGTTTATAAACAATATTATAAATAATCAGAAGGAAGTGATTAAATGGTTGTTATTACAAACAGAGACTACTTGAATAAAAATTAAATATTTCAATATCTAGATCTTATAATATAGCACGATCATTTAAGGAAAAAATATATCGAAATTTTGGAACTATTTTTGTGTATATGTTCACCTGATGGATAACCTTGACATTTGAAACACTTTAAAGATAGGTTTTCAATATCCTAGTAATTTGTTGACAAATGCCAGATGTGACAGGATAAATAGAATAATAGGTTAGTGTCTTAAATGAGAAAGTTTATCCGGCTCGGCTGCGGTATTTATCGGGTTCGCCTTCGGCTCACCCGATAAATTCCTACGCCTTGCCAGATAAACTTTCTCATATTAAGACACTTACCTATTATTCTCTATTACCATGATCATGCCTCAAGGGATCAATTGGCCCGGGTCCTTGGATCATTTGTTTTACAGTGTGTTTTATCGAGAACAATAGGTAGGATAACGTTGACAAAAATTAAGCTACCAAATTATTTAGGTAGAAACAGGGTGACTTGATGCTTTTGAATATATTAACTTCTAAGTGTTATCAAATTGACGTCATTCGTAAAAAGTATACTAGAGACAGTTGGAATCAGTCAGTCGATTTTTTGTAGCTCTCATGTGGGTTGTATACGCAAATAGATAAAAGATGAAATATGTATTTCGGCATGATTTTTAGCTCGCGTTAAAATGCTTTATCTCAAAATATCATCAAGTTATAAAGGAGAATAATTCTCCTCAGATACTGCAAACTAATATGTTGTTTCCCTTACACCCTTATTTGTTGTAGTTTTGTCGTGTCTTAATAGAATATATCTAACATAACTGGTCTTATGGGATGACCTGAAGGATAGGCGAATGTACAGAAGGCGGACTATAAAATTACGAATTCCTCAGTATTTGTTGGCATAGCATGAAATACATGTACATCAGAGATGTACAACATACCATTACACATATTATAATACTATTCAGTTGTTTATAAGAAGTTTAGTTTTTTTTTCAATGAATAAACAAGAAGTTGGTAATACCAAATTATGCCCCCCGAAATACTTTTTAATTAGAATGGCAAAAAGTAGAAATGTTCTATCAATAACTTTCAACAACGTGTGAAATTAAATACGTTTTAGGTTATAGTAAGGATAATCATGATGAAACATATTTGAGGATTTATAGTACGAAAACCCAGTTGATTTTACTGATGTAAAGTGATGGTTCTTTAACACTGCACTTCCTCTCATTAGTCTTTGTAACTGTGCGAAGTTTAATTTAATTTGCTTCAATACTTTTCAAGTTATTTTCCTAACAAGCATTATTAGGTATTATTAAGGGAGATAATTTAAAATCAAGTAATGACGAGTGATGGATTTTTAACATTGCACTTTTTCTCACTAGTCTCTATAACTGTGGGAAGATATAATGAGATATCATTGATATTTAAGAAGTTATACATTACAGCATTAGTTAACTTTTAAAATTGTCATTAAGGGAGATAATTCAAAAATTAAGCATGGCAGAATTAAGGTTCTTATACAACGCTTTTCCTCTCACTGTTCTCATTCACTGTGTAAAGTTTTGATAAATTTCCTTAAACGGTTTTGAAGTTATTCTCTGGACAAGCATAATTAGGTAACATAAAGTGAGGTAAATCGTACACTAAGTAATGTAGGATTATGGTTCTTTGACATTACACTTCCTCACACTAGTCTCTGTAACTGTGTGGGGCTCAGTGAGATATGAAAGTTAAGACGTTGTACTCCGGACAAGCATTATTAAACATTTTAGGTATCATTAAGGGAGATAATTAACAAAAATAAGCAAGATAGACATATAGTTATTAAGCAGTGCACTTTCACTCACTAGTATCTATGATTGTGTGAAGTTTTAATCAAATTCCTTCAATAATTTTCAGATTCATATCCGAACAAGAATTATTAAGTATTATACAGGGAGATAATTCAAAAACTAAGTAACTAGTTTCTATAAGTGTGTGAAGTTTCAAAGAGTTTAGAAGTTATTTTCCGAACAAACATTATTCACTTAAGGGAGATAATTAAAAAAATATGCAAGGTGGAATTATTGTTCTTGGACACTGCACATCCTCTCATTGGTCTCTATCAATGTGTTAAATTTCAATCAAATTCCTTTAATACTTTTCAAGTTATTCAAGAGTATGAGGACAAGAGTATGACGGACGAACGGACGTAAGGAAGGAAGGATAGACAGACAAGGCGGCGACTATAAGCTCTCCTTTCAGGGAGCATAATAAATAAATAAAGATCGCTTAACAAAAAGGAAAAAAGAATAAAATAAAATAAATAAAAAAATAAATAAACAGTAATGTCTTCTTAAATTATAACGTAGATAATCACTTCCTTTCTTTTTGTATCACAGGAAAGAAAAAAGAGGACCATGCTTACAAAAAGCTCAAAAAACGTAAGTATAAGATGACTACACTTAACCAGAGCTCAAGATGAAAGTTTTAGTACGGTGTTCAAGGCTTCTAACTGGGGTATGGGATAAAAGTGATTTTTGGAAAAAATGAAACCCTATCTTAAAACCACCTTATCTGGAGCTTTGTATAACTTAAGTTTGCTATCACTAACATTCATTTCTAATATGCAGTGGTTTTGTCATTGTGAATTTTCATTATTATTATTATTATTATTATTATACCACATTTATATAGCACTTGTTTCATGCATATTTACACGTATATGAGGGAATAGAAAATCAACTTAATTTAGCAACTTAAATACTAATAATTATGCAAGAAACATTAAAATGTGGAATGGACAGTTATTAAAACATTATGAATAATAGATAAATATGAGGAATAAAAAAGCATTACAAACTACCTTTAACAGCTTAAAACAGAAATAAAATGGTCAGAGGTATTACAATTACAAACATAAAAACATACTATTAAAATAACATGAATTTTATAAAATAACTAAGTAGTATAGACACTAAATGTACAATTAAAAGACTGGCATGTTTATCAGTCACAGTTAATAGTAGCTAGTTACTTAAGCACCATAGTGTTTTCTGAAATAGAACGTTTTTAAAGACTTTTTGAACAACTGAAGTGTTGCACAGTCTCTCACGCTTGCGGGCAAACAGTTCCACAATCGAGGTACTGCAGAGGCAAAACAACGGTCCCCATATGTTGCAGTCCTTGTTTTAGGGACGACTAGGAGAGTGGCATTCTGTTAGGATCTGAGCAGGCGTGTTGGGGTGTAAATCTCCAGCATGTCTCTGATGTAGCTGGGTGATTGTCCATGTAATGCTTTATACACAAGTGTCAGCATCTTGAACTTGATCCTACATGACACCGGTAACCAATGCAGTTCCTTCAATGTGGGTGTGATGTGTTCGAACCTCGGCAACCTGGTTATTACTCTCGCAGCTGTGTTCTGGACCAACTGGAGTTTGTTAATGACAGACTTGGAGCAGCCAAACAACAAAGAGTTGCAATAGTCAAGTCGGAAGGTAACTAAAGAGTTCACGAAGGATTTGGCCGACGTGTCAGTAATATATTGTCTTATCTTCACAATTTGTCTGATCTGAAAATGACAAGATCTACAAACTGAATTTACATGGTGTTCCATGTCTAGATGTGAGTCAAGAATAGCACCAAGATTTCTGACAGATGTTGTGGGTTTGATCACTGAGTCATCAACTGTAATCTGGCATTGTTGTTTCGTTTTGGCATAAACAGTATCACTTCAGTCTTTTCAGTATTTAGTTTGAGCAGATTTGTATTCATCCACTAGACGATATCTTTCAGACACGCTTCGGTGTTCTGCAAAGTCAACTGACTGGAGTTTAAGTCTTTTGGTTTGAAGGTCATGTAGAGTTGTAAGTCATCAGCGTAAAAGTGATGGTTGAGTCTATGTTTCTTGCATATCGCACCGACAGGTTTGGTGTATAGAATGAAGTTTTTTTGGGTCCGAGGACGGACCCCTGAGGGACGCTATAGGTCATTAAAACTGGTTTTGAAAGCTCTCCATTGATAGAGATCGCTCAAATATGAGTTCATCCATTTCAATGGTGTTCCTGTAATGCCAAAGTGATTTTCGAGTCTGGACAGAAGTTTCTGATGGTTTATAGTGTCAAATGCGGGTGACAAGTCGAGCATCACTAACACTGTGTGCTTGTTGTTATCTAAGGCTTGCAGAATGTCATTTTGAACTCGAACGAGTGCAGTTTCAGTTGAATGAAACTTCTTGTATGCTGATTGCTGCGGCTCGTAAAGACCGTGTGTACTCAAGTGAGTCTCGATCCGTTTGTCGACCACCTTTTCAAGTACTTTTGATATAAAAGTTTGACACTGGTCTGTAATTCTTGTAAACATTGTTATCCAGTCCTGGTTTCTTTATAAGCGGTCTCACTATTGCGCTTTTAAAATCAAGTGGTACAAAGACTTTTTCAAGTGAAACATTGAAGATTCTGGTCAGAACTGGGGATAGTTCATCAATGCAGTTTTTCAGCAGCCAAGTCGGAATCGCGTCAAGTTCACACGACTTGTTCGGTGACTTCTGGATTATCCTTTTCACTTCACTTTCAGATGTAGGAACAAACACTGACAGTTGTTCTCCTTCGTAGTGTGTTTTAAATTCATCGTTACAAGATGCTTCAGACATGTCACTTGTGCCTATGTCAGTCCGAATTCGCTCGATCTTGTCAACAAAGAAGTCACTGAAGCATTGGGCCAGATCCTTAGGAGACTCACTTGTTGGTAAAATTACTTCCTTTGTTTCACCCATAAGCGTTTTTTGTTATCTTGAAAAATTGTTTTTGATCACTCTGACTGGATTATATCTCCTTTGCATAGTATTGAACCTTTGCTTGTTTTAACATTTTATTGACTATATCGCACTGTTTTCTGAAAAGTTCATGGACGGTTGTTGTTCTACTTTTGGCCATTTACGCACGAGCTTGCGTCGGGTGTGTTTTCCCTCGTGAAATGACTCGGTGTACCATAAACTTGTTGGTCGCACTACAATAGTTTTTGGAGCATGTTTGTCAAGGATAGCTGTAAGCTCTGATTTATATACATTGGCAAGATCGTCAGCATTTGTTGTTTCTAGTGCGTTTTGCATTAACTCTGATGATTTTATATCTCTTCTAAAATCACCAATATCAATCGATTTGGTTTTCCTGGTTTTCATCAGTTATATAAAGTATCAATCGGAAATTGACACTATTTGGCAGAAAAAAAACAACAACAATATTTTCTAAAGTGATGATGTACAGAGCAAATGTTTAGGCTGGCTTGGGTCAAGGTAAAAAAAAACACTCTAAGAGGCTACGTGTCCCGCTGTGTATCTGTGAACAGCTTGAAGAAAATTGAAACTAGTTCAAATCTTGTGTCCACTCTTCTACAGTTATAAACTATTATTGACAGAAATTTTAACCCTATTCAGATGATGTGCAGATCACAGATTTTGGTCGTCTTTAGTCTTGTCGAGGTCAAACTTAGAGACCATATGCCATATGAATATAATCTGTCATCTATTTTATTTTTTGTCTGCCATGCTTCTCTTCAAAAGCTTAAGGTAAAACATGACTGAAGTCCTCAACAATAAACAGTTAACATTTCGAACTTAATCCTAGACATTAATAGCTTTTGTCTTTAAAAATTAGAACTGCCACATCTCGTTGATAAAGTGCTTTTCCATTGTGTAAAAGGTCAGTCATTGTCAATAGTTTCCTTTCCGCTTCAAGGGAGATCTGGTTAGTTTTTTCCCCCATAAAGACAATAATTAATAAGTTTTTATCAGTGCCTTAGCTAAGGTTATGCCACAGTATTCCTAATAAGGTGTGAAAACAAAGTCAGTTAAAGGTCGATTAGTAGTGCAAGTGAACGAGTGGCGGGTGGAGGGTGGGGGTGGGGTCTTACTCGTAACCAAAGAATTCCAAATACTGTGCAAGTCCACAAGATCACTGATCCGTCTCAATCTTCTCTACCAAAAACCATACATGTGTACTAGGTTTTGAAAGCACAGATTAAAATGGTATTGAAAATTTAATTCTTTTTCTATTTAAAAGTAAGCGTATACCCGTTTTAGGAGGAAAATGTCTCTCAGTGAGAATCAAAGAATTTGAGAAAGAACTCAGATATATTCTATTCCCCGACGCAAGTATATCCTTTCAATAAACTGACAACATATAAAAAGAACACACTTTAATTACCTTTAACTCTAACAGAACTAATTTTGAATAACCTCAATTTCAAAAGATCATGAACAACCTAACTTTGAAATGTAAGAATGTGCATCGTTCGAATGTTTCACTTTCTTATTTGTGACGTAACGATAGTGTATTCAAATAGCTGCTAAGGGAGCGTAGAAAAAGGCTAGCATAATTTACTAAGTAAATACTCTAAGTCCCATTTTTCTTTAACAATGGACATATTCTTAAACTTCAAGTATGCTTTTTATTTTTGCGAGAGTGTAGAACATAGATAATACTAAAATGATTTGTTACTAATCTCCCTTATTATTGCTTGAAACAGGTGATATTTATTTGACTTGTACAAGTTATCGGGATGTCTAAAATCAATAAAGGGTACCTTCAAGCTTTCGATTTTATGTGCTCAAACCACATTGTATTTGTTACGGAAAGATAGATGTATTTTAAGCTTTTTGTGAAACTTAGACAAGATACAAAAGGACCTAAAGCGTTATTCTGCTTTTTTCTTCGATTCTGCACATGTAGTTACTAGTATTAGGTCGAAACTGAGAACAAGATGCATATCAGAATTCCCTTACGTCATCTTTGGAAAGTTTTCGAAAATATATCTGAACCTACTGTTAACTGATTTATGCAAAATTCCGTTAGATGAATTAAACGCACAGGAATTTGGGATAACTTTCTATTATATCACATAAATCATACATGTGTACACACCTACAGCACTGTTGAACTTAGATACCTACAATACAATAGCTTCTGGAATTTTGATTAAAAATGCACAGTTCATTGTCTGCAGGGAAATGACAAAGAAAAAATTATTATGGCGATCAAAGCAAGCATCTGTCGTCAAACATGAGTCAAGAGCGATTGTAAAACGTTGGGTCAAAGAATTGACACAAACCAATAGGCACTAACAAAGACATATTAATTGAATGTATCTCAAAAGAAAAAGAACAGAATAATTCTTTGAAATGTACATATAAGGTTGCCTTGATCAAAGGCTAGTAACATTAATTTCTGGTACCTATTCACTGAAGTTTTAACAGAGATATGTGTGACTCATGTTCCTTTGTAAAGGACAGGGTTGTGCTCATTAATTAAAGAGCAATTTCTAAATCAAATACCAAGCTGACATTGTAAAATTCAAATTTGGTAGACATAATAATTATAAAGGTAACATTTCGAACTCTTTCTATAGATATATTTGTTGTCAAAATATTCTGTATATACAACAATAGTCATACAGATAAAGTATTTGATTACAAGTATTTATATTAGTCAGTGTTTTTCTTCTTCCTTTTTTGTACGAGGTACAACTGCAGTCATATTATTTACATGATACATATTTCAGAACTGGAAGACGATTTAATAACATTCTACAGACACAGTCACAAATCAGTCCGTCTGTCACCTTTAGTAGAAGAAGACGCGCCTCTGCTGAAATACTTTGTTATGCCAGATATAAAATTGGTAAGAATACAAAAAGACCATGGTTGTAGGGAAATAGAAAAAATACCGCTTGATTCATTGCATGACATGTTCTACAAAGAGGGGGAAGTCTGCAGTGAAGTATATTTGTCAGCAGAAGCAGGGCTTGGAAAAACTTCCTTCAGCAAGAGACTAGCTTTGACATGGTGTCAGGCGAAAAAACCAGTCACAGAAGAAAAAGATCTTTTCTCGGAAAAAGAAACAAGTGATATGGATGAATTCGATTTCGTGTTTCTATTGCTACTTCGTGACTGTACCAACCAATGTGATATTGATGGCATGATACTGCAACAAAACATTTCAAGATTAGCACATTCTTTACCACTGAAAGACCTCGAGAACATCTTGTCAAAAGAAAGATGCCTCATCATATTAGAGGGTCTTGATGAGTGGGCACACCCATCAAAGGAATGTATGCAAGGATGGAATAACCTTCCCCACCGAAAAACACGTCTAGGTGTTACAGTTCTTACCACTACTAGACCCTGGAAGTAAAGCGTGCTTGGAGGCGAATCAACGTATGTCAGTCACAAATTTGAAATCGTAGGATTAAACCAGGATTCTGCAACAACTTTAAAAAGAGCAGTCCTCTCTCATTTATCTAACGTGAGAAATGAAGAAGAAATAGAGAAATCCCTTAATGAATTTAATGAGGCAGTCGAGACTAGTCAAATTTCGGATCTGGAGGGTAGCCCGCTCCTACTCATGTACCTGCTTTTTGTGTGGTACTTCTACAGAAAGCTCGGACATACTCAGTGTGAAATATACTGTAACATTATAGAACTTTTGCTATCTCGAACTCCTCAAAAACCATTAAATGTGGAGGGGATCCCTGGAAACAGTCCACTCTGCTTCAATGATTTGGAACATTGTAGACAATATAATAGATTTTTGACAACTTTAGGTTACCTTGCTTTCAAAACGTTACTCCGTGAAACAAAAGAAAAATGTCTTGTATTTGATCGGTCTGAAGCAAAAGAATATCTAGATGAAGAATGTTTAAATTTCTCTCTTAAAACAGGAATTCTTTCACAAAGCAAAGAATGCGAAGGATTGCTAAAACAGAAAACCAAGGTGTCGTTTGCTCATAAATCCATACAAGAGTTCCTCACGGCACTTTACATGAGCTCTGTTCCTGATTCAGATTCAGTATTGATGACATTGAAATCAAAATGTAAATGTGTCGGAGACATTTTAGAAATGTCAAAAGTTCTTGTGTTCATTAGTGGCATCAATGCAAGTTTATCATCTTCGATTTTATGTGAAATGAATAAAATCGTTAATGAAGATGAAATAACACGTAAGTATAGGAGTTCAGCAGAACGGATATCTTACACACATCCTCTGCAGCAATACCAGGATATGTGTGTTTCGTGTTGTAAGGAAATGCCGTTAGACAATGAAGCCAGTTTGTGTTTAGAGGATGTTTTTATTGGTGGCAGCTGTTACCAAGAAATACACAACAGTCTCCACCTCCTGACTACAAGAAATCAACAAAATATCCGATCTGTTTCTATTGACTTGAATGAGTACCAAAGTACGCATGAAGTTATCAAATATTTAGAGCTGAGTGGCCTAGACAATCTGGAAAAAATAAACTATCGGGGTCAGTATGACAATGTTATTTTAGTTCTACTGAAAACGTCTGTTAAAAGTTTAGGTTTATCGTGTTCATGGTATAGGTCTCTACCGTGTAAAAATGTAAGAAGTTTAACCAATTTAGAGGCCATCTATATCAACAGGTGTGAGCTAAGTCACAGTGAGATGACAAAGTTTTATCATTATATAACTAGAAGGAAGTGTTTACAACAGATTGAGGTGGCGGACTTAAGCTGTACTAACCACAGAAACAAATGTTATGGAAGTGAGCTGGATTTGCGTCAACATTCACGACTTAGTAAGCTTATACTGGACTTAATACCTTTGTCAGAAGTAAATATCAACCTTGCGACATTAGACATTAGAAGAGTGTGTGTTGGTTAATTTATATAACCAAGATCTTAAGTGGAATTTCGAAAATCTTTCGGGTGTCAGAAACCAACCAGAATATACACATGTTGAGCTTGGGGGTTTGGCAATCATGACAATGGCGGCTGTATCATTCTGTCAGCTTGTTGAAGTGGCGGAAAACTTACAACAACCTGTTGTAGTTGAATTGATGACACTTGATATAAAACCTGAGATAGAATTCATAAGAGAGATAGACAGAATTAAGAACTCACCACAGTTCAGGATGCTGAGGGATGGGGAGGGCAAGTATGGCACAGTGTTTAAGTTTGAAACAATTAAAGGAGAAATCAAACAGCAGACAGACTCGAGCCATGTGACATCAATATGCTAAAGTCGATCCTTTGACAATAGTTTGTGTACATATGCGCAACTAATGTAATATTTGAAATAAAGATAACAGACATTATGAGCCAGAACATCTTAAATCATGGTTTGGGTTAGCGAAGAACTGTTTTATTATCAGTTGTAATGATTACTTAAATTAATATATGTCTGAAGTTTTTCATTTTATTAATTCCTCCTTTGAAACCAGGATAGCTTTAATGTAATAAATACATAAGACTCTACATGAATTAGCTGGTATTATTGTATCATTCAGTCAAGTACTGACTCGCCTATTTATTTTATGGCAGTAGATCTACGCTAAAATATAGTTCCAAGTCTTTCTGTTATTGGTAAACCATTTTGTTAACATGTGCAGTCTCTCAATCAATCGGTCACTCTTTGAATCATTTATTCATTTGGCAGAAAAGTAAAAATATTTTTATGCTCCCCAAAGAGAGAGCATATAGTCGCCGCATTGTCCGTCCTTCCGTCAGTCACACTCTTTGTCCGGAGAATAACTTGAAAAGCCTTGAAGGAATTTATTTGAAACCTAATATGTTGATAGAGGCAGAGACATAGATAACAGATATAGGCAACTTCCCAGCTAGTTAAGGTCTCACGCGTGCCTGCTAAGACAGTGTCTTGTAGCAAGTATAACTTGTTAACGGGTTGCCAAATTGAATCAAATTATACATTTTCTTAAAGCCTAGTCATTTGTCTATTGCTGCAGGTAAAATAATTTTAGTCTTGGTAAAAATAAATGATGCATCACGTGCTAAAGAGAACTGCAACTTAATCATTTTTCACAAAACTATAAAGATGGTGAAAAACTGGGATAGTGGGTATATTCTGCCAAGTTATATTAAATTAAAGGGCTAGAAAGTTGCCAATATTATAACTTGCAGCTATAGACGACTGTTTAAGCTTTCAAATGATGTATACCTTAAAAGGGTCGAACAAATAGCCATCGAGTTTTAATTGCTACAAAATGCCTATTTTTTTCACTTTTTGAGAGGCATGTGCGCTATTTCAATGGAGTAAATAGGAGTGCTTATCTCTGTTATCTATGTCTCTGATAGAGGCCTGTGCAAGGAAGTGCAGTGTCCAAGGACAATAATTCCGCCCTGCATAATTTTTGAATTATCTCCCTTAAAGTAGTAATACTTGTCCAGGATATATAACTCCTAAACTGTCCAGGATATCTCATTGAAACTTCACATAGTTAAAGAGACTAGTCATGGAAATTGCAGTATCAAAGAACTATAACTCTAATTTACTTAGTTTTTGAATTATCTCCCTTTATAATACTTAATAATGCTTGTCCGGATATTAATTTGAAAAGTATTGAATTTGATTAAAACTTCACACAGTCATAGATACTAGTGAGTGAAAGTGCACTGTTTAATAATCATATGTCTACCTGGCTTAGTTTTTGAATTATCTCCGTTAATGATACTTAAAATGTCACACTCTTGTCAGGAGAATAACTTGAAAAGTATTGAAGAAATTTGATTAAAACCTTATACATTGATAGAGATCAGTGAGAGAAAGTGCAGTGTCCAAGAACCATAATTCTACCTTGCATAATTTTGAGTTAATAATGCTTGTCCAGAATATAACTCCTAAACTGTTTGTGGTATCTGATGTAAACTTCACACAGTTATAGAGACTAGTCAGAGAAAGCGTAGTCAAAGAACCATAACTCTACTTACTTAGTTTTTGAATTATCTCACTTTATAATACTTATAAAATGTTTGTCCGGATATTAATTTGAGAAGTATTAACGCAATTTGATTAAAACTTCACACAGTCAAAGATACCATTGAGTGAAAGTGCACTGTTTAATAACCATAGTTCTACCTTACTTGATTTTTTATTATCTCCCTTAAAGATACCTAAAATGTTTAATAATGCTTGTCCGGAGTACAACTTATTGATATCTCATTGAAACTCCACACAGTAAAAGACATTAGTGAGAGAAAGTGTACTGTCAAAGAACCATAACCATACATTACTTAGTTTATGAATTATCTCCCTTTATAGTACCTAATTATGCTTGTCCGGAGAATAACTTCAAAACTATTAAATGAATTTTAATAAAACTTCACACAGTGATAGGGAAAAGTGAGAAGAAATGCAGTGTTTCTGAACCTTAATTCTACCTTCCTTAATTTTTGAATTATCTCCCTTAATGATGATTACAAAAGTTAAATAATGCTTGTCTGGAGTATAACTTCTAAAGTATCAATGATATCTCATCATATCTTCCCACGCTTATAGAGACTAGTGAGAGGAAGTGCAATGTTAAAAAACATTACTCTACATTAGTTGGATTTTTAATTATCTCCCTTTATCCTTTATAATACCTAATACATGTAATGCTTGTTAGAAAAATAACTTGAAAAGTATTGAAGGAAATTGAATAAAACTTCAAACAGTTATACAAGTGCAGTGTTTAAGAATAATCACTTTATATCATTTAGTTTTTTTAATTATCTCCCTTTATGAAACTTAATATAGCAACCCCGATCGATAGATAAATCAATGGCTTATCAGCTGGAATTCAGGAGAACAACATTGATTATATGAAGTACAGGACTACTTTTTACACCTGCTAGCCAAGCACTTGACATCTCTTGTTGTGATTATAAAAATTCTGGCAAACATTCACAGATTAAACAAGTGGCAGGTAAATTTTGCAATAATTCAACTGCCCTTACAAATTAAGTTTTTCATACTATAAATCATCAAATATGTTTCATCATGGTTATCCTTACTATAACTTAAAAAGTATTTAATTTCACGTGTCATTGAAATACCATTGATAGCACATTTCATACTTTTCTGCTATTCTAAACAAAAAAAAAATACTTCGGGGGGCATTATTTGGTTTTATCAATTTCTTTTTTAATGTTTGAGGTATTACAGTTTTTCTGTCACTTGTATAGATCATCTTTTAATTACATGTTCATTTATTCTATCATTCAATGATTTATTCATATCGTTGATATACCATTCTTTTTTTATATTTATTTACTTATTTCTGTATTTGTTTTATTTATAGATCCTGTTAGTTTGTTAATCTGTCTGTTTGTTCAGTGATACCTTCACAATATATACAAAAATGCATTTCCCTTGGAAATCCAATTTGTCGCCTTTTTTCAATCATTTAATCAGGTGAAGACGTTCTACATGATACAAGACTACAACGAAATTTTATAATATCAACATACTGAAGGTATTCCTCAAGCACAAGACTTTGCTTGAAATCTTTATATAAAAGTAACTTTCTATCGTTATTTACTTCGTCGCTCCAGAGCTGCAAATACTGATCTCTGAGCCTATTAACATACTGGTTTATAAATAAGGATTATCAATTGAACCAAATATAATCAAATCCATTAAAGAGGCTGTACTCCAGATTTGACATAATTTTTTTTTCCCATAAATTATATATTTAGATGCGTGCAATTATAACAACATAATATTTTACTTCAAAACTGATTATAAAAGTCAAAATAGAATAAAAAAAATATTTTCGCTTCAGCCTGATTTGAACTCTGGACCCTCATGTTTACAAAATATTTCCAACGCCTTTACTGTCACCACCATCGCCGCATGTTATATTACAGATATTTACTTTAAATCTTATACGATATAGTTATACCGTCGCGTTACGGTATAGCACTTTGAAAGGGAAAAAAATCAATTTATAATGTAATTATTTGACTTATTTTTTGTCAGTAAGTTATTTTTTAAGCATTAGTCATAAATATTACAAGAAATTTATAATACAAGAAAATTTTCTTTTTTTGTCATCTGGAGCACAGCCCCTTTAAGAAATAAGTTTAATCTTAAGGTAGATACCCAATTATTGTATCCAAGACTATCCAAGTGTTTAAGCATTATGTAACATTTTTACATATCTATTGCTAGGCTATTTAAAATACCAATCAAATATTTTACACATCATTTAGAAGCTACGATGTATAAAGTAAAACTAGCACACTTTTAAAGAAACATTCATACATCTCTTACAAGCGTAGGTGTGAACACGTTCTACACTATATCAAGTCTCTAGTCCCCATAACTCTGAGCCATATAACAAAATAGGTGATATCTTTGCATCAAATATTTTAATAATAATATAATATATAATATTTTATAAGACATTGGTTATAAGTTATACATATTTTTCAAAAGTGCTACAAGCACTTTTTTTACCTATTATTAATCTGATATTTTTCAATTTTAATGGAACATGGTCAGTGTTTGTCCTGAAAGTTTATTCGATGGGTTGAATACTGGCACACATTTGGTCAAAAACTAGATCACTAGCTAAGTTCAACTGAAATTGTTGTAAAATCGTTCTTCATAAACTAGACGATTTCTAGGTCTCTTAAACTGGGTCAAGTTATTGACAAGGCCTGTGTCACAGGCAGATATCAGTAGTGAGCGGTACAGGGCAATCATTACCCTCTTGTGTTTTTTATTAGTTTGTTTGCAATTCAATTCAATTGTGTGTGTATCTGTTTATTTTTTTAATTTACTTTTAAACTTTCATTCAAAAACTGTTTATTGTATATTGACTTTTTGTTCTATCCGAATGAAATGATTGTACATTTGTATATCTTCTTTTTTCTTATTCATTTTCTCTTTCTGTGGCCTTTATTAATTCATTAAAGTTTTTTTCACTTTCATTGCTTAATTAATCTTTAATCATCTGCACTGAAAGTAATAACTTTCTGTGCAGTGATGTCAGTCCATAATTTTAAAGTCTGCTTACTGGCTCACCGGAGCCAGGAGCCCAGAGAGGACTATTCCAATACCATTCCATATGTTTTCTGTCGTCCATTGTCCACCACTTGCTTTAAACAAAATCTTCCTTGAGATCAATGAGCCAAAGTTGATGAAACTCGGCAGGGATGTTCCTTTCAAAGTTACCAAACTTTATTTATAAAAGTTGTCCAAAGAATTTCTTTCCACGAAGTGTTAAGTATGAACTTTTGAGTTTGTTTATTGTTAATCTTCTGTTGTTTAAAAGTTTAAGACTTTTCTTCACTGAAACTGAAGAGCCTGGCATAATTATATAAAAGATATCTGGTATACAGCCTTGTTCAGTCGATCTTAGCAAAATTGTTCAAATGATTGCACAAGGGTCAAAATTGACTCTGCATCAGAGCAGTCACTTTTTTTTACATTGACTGCAGAAGGAAAAAATAAAAAAATCGTCTATGTAGAAATCAAAAGGCCTAGAGTATGTATTAATGTTTTACAGAAGTGTTCCAAAACAGTTTCTTAACTTTAACGTTTGGATTTTTAATGCTCCAGTTGAACACCACAGAAGAAAAAATAGTTCATTTGCAAAATTGCAGGAGTTGTGCACAGACGCAATATGAAGTAAAATTGAACAAAGGGAAAGAACTTTACCATAAATTATCAAATCGGAAAAGCCTGAGTACTAAGTATATGTCCTGCATGATCATTCTGTAATGCATGAGAAATGCAGGAGTTGTGCACAGAAGCAATATTAAGTAAAAATTAACAAAGGGCAATAACTATGCCAAAATAATCAAATTGCAAAATGCGGGAGTAAGTGCGCTGCGGCACTTGATAATGATCATTGTGTGACGAAAGAAAGATTGTATCCGAATAATCAAGAACAGTTCTCTATATTTTTCAAGAGGATTGGAATCACTGAAATACTTATTTATTCATGTGGCATATTCTATTTTATTTGGCATATTCTATTTCGTTTGACACATTCTATTTCATTTGGCATATTCTATTTCATTTGGCATATTCCATTTCATTTGGCATATTCTATTAGATTTGACATATTCTGTTTCATTTGTGCACATTCAGAAATAAATAAAAAGTTCAGTCATGCACTCAAGCCCAAAAAAGTAAAATCAGTACTTCGTTGTAAAATCAAAACTTCTTTCTAAAATCATCTCGTCTGTCTAAAATCTGTACTTCATTATAAAACCAGTATTGTAGCCTTTTTTTTTTACTTTTCTTATTTCAATCCCAATGGAACCTGCATGCAAGTTTGCAAACAGTTGAATGGCAACTGTATAATATAACTGCAAAAACAAGAAAGTTTGTCAGAAGGTCAAGGTCAATGCCGGTTAAGGTTAAAGTTTAAATCTGCATGGAAAATTAATAATATAGTTAACATTTCTGTACTGTAGATTTGTTTCTACATAGTTCAATGTAAATCAACTGACCCTCGCTTAGGGTCAACTTTGACCCGAGGGAAATAATTTTAGCATCATTGTAGAGGTCAGCTATACAATGTTACATACCAAATTACCTAAAGTCTAAGCTTTATGGTTTCTGACAAAAAGATTTTCAAAGATTTTATATTTTACACATATAGAACACCCGGGCAGGGCTAATTCTGGCGCGACTGTAGCTCAATGAAGCATAGGCCGATCTTCTTGCAAGTAGTATCAAATTAAAATACACGGTACAAGGTAACAATTGAGAATTCTCCCACGGCTGTTTTTCTTCGGGATAGTGCAGGAGAATTCCGTGTGTTTGAGGCTTCAAAACACGGCGTATAGAATTTACTATATATATAACGTATACTTTATAAGCACGCAGTTCCACCGGGTGGACAGCGAACGACAATATCGTGCCAGAAAGTGTTGCCCAGAGCTGCACCGTATAGAACTTCGTTCAGTGTGCACGCCCACATCAGAAGAAAGAAAAAGGTAAACTGTTTGAACAATCTTGGCAGAGGTCAACTACACAATGCTACACACCATTTGTTATTTTTTACTGAAGGCCGTGTAGTTTCAGAAAAGTTCTTAAAATTCAAGTGACCTCCTGGAGGAGTGATTTTTGACCCAGGGACAAAATATAGATGTTCATATAAAATGTTGCTACATACCAAATCTTTAAAAAAAAACAAAAACAAGAAACATCGAAATGCGACGAAACCAGGTTTTCAACATTATTGTTACACAAAAGCTTTGTCATCAAGTGCACACAATGAACCATGCTACACAATAGAAAAGTGATAATTTCATATCATATTCTTACTTTTTTGTTACCAGTATATCCAGCAGTCAAGGATAAAAGTTACATTCTGAAAACTGCTCAAGTAAACATTTATTATGCATTTATTTATAATATTACCATAGCAAATCAAGCTGGAACTATATGTTACAGTGATTTACGCTTGTAATATGACTTTGATCATAACTAAAAATTGTAGGCTGAAAAATGCATTTATGAAAAAACAAAGGGCCATAATAAGGTCAAAAATTACCGAATCACACAAACCTCGAAAATATGCGCCAGGGCACTTGATGACAAAGCTTCTGTGAAAGTTTGGTCAAAAGCCCTTGAGAAATGTAGGAGGAGTTGCGCACAGAAGAAATTGTTCACTATATATCCCATATAAGGAAAAAAACAAAGGGCCATAATAAGGTCAAAAATTACCGAATCACAAAATCTCGAAAATACTCGCCAGGGCACTTGATGACAAAGCTCCTGTGAAAGTTTGGTCAAAAGCCCTTGAGAAATGTAGGAGGAGTTGCGCACAGAAGAAATACCCCGACAATATGCGCCAGGGCACTTGATGACAAAGCTTCTGTGAAAGTTTGGTCAAAATCCCTTGAGAAATGTAGGAGGAGTTGCGCACAGAAGAAATTGTTTACGGCCGCCCGCCCGCCCGCCCGCCGACATACCTCAATCTAATAACCAGTTTTTTCCTTCGGAAAACCTGGTTAAAAACCTCCGGGCCTAGTTGTTGTAGACAAAAAGATTTTTAAAGTTTTTTCCTTTCGGTTGCTATAGCAACCACAGTTCTGCGTGGAATTGAATTCTTTCAACAGCATCGTGCATGGAACATCTCTGTGAAGTTTGATCAGAATCTGTGAAAAGGTTTAACTAGATGTTGTTTCAACTGTGTAGGCCTACATTTATGTATGCATATCAGGTTTAAAGCAAAAATGTTGACGACGGTTGCAGGACAACCAAACTACCACATTAGTTCACTTTTGATTACTTCATGCTCAGGTGAGCTTAAAAAGGGACAATAGTTTTCTGCATTAATGCAATCAGGGCTTTAATTTACAGGGAATGGACACTCCTTATCTATCGAATGAATAACCAAAATATGATGTCGCGAGTTCACCTTTATATCCTGCAACGGAAAATCGATCGATAATGAGTTATCTATCGTTAGTTAGCGGTAAATTGGTATGCAACGCTCGCACCTAGTTTACAAAAAACATCCATATTTTTGTCAATAATTATCTGATTTTCAAAATTTAAAATTTGTAAGAAAGAAGAAACATTGATCTTTTATGACATCTATTTTCTATTTCAACAACGGAAGTGTTTGTTCCAAGCCGACGAGTAAAAAACGACAACCCAATACTTTTTACGTCTTTTTTTGTAATTATCTATCGTTAGTTAGCGGTAAATTAGCATGCAATACATGCATCTAGTTTACAAAAACATCCGTATTTTTGTCAACAATGGGCTGATTTTCAAAATTCTAAATTTGTAAGAAAGAATTAAGAAACATTGACCTCTTATAATATCTATTTTTTATTTCAACTAAGGAAGTGGCTGTTCCAAGCCGACGAGTAAAAGACGACAACTCAATACCTTTTTCTTTTGGTAAAAATCTTGTCTCGATTTGATGAAAAAAGTGTTCACGTGTCTACAAAAATTGTTTATAATTTCGTCAATATATGGTATAATTTACTGAAAAAAATATGTCTGGAAATTGTAGACTCAGATTATTTCAAATTATTCAGATTATCTTTACTTTTTTCACAGGGTGAGGCTTTCATTTACAAATTGTAACAAGTATAAATGTAAACTTTTGCATGATAGTTATGTCACAACATCCTGACACTCAAAATTATGACAAAGCGATTAATTAATAAATTAATTTAAAAAAAGCTCTGCCCACTGAGCCAAAAGCAGGATCACAATGCTACCCATTGTCCACAAATTTAATTAACCTGCACTTAATTTTAAAAAAAATGAAAAATGCAACAAACAACACCAAATTTCAGTGCAAGTAATTTTAAAGAACACTGATCAACCGTGTGTTTAAAATATCACAATATTTAACCGCCAATTTTGAAGTTAATATTCAGAGGAGGTCGGAAACCTTAAATTCAAATGTCAATCTCATCCAAGTAGAGTACGATGCAATTCATGTTAAGTGTTTTAATCGAGTCTGTTTGCACTGATACCACTTGAAATTCGTTAAGGTGTTGATCACCGATTCACACTTTTTTCGACAAAATTGCTGTAATTTACGTTGCTTTATTTCATTAACAAACACAGATATAGCAATAAAATGCATAGTAATGCTCAATCCTATGTCCACTGATTAACTTCCATCTTATGTCAACTCATTTCATAACTCCATTTTTGTCTAATACCCCCCGAAAGTTGACAAGAAAACACGAATTTGTACATACTTTCCGCCATTTTGGAAAACACGATGACATTTTAGTATTGATTTCATTGTTATTCAAGTAAAAGGTGCTTCGAAAAATAACAAACAAGATAGTCAAAATATTTATTTCACAATATTTAATTTACAATTCGTTCTGAAATTTCTTAATGTAAGTTCTTTTCAACATTTGAGTATATAATCGTGAAAGCAGCAACATGTACCATCCGCCATTGAGGTGGTTTATTGAGATCCGGCCGCGCATGCGCGCGACACCATATTATCGCAATTTTGGAGTGTCCATTCCCTGTAAATTAAAGCCCTGATGCAATATTTATAAACATTTCAAATCGACTGGGAACAAATTCTTAAAACAAATATTTATCGCGCTCGATAACTACTTCCTGGGCTCAAACCACTACTTACACCAAATGTACTGGATATGGAATGACACTGGAGACTCTCACATTTGGTAGGATTCATGGGGAATTCGGCGAAGCCTTCGTACACTGCTCCTCCACATTTTAACACTGCTCCTGTAAACATGATTGTAAATAAAATAAGGGAAGCTACTCTTCCTTTCTTATTACATATTTAAATTTAGCGGGAAAATCATAGTAGTGGGATGCTTGAACCAGTGATGCGAGGCGTAGATAAACAAAAGAAGTGCGAATGTGATGCGCATATTTTCTTGAGAATTTATCAATTTAAAAGGTAAAATGTTATCTTTTTTATAAAGATCTCTTAAAAAACAGCTGATACAATTATCCTTAGTTATACACATTTTGCTGGTATTGAAAAATACCTTAAAATATAGAAAGTGATTCTTTTAAAACTTTCTCCGTCTGGGTCATCTGGATGCTCATTAGATGCACTGCTAGTTGTAGGATGTCCCTCGGGACAACAGGAATGATGGACAAAATAATTTTTTTTGAAAGCAGATTTGTGCAATGTAAATAAAGCTTGCCACTTGAATCAAACTTACCTGAAAAAAGGACAGTAATGGTTGACTTAGTTAAAAATTGTACACAGTGTGCATCTGTTGTTTTTAGAATGCTTACTGTTTCAATTCTCTCCCCCGGGTTCTCTCCAGACTTTTTATGTGGATGAGAGTAATCCTTCAAAGGCTTTGGAATACTGGCTGCTGCCTTTTGTTTTTGTTTCTTTTTTTCCAATTTTAGGGAGTATTAGGCACACTACTTTTCTGAATATACCACAATTTAATTTGTTTAATAGGTCAGTGTTTTGCTTAGTCCATCCAATTGTACTCAGGGTTGAGATAATTGTTTAAGTGGGCAATATCTCCTTCTCCTTAAGATTCTGACCCAAAACAAAAGTATCCCAGAATATGCTTATGTTCAACATGTCATCTAAATTATTTTGACTTTGTTTTGCTGACAATATAAGAACTAGAAGTAAGATAACTGGCATTTTCAGAAGTAGAGTGCTCTATTTAAAGATTATTTGATAATTCTGATTTATTAGTGCACGCTCTATTTAAAGATTATTTGATAATTCTGATTTATTAGTGCACGCTCTATTTAAAGATTATTTGATAATTCTGATTTATTAGTGCACGCTCTATTTAAAGATTATTTGATAATTCTGATTTATTAGTGCACAAACTGAACAACACGAATGATTGTAACGTCTTTCAAAATAGCTACAGACACTTTGATTACAAAAATACAAACAAAACTACATTTAATAACAGTTGTAAGAAGAGATATGTGTACTGGTTGAATACAAGCAGTTGTCAGATTCATTTTCAGTCTTATTATTAAATTGGATGAAAATTTAACTTTTTAAGGTGTATAAATTTTGAAAATATTCTTGTAGGACCAACTCAAATGACTGTTGCTCCAAAATACATTGTATCATCTTCAGATATTAAACTGAAAACCTGGTAAGTGAAGCATGACTTTACATTGGAAATGTGTACTTTACCGATAAGGGTTGTTAAATACAAGTTCACAGGGTAGAAAGCATGTGTTGTATTTTATTAAAAGCGTGTGTTTTGTAAGTCGCAAGATGTTAAAATTCATAATCTGGATTATACTGTGTTAGCTCTGTGAAATATATGAATGGTATTAAAATATCTTAATTGTATTGATGTTAAATTAGAAAATTCTATGCATTTAATGAAATGTGTAGAGAAAAAGTAAAAGGAAATTATGCAAATGTTTTGAAAAAGTTTGTATTTAAAACTTAAAAAAACATATATACAAGTAATTATTTATTTAATAAACATAACTGACTGAGAAATTTATTTTTTAAATTAATTTATTTTCTGAGTTCACAGTTTCTCATTTTTTTTTATTTCTGTACTCCTGAAAATTTTGCAAGGTTTAACACAAATATTTAGGAAAGTTTTTTTGGTTGGAATACCATATGCCTTATTTTCAGTGGTTAAGTAAAGAATGAAATTTTTGAAAATGGAAATTATATTGAATTTGATTCATATTTCAAAGAAGAATTTTCTGTTTTAAAAAGAATACGCAAAATTGAGGAAGCACCATGGTACATGTATTAAAGTAGAGTGTCATTCTTATAGGTAGCTGTTAACCTTGAACATGCTGAAATTTTGTAATTGATTTGCCCAGCTTTGAATTTGGAACAGTCCATTCAAAATTTAAGGGATTTCAATATCAAAATACAAAAATGGAGCTACCAACAGTATAGAGCCTGGTCAGACTGCACGGATGTGCAGGCTGGCCTGGCTCTATACTGGTGGCAAAGGCTAATCACCTTCGGTTCCAGCAGGTTAAGGGATAAGCTAGAGGTGAAGGGTTTTAAAAATCAGAGTACTGGTCAGGACCCAAGGTATTAAACAATGAAATTAAGTTCCAAAAACTTCATCTTCAAATAATCAGTAGAAGTTTAAACAAGGCTAAAATGTAGTTAAGATTGGTCAAAGTATATCTTAAACCAATAACTTTTCATGTATGTTTATGCTATATGTACATACCTTAAAGTTCTACTGTTACGATCACTTAATTATTTTAAAATCTGGCAAAAATCAGGAATTTCTAAGAACCAGAGTAAGAAAATTTAGAACAAAAAAGGTCTGAGTGGTTAAAACCCCATCTTTATTAAGACAATATTTTGACTGGTTTTATTTGCAAAACTTTACAGTAGTTATCATAGTTTGTATAAATAGATTCAAAAAATATTTACGTCTATTTTGATCAGTGCTTTGTTTAATGAGCCATGATACATTAGTTTTGTTGATATAGCCAAGGTGGATTTTAATCAGTATCATTAATTTATAAATGATTTACAACATTTAAAGGAACATAAAATGCTTACATCTTGTACATGCGATTCTTTCTGTTTTTCAGGGACAAATGGGGAAGTGAATCGTACCTGCTTGAAAAAAATCAGGAGAAAGCAACTTGGCAAAAAATGCTGTCTTAAAATGAATATTTTCTTTAAATATTTTTTGCCAGAGATAAGGTTTGAAGAATTTGGAATAAAATTTTTGAAAAACCATTCCTGGATCCGTTCAAATTGAACCACCTGCAAAATCTTCTGCATAGTGGTAACAGTAACTAGATAGGCATTCAGATAGAAGTAGTAGTTATCAGTTTGCTGAGCAGACTGCTGGAAGAAAGTTTGGATTTGTTTGAAGACAATGGTGTTCTCTTCATAAAATTCCTTTTCGCTGTGGTGATATACATGTACAATGTAGTTCTTCTATGATTTGGAAACGAAGGCAGGGAACTTTATCAAAAATAATGACTACGTATTTTGATGTTACAATATGGCAGTTTCTAATGGCTACCCTTACCCAGGGTTTGCAAATCCTTATGCACGAGGAAAGTTACCACCAGTGAAGACAAGACGAAACAAAAAGATGTGCGCGGGACGTATCTTCATATTTTTAATATTGGGAGTCATATTGTTTGTTCTTGGACTCGTTTCGATGGGCGTGTACTTAAATATACATGGGTCAACAAGTTCGAGCCAGTACACGGAGATCATGCCTCTGTATATTACCTCAGGGACAGTAAGTATTGTTTATTCATTTCCTCAGTTCGTTTCTTTGTCCATTTAGATGGTTTCTTATAGGCCAGAACTATGATTTTACCAATTTTCAGTTTTGGACCAGGTCTTAAAGGTTATATCTAGCTTGATTTCAGGTTCTACAAATTGTAGATCTTTATAAAGGCGACAGAGAAAATGAAATAAAAATAGAACGATCAAACCCGATACAAACAGATAAAATAGAAGAAAAAAATAAGCAATATAAAGACAGCTGGCATACCTTCACATGTTAGATTGCTCAAAGATGCACTGTTCCTCTAGTTAATCATACTTTGTTCTTACAGTTCTTTGTATGCATAGTTTTCTATTAGAATAAGTAAAAAAAAAACATCTCTGAATTCAAGGATGAATTATTTGAAAAGTATTGAAATGTTTGAAATGAGCCACTTGGCTGCATAAATAACCCTCATCTTAAAGAGCAGGAATCTTTGCTGAAGATTTCTCACACTCCCACTTGAAGACTAATTCAGCAACTATTTTCCCACGCTCTGCAAGTTCTTAAATGAGGGGCAGTCCATAAGTACAGAAACAGAAAAAGGGAAGTCTTTCCTTGATACAGATCTTGAAAATAACAACATTTGGTAAACTGGACAGAAATTAGTCAGAAACTCCCAGGTCTGTGTCTGTAGTCTGTCTGATGGATTTTTTTAATGGATTTTTTTTCTGAAATTACTGCACATCAAATCATAAAATTTTTTCTGTTTACATTTTATTACAGTCCAGGTTTTTTCAGGCTTGTTTTATAGCCGATATTGGGTCATGTTCCCAATTGAAACTAGTATCTTTTTTTCCCCAAAAATCAGAAAAAATTCCCAACTGAAACTTCAAAAGACAAAAAAATAAAAATAATAAATGAAATCTATGAGCAAGAGATCTTTCACTGTAATAGACTTTTAAGGATTGAAAGTTTTCATCATAGACAGCAATTGTTAGTGTTCATTTAAAACTTGCAAAACTGAAGTCATGCATTTTTCCCAATTTTTAGCAAAACATTGCTGAACTTCCCAATCCAAAGGGAATGGGTCATGTTCCCAAAATACTGAGAAAAAACTCTGTAGTCAAAATGAGATTGACATACAGTACATAATTTTTATGTTGAATCAAATTAATTTTATTTGTTATACAGTTGAGCATATTTTGTTTCTAGAAAGCAGAAGGGACTGAAAAGTGGTTTTTCATGGTATATGGTAATTCTGTTCTATCACGACTGGCATGATCACGTTAAACATTGTCTTGAAAGTTTCCTTTCCCATATTTGATGATACGGACAAAGCAGCCTTCGCTATAGTCTAGATGATTATTTTCTTCTTGTGGTGCATAACGGTTCATTGCTCTTACCCAGATTTTTATGCCGCCGGAAGGAGGGCATAATGTTCTTGGTCCATCAGTTTGTCACAAAAATTTAACATTTTTGAGGCCATGCCGGGGGCATGGCGTTCATTCGAACATAGCGCTTGTTCATTTATTTGAATATATTGGTTGAAAACGTCCCTGACAAAGAATTAAACTATGCTGATCATGCCCAGCGTTAAAGATTGTATGTATAAATGTTCTTTGCCTACAAGTTAAATGTGGCACATTTTGACATAGTGACTGTATTTGGGTGTGTGTGAAATAACATCAAAACAATGTTGAAAAGTATGTTCCACTAACAGAAGCCGTCATTTAAATGATGTCGTCTTTAAAGCTACTTAGCAACTTACTAGTTTCATATGGTCGGAATTTTTCATATGATCTGAATGTTTCATACATGTATGGTCCGAATGTTTCATATGTAATTGATTTTTTCGTTAACAGAAAGGCTTCATTTTTCTGATTCTGATAAAACCAATAATAAAACCTGTTTAAAGAGGCTTTACTCAAGATTTAATGTAAAATTATTTTTTACATAAATATCTAGATGCTGTGAGATTATAACACCATGATATTTTACTTCAAAACTGATTATAAAAGTCAAAATAGAATAAAAAAAAATATTTTCGCTCCAGCCTGATTTGAACTCTGGACCCTCATGTTAACAAAATATTTCCAACGCTTTTACTGTCACCACCATCGCCGCATGTGATATTACAGATATTTACTTTAAATCTTATATGATATAGTTATACCGTCGCGTTACGGTATAGCACTACAAAAGCGAAAAAAATCAATTTATAATGTAATTTTTTGACTTTTTTTTTGTCAGTAAGTTAGTTTTTAAGCATAAGTCATAAATTTACAAGAAATTTATAATACAAGAAAACTTTCTTTTTTTTGTCATCTGCAGCACAGCCCCTTTAATGTGATGAGTAACAAATGTAAGTGCTAAAAAATTTGAACAGGTTTAAGATACAATTCCTTTTGCGGCAAATTAAACAGTAAAAATTACATTTTTTAACCACCCCTCACCACATTTTTCTCTCTGAGTACAAGAAATCTTTTCAAGATTTATTTCAAGGCCAGATGTGAGCTGTTGTAATAACATCAGACAGATAGAAAATTAAGTTTAGATTTCCCACAAGAAACAGTTGTTTTACTTAAAGCAATTGCAAAAGTTCTAATTACTGAAAACAATCAATTTCCAGCTAAAAGTATTTTTCATTGGCTTCTCCTGAGGCATTTAAAAGTCTTCATGAAATTAAAATTTCCAGTTGTTGTTTAGTGAAATGATACAGGTACCATTTCTCAGAATTCAGAATTCTCAGTATACATGTACAATGTATTTTGGATAGCACAGGTTTACAGGGTTTTGATACGAATATTAAGTTGGCATCAAAAAGTTTGTCAACTGGAATAAACTTTCACCGTTTGCAGCCAACAGAGATAGACAGGAGACATACATTGTACCAACGATCTGTTTTCAAACATATATATCACTTACACAAATTAAAACTTTATTATCCTATCACACTGCAACAGCAAGAGCCAGTCATGATCATTACTTACATCAGTTATGAACCTCTTATGTTGCTTGCTGATGTAGTTTTAAAGTTTTTCTTTCAAATTTGTCACCATGAACATTCACAAACCAAAGATTTTATGACCAAGGTTAAATTTTTTGTCACATTTGATGCCGCTGAATAGCAACTGTTGAGTTTTTAAAAAAGTGTTTTCAGATTTTAAATCTGCGCTTACGTTGAAAATTTGTAACAGTACAGGGCCTTGCATGTGAAAAGAGGGAAAGAGCCTCAATTCTTTACTGATGTATTAACATTAAATTAAGTAAATTTGACATTGCATAAAAAACAAAACAGGACAGTTATCACAATGTACTATTAAACTCTAATAGTTACTTCCCCTGTGGCATTTTCAAATATTGTGATTGGGATGAAATAAAATCAGAAATAAATATGTGACCATTAAAATAAAAACATTACCACTGCAGGGCCTTCCCCAGAAAATTTTCCAAGGGCAACTGTGAGGGGGTGGGTATGGGAGGGGGTAACCCCACTCCTGCATGTCGAAATTTTTTTTAATCCTTACAATGAAATGAATCATTTTGGGGTATGTTTAATGGGAGTTTAAACAAACAAAATGTGTTCAGTATAAACATATTTTTAATACCTTTCACCGTCTTTAATATATAATCATAAATAGGTGCATAATAATATAATCAAAGGCTCTACAAATTTTTCTGAGTATGAGTTTGGGACAACTGACCATGGCAAAACAGAGTTGTCCTAAAATCAGTGTTTTAGTGAGCATTATAAATAAATAGTTTTATTCTGTCATCATATTTAAAAAAGAAACAATATATATACAGATACATGTATTTAGAAGGAAGGAAACCTTTATGGTCTTATGAAATCTTTCAACAGAAACTGCCTAGTATAGTCAGTATGGACTTTTTGCAGTAATGAGTTGAAGTTGAACTGAGTACATTTTTTGAAGGCAATGATTCATTATGAATGACTGAAATTTTCAAGAGAAAAACAAACTTTCACAATGACAAAGGAAATAACTGATACAAATGATCAAATCTTGACCATTCATCTTAATTAATAAATTAAATTTTGTAAGATTGCTGTGTCTCCAAGATGCAGTTTTCTCTAAATAAAAAGAAAAAAATACGACGGGGTCGCGAAAACAGGTGACAAACGGAGTATCCGAGATATTTTCATTTAGATGGTGCTTATGGAATGTCAGAACTAATTTCAACATGGTTAGAAATCGACTGTTTATTAGAGTGGGCTGTGTTTTTGGACAGTTAATCTATATTTCTGACTGTCAAAATGAGAGCTGTCCAGGGCAAAAATTTTGTTTACAGTCACATGTCCGAGAAAATTGTCCCCTGCGTCGGACTATATAACTTAAAATAGCTCAAACAAACGATTTTCAGTCAAGAGCAATTAATGCCACATGATCATAAAACATATTTCTTTAAATTACTTCTTCAAAATGTAGCCCATTATTAGCAGTCACATGTTTATCCATACATCCTGTCATAACACAGGATTTATTGATCAATAACACAATGCGACGGCTGCTGTGTATATTAAGTAACAATTCAGTGATAAGCAATCGTCTGCTGCTCTAAAAATTCAAGCGCCCCGCCTCTAAAATTAACGTGCAAGCCGAAATTCAAGCGCTAAATCGGCCTGGGGAATGCCCTGCACTGAGCCACGACGCTTACTTGTAAGATTGCATTAAAATTAACGTTATAACTAAAGTATCTACCCCGTGACTAACGGGGTAAATTTTTTACCGATAAAAGTGTGTTAAACTTTATATTTTGATGATTTTCTGTATCAAAAAATGAATCAGTAACTTAGTTTAAATATGTTCTTCACAACTGCAGCAAAAATTTCAAGATGTAAGAACATTTTCTTTTTTTTTCATCTTTGGCCCATCTGTGAGTCAGTCGCTTTAAAACGGTTATGTGGTATTTGGAAGGTTGGTGTGTCAGTTTGTTTGGTTATATATAGATGCAGTCTAAATAAAATAAATTTTGTTGATACATTTTAATTTCAAATATCAAATATTTAACTAGAGAATTTTACTAATTTGTATTTTGACAAGAAACTGTTGAAACGTATTTTTGGTAGATGTATATTTTGTCTGCTTTGCTTTCTAAGTATTTTTCAGTTAATTTAGAATATTTGATTTGTTGTGATTTTAGCATGTTTATCCTGTGCCTTAAAACAGCTTAAAGGTTGACACTGAATTGTTCAGAGACAAGGAAGCCAATCTGTGTTAACAACAGACTTGTCAAAGATTTCTTTTTCTTCCTGAAAGAATTAGCATTTTATAAATCAATTAAATCTTTTTTTCAAGTGGTGTTGCTTTTATTTGAAACCTGCCTTATAAACCAGTTTGAAGAAATCTTGAGCAGACTGCTTTGACCTCTTGAAAAGGTCAAGTTCAAGGTCATAGGTTAACTGACAGCACAAGAAACCTGCAGAAAACACAAGAGAGAAAATCTTCATTTCATTTTTCCTCCTTTATAACATTCTATTTTGAAATATTAAGTACTTGGCATAAACATCAAATTTTAAGTAGAGCACATTTTTTTCCTGCCAGCAGAGGTTATAAACCTAGCTACCTCAGTTCTGTGAGAAAAATACAGAAAGTGGTTTCTCAGAAAACTGTTCTCTAATTTGATTGAAATCTAACACCACAGGATTTATGCCAGAAGAGTATTTTGCATGAATCATAAAGTTATGATAAGTTTTTCAGAGTAGAGGAAACTCGTATATATGCTGAAACCTGCTGTATAAAATAACAAACTTCTTATTTAAATTATTAATCCAGTGCTATAATGTTTCATTTTCTTTGTGATAAAAACGATGTTTTTCATGAAAATTAATATTAGTTGAACAAATGAAAATTGTTTGTGTGTAATTAAAGAGGGTATTTTCTTTTGAGGTCGTAATGTTATTACTGGTTTTATGTTAGTTATTTTAAAGACATTTATTGTTTTATACACGCTGTGGAGATATTACTGTATTATTATTTCATAACAAGTTTCAACAGTTTTGTTAATATTCTTTAAAATGTTGACGTCTTTATTTTTTAGGTGCTTTGCTAAACAGCCAAAGTCAATATGTAAAATCACTTTTGCATGGTGGAATGGAGAGAAACATTTCACTGTCAAAGAAATAGAAACACCACAGTTTGCCTTAATTGGAAATTTCAGCATGCCTGTTTTCCATTTCAATATTTTACCCTACATGTATATTCTAGACCAAAATCCTTTAAAATCTTTCTTTATCTTTTTTTTGTGGCAGTATTCAATCTTCCCCGTTTGTCTGCCCTGTCACCCATTTAAACTGCCAACAAAAGCCGTACAAAGAAAACAATTACCAAAAGGCTGCCTTCAATTGTTACAAGCTGATGTTAACTTCCGACAGTAGAAAAACGGCGATAGTATTAGATTTCAAGATGCAAGCTGAACTGTTTCAAAACTATGGCAAGATTTTTTGGACTGATGAGTCCATTTTTATCCCTGGGTATCTTTTAATAAAGAAACAATAATTGTTTATCGTGATTATCGAAGAGTTAACTATTTTGATGCAATTTGATAAAATGATTTGTGATTTGTAAACATTCTTCAGACTGTAATTTGTGTAGAGTTTATTTGAAGATCTTTGGTCAGTTTAAATGCACATTTAAATCACTAGATGTTTGAGATAAGTTGTGCACTAAACATAGCACAGTTATGAAGAAAATTATTTATTTAAAATGGTTGGAAAACAGTTTTTCCAAACTCATATTTATCCCTGCTTGATGACTGCTTCCTGGTTACAAGAAAAAACTTGCTCTGAACATGTGGAATGCAGAAAGTCTCTTGATTGAGACTCAAGTCCAGGTGGGAACCGGTGATCTGTGCGTCAGGAAACCATGTCTCTACCCAAATACCACTTCTTCTCAAAGTGGTAGACCCAATTTAGTACATGGGCTAAAAATTAAAACCCTGATGAACAAGTAAGACAGGAATAATTAATTGCCTCAGGGCACTGACGTGACAAATTTATGGGTTCATGTTAGTTGTGATTAGGATGGCATTAGGGACTGATTGCGTTTTTATGAAAAACTTTACTTAAAGATGATTTTTTTTAGATATCTGAAACGATTTTCAATGAGTTTTGGACATAAAAAAATCAGTCAAAGAAACTGAAAATCGGTAAATACCAGCAATTTTTTGGATTTCCAAAGCCATTACAACAACAAAAAACTTGAAATCTTGAACAGGAAGGAAGAAAATATATTATTGGTCCACTATTAGTGAAACTTCACAGGAGCCACCATCATGGTGTAGTGGTTAATGTTGCTTGCTTGTTATAACTAAACTCTCAATCATTGAAGGTCACAGGTTCAAGCCTCACTATAAACCATATTGACCACTTGTGCGAGAAAATTGACAATTTCTTATGGAGGATGGG
The DNA here is from genome assembly GCA_012932295.1 of Cyclina sinensis. Lineage (NCBI taxonomy): Eukaryota > Metazoa > Mollusca > Bivalvia > Venerida > Veneridae > Cyclina > Cyclina sinensis. The sequence continues at coordinate 21,437,478 of JAAONU010000010.1, forward strand.
AGTTGAGTCCCTGATTACTTATTGGTCCTTCCCGGGAACGAAAAGATGATATCCAGAAAGGATGGTTCGGTTAATTCTCCGTAAATTGTCCTTCTGATATGACTCGAATTGTTAGAGGATGTTAGAGGATGTTAAAACTTAACAAAACCAAACAAAGCATCACAGGGACTTTTCAAGATTTTTTTCATCATGTGTTGAATGGACCATACCCCATCTGTATTCAGACTTGTATTCTTTGAGCAGAAAACCCATTCTCAAGTATGTAATTATAGCTGTATATTATCACTGAGACATTTAGGCATTTACCTTTATCATGTAAATAACATAAAAAAAAATGTTTCTCTCTTTGTTGAATGCACCTGCTGTATGACTTGGTCATGTGACCAGTTGAATAAAGGCATATACCCGTAGCTTAAAATAAATCACTGCGCCTTATTTTACATAGTAAATTTGAAAGTGATAACATAATTTTGCTGTGGTTTGTTATAAGCTCATTTGACACTATCACTTCAGTGTTATTTTATAATTTGTAATCTAAAATCAGTCAGGGTCAGAGGTTACAGGTTTTTGAATGTCCTATTTCTATACATGTCTTGTATCTATGACACATCCATCTCTTTTTTTCATGTCCCACCCCACTGCCTTTTTTATGCTCTTTCACATGCCTCGTTTTAGGGACTGAATAAAACAAAACCCACTTATAAATAGAACTTGATGATTTTCTGTGGAAATTCAAAGTTAAATTCCATTCTCCCAATGGATTAATATAATTTAGAATACTTTTCCTGATTTCCATTTTTTTTTTTAAATTTATTCTTCTTATATTTAGTAAAATCATTCCCATCAGATTTTTCTCCATGCCTGATTCGATAAACTTTCTTACCCATCCCACTCCCTAAAAAAATTTTGTGTACACCCATCACTATCAAAGCATGATTTTAGATTAGAGTTTTGTCGACAGTACAATGTATTTTTGTGTCTGCAGCTTTAACTGTTAACCATTACTATGCTAAATATCTAAAATGGACTTGTTCCTTTTTCAATTTGGACAGATCCATTAATTGTTTATAGGAGTGCTCATTGAAATTTCCTGACTGAATTATGTGCTCCGAGGCTGATCGTGGTCTGCACTGGTCGCAGAGGGTTAAGGACTGGGGTACTGAGTAACGTTAATTCAGAATTCACATTTCATTTAAGTTCTCAAAATCTCACTGAACAGGTTTAAGTTGAGTTTAAATCATAATTTTTGAGATAATGATTGTATATGTGTATTATCTGGAGTCAGAATTTGTTTAGGATAAATATTCTGGACTTATATTGCTTTTTTATAGGTCTGCAGTTCAATAGATGAAAAAATTTATGGTTGTACACCTTTAAGAAAAGGAGACGTGAACCAAAATAATTTTGATGGTAAAAGATGAAATTTTATCTCATCTTGTAACAGGTTTTATTTGACATGCTTGAATGCCTCTTTGATATTTAGACAGTATGGGTTGGATACACTGCCAAGAAAAAGTTTGCAAGCTTCAGTAATAACTGGCTTATATTATAATATGTGGAAAAGCTGATTACATTTATACTGAAGAATTAATTATTTCTCTTAAAATATAAACATGATGCTATTTAGCATTGGCAGTAGCCAAAGAAGCCACTGACTACTAAATTAAAAAAATTTTTTTTTTTTAAATGACACCTAACATATTTGCCCAGTCAAGCATCAATGGCACTTCGTGAGGAGGGTGCTAATGTAAAGTCGAGTGTTTGGTTACAGAGTACAAGAAGCAAGAAATCTGTATGTACCATAACAAAACAGAAAAGAAACAATGAATTTCCTACTGATGAAATGGTTGCTTGTTCAGTTGCAGGTCTAAAACACATTGGGGCATTTATAGGAGCTTGGGTGCTAGATGGGGCAAATATGGTATTTTCATAATTTTTGGTAAAATTTTTTGAAGACGACATATAATATACTTTAAAAAATATTGAAAATTAACTCCTAATTTTTATTTCCAAGTGCCAACTGCGATTTGTTTAACTTGTTCTATAATTATGATAATTATCATGGTGCTAAAATCTTTTTAAAAGTTCATCATAATTTTCAAATGATTTTTTAGAAAAGAAATCAAACAGGAAAAAAATCGCAGTGAACTGATTACAGAAAAGACTTGATGATAAGACTACCTTAATTGTTTCAAATCAAGCCAAAATTAGCAACTTGAAAGAATCAAAGTAAATGAGATCCATAGTTATGACTATTTTATTAGTAAAGCTATTTTTAGTTTATACGAAATTTATTTTAGTTCGATTGTATAGGAAGCTTTCAGCTTATTGACACACTCTCGAATCTGTTCCTGGAACTAACCAGTACTAACCAATGAGTGTAAAGTTTCTTGCTCAAGGAAACAACGGCTTGCCCCTGACTGGGTTTGAACCCGTGCGGCTAGCAATCCTTTGACTGCTAGTGCGACGCGTTAACCACTCGGCCACACCGCCACTCAATAGCTCAATAAACAAAGCTATTTTTGACATGTCTTAAAAGTATACTTTTCTTGTGTAGCCATGAGAAGATTTTTACATTATTTAGATAGAAAATTATATGTGTTGCGACGTATTTTTGTAGCATAGTATACCAGTGTTGTGTTCGCGTGCTTGACACACTTGATTCATGTGCCATGTTACAGCATATATGTATAATATGGAGTCATGTAAGATTTGATATTATGATGTTTTCAAAAGTTCTTAAAGCGACTGACTCACAGAATTCAGTTCAATTTATTTTCTTTCCAATTAAAGAGATGTTCATATACTGTGGAAAAAAAAAACAACACATAATTTTATGCTTCTATAGTGTATGAGAACTGAAGAAAAAGGAATATGATTTTAACATGATCCAAACCCCTTGCCCTTCCTGCCAGTAAAATTAGGAGTAGCGACCTAGACGACTGAGCCACTGTGGAATGTTCTTTACAAATGGCAAAGTTAACAATATAAACAAAATACCTACCCTGTGACAAATGGGGTACATGTTTTACCGATAAAAGTGTGAAAAACTTTATATTATTATGTTTTTCTGTAACAAAAATTGAGACAGTAACTTAGTTTAGATAATGTTCTTCACAACTACAACCAGAATTTTCACATATATAAACAATTTCTTTTTTTATTCGTCATTGACCCATCTGTTAGTCAGTTACTAAAGAAGTCATGTTTGTGTATTGATTTGGCAGAATTCACATAGATATATATTGTAAAGTATTTCTATAGTTACTCACGTCAACCTTGGCTGCCCTCAGTTTTCCTATTGTATGCATTTTATCTCAGAATTTAAATTTTTCCTCCAAGGCCCGAATCAGGTAAATATTTTGCTCAAGTTTTCTTTGTTGTTGACCAGTTGAAGCATCTGATCAAATTTTTTCTTCAAATTCCGAAGTCCTTCAGTTCTCTGTAATCATTTCATAATTTGAAGCTTCCATTGCAATTGCCCATGATTCGTTGTTTGACTGTTGTGAAATAAAAAACAAAAACTTAGAACGGGTTTGCATTACATTTTCAGATCATTTTGGCAGGCTTGTGTGTATTCATCTTATTTTGGAAACGGCTGAAGATATTTGTAAGTATAGCATTAAAATGTTCTTCCATTGTATTACAATTTTTCTTTGTATAAGAGACCTGTCTCCTCGGTCAAGTAGTTATGTATGCAGACTTGTAATCCATAACCGTCTTAGTGATGTAGGAGCATGGGTTCCAGGCTCACTTCCAGCCATGACCACTTATTGGTCCAATTATATTTAGATGTAGAATGTGGACTTGATGATACTTTTGTTCTTGGACAAATCAGCATAATACATCGTGGCATTTGCCAATAAATATAAAACATACAAAAATAAAAAATATTAACGTTAAACGTTAAATATGCATGGTTATACATCTTCCTATGAAGCACTAGACCATTTATATTAGAAAGTTGACTTACAAAGAATAAGGAGTCTGGGTCTACAATTATTGCTATAAGAAACTAAATTTACTTAAAATGATAATGCTGATGGGTGTTGTAAGTTTATTGGGTCATTTTTTATCATAGTATAATATCGATAGTCTCATTTTCTTTTCGAGAGAAAACTGATCAAACTTCCTGACCTGAATTGAAGATTGACTTCGTTGTAATTTTTGTGGACAAAAGGTTAAAATCAGTTCACCGAAAAGAGACCTAGATTTGTCACACTTGTGTGGTTTCGATTGGTTGCCATGGAGACCAATTGAGCCTTTAAAAGATTCAATTAAAAATCCTCTTAAAAACTGTTATTTAGAGGGAAGATTAATACACTGTTCTTGTAAAACTTTCTTTTTGTGGGCTGGAGAAAAAGTGTCATATGACATTAAAGGGGCAGACCCTAATATTTAGCGATGATGTCATGTACTTTTTGGGTATTGATTCGTTTGATTTCATTATAATGTTCATTCATGTTTTAGCGGACAAAATGCTCTTAATTTTGGGGTCTGTCTCTTTATGTCAAAAGCATATTGTTACTGAGGTTGACATGTTAGAGTGTTATTTACTCTTGGTTATATCAAAAATACGACACTGCTTAATATAAGGATGCTGGCGACGTGGTCTATGATATAATTAAATATATTAAACTGAATTCAAACTTCAAGTCCCATTGAGTATGGCCAAAAATCTTTTACGATTGAACAAGTCACAAATTAGATAGAATTTGTTCTCAACTTTGCTGGAAGGTGTATTGTCATTCATGTATCTTTTAAGAAGAGAAAGAAATCTCAGTAAACTCAAATTTCCATGATTTCTGAACCTAACATTTAATGTGTTTTCAGCATTTAAATACCTTGTTTGTTATGCATCTTCATCTTTTTGAACACGTAATTACTATAGAGTAAGGGAGACAATTGAAATTTAAGTTTGTAAGATTACTTTCCCTTAGGCCCACACCCTCTAATAGTATATATTAGAAAAATTTCATTGCAGCAGACAGAGATTAAAAGAGATTAAAATAGTAGTAGTTCTAAATAAAATTCTAGGTTAGTTCATTATCTTGTTTGAATATCATCAATAGAATTTTTATTGTTTCAACCACAATGTATATAAAGCTACTGAAAGCACACGAGGTGTAATGAATGTTTGTTGTAGACATTAAATGTTATTTCAGGTTTTTCTATCAGTGATAGTTTGTGTAGCCACAGGGTTTTTATGCGGGATCACAGCCGTTCTAACATGTACACATGTGCTTCAGCCGTTACAAACATTCCAAACCTGCCGTTACTACTTGTCACAGAAACTATGTCAGTGTTTTTCACCGTACCATAGGGATATGCTAAGTCTGGAATACTCCGAGACAGGTTTGTGTGAGATCTTCTAGCGAAATACATTTAAATTTACTCATGATATTCTGCCTATGCATTTAATTGGCTAATTTTCTTAAAATGAACAAATATTGACTACCGAAAGAAGAATATGTATTAAATAAATGTTCCCTTAAGGCTTATGTCAACAAAGTAAGTGTGCATTTAAGATATATACATGTAGCAGCTTTCCACCCAAAAATGGTACAATAATTATTATAGTGCATTCAGCCAGACAGATGTACACACCTTGACGTTGGGAAATAATTTAATACATGCACCATTCATACTTTGATCATTTTGTAGGAAGAAATTAGGTACTCGAAACATTAGCATATGCCTCTTTATAAGTTGCTGACAGTCTGACTCTAAGTAGACAGTCTTCAAAACAAAAGGATGCATAATAGAATACACAATAAATAAACATAAACAAGGATTCGAACTCCGATGTTAGCGCATCGAAGGCCAACACTGTAACCACTGAGCCAGAGAATGGATTTCCTGATGCAGTTGTCAGAGGTTGTATTTATACAATTCTAGGAAGGTATGCACGAGACCCTAACAACAGAAAGGTGAAAATGACTTACTTGCTATTTAATCAAGAAGCAGTTTTCCCTTAAATTCCTCGACTTGCTATCTTAGCCAAGAGTTGCATCTTACTGTCTGATTCTGACCCAGTGAGCATGATATTAAAAAAAAAAACAGAAAAAAAAACACTTTTAGAATAAATCTTTATTTGTTTAGAAGTATGCATCTGAAATGAAGCTGCACAGACAACCCTTTAGACTTATTTGGCTGTCAGGTGGAAGAATGCTCTTTATTTGGCTGTCAGGTGGAAGAATGCTCGATCTTATAAGCATTTTATTTGTCTGAAAACACACCAGAGTTGAGCATATCTATTTTATTATCTTAGGGCAAGGTCACAGGTTTGAAGTCTGTCAGTGGTATGAAGGAAGTTTCAGACATTGAAAAATATTTGTTGAACAGGCAATATTAAACACTTTTCTCATTGAATTGATCAATTGTAATGTGTTAATATTATGTGTGTTTATTCAAATCACTCTTAATATGCTAACAAGGAATACTGAATGCATAAAAAGAAAATAGGTCTCTTCTCGTAAAGTTTGGCACTGTATTTCTTCCGCATTTACTGCCCACTGGCAGTCTTTCAGTCTGATTAGAACTCCATGTGTTAGCAGAAAAAAAAACATAAAGTGGTATATTTTCTTTTGTCAAATTCAATTTTTAAAGGTATTTTAAAGTTTCCCTGTTGGTGTTTTTACAAACTCCCTTTGAAATTGGAAAGATGCATTGCAGCAGAATAAATAAACTTTAGTGGGATTTGAACTTATGTGTGCTAAAGCATCTAAAATCAGTGCTCTAGATGACTGAGTCATTGAATTGATTCCCTGACACAGGCGTTGCTACAGTAATGTCAGAGGTTAGATTTATACCAACACAGGTAGATGTGCACTTGACCATAACATTGTGAACACTGAAATTCTCAATTTTTTATACTTTTCTCCCCTTGATTAAAATACCTGTTGGAGTTCTGGCCCCTTGTTTCTATCTGCACACACTTCCTCTACCTTCATTGATTGTTTACAACATCTTGTATACTATCACCTTCTACTGAATTATTTACAACAATCATGTCTCATTCACAGATGGTGCAGTACTGTTTTCAATATATATTACCGTATTTACCCCACATCTTGCACTACTTAGAAATCATTTGAAACTGGTAGCATATAAGCACAGATTTTATGTAGAGTATTTCAAGGTGTGAATGCTGAAAATGTTCTAAGTGTTTTAAAATAAAAAATGCAGATAGTACTTCTTTGTGTTCACCCTTTAATCTCATAAAAAAAGGATCTAAGTAAGTTCGATCAGGACTGTGTATGACCTTATGCAGATAGTGAAGCAAAAAGAGTAAATTTATCTAAATCCAACCTCAGGGATTTTGAAGGTCTTTGATAATTAAGGTCTTTTGTAACATGCATTGATACCTTTAACCACTTAATGTACCATAACCAATATGTAAATGGCCACACATTTCTTTTAATTCTGTGATGTTTGTACTGGTAAAATACCAGTGTTTCCCAGACAGCCTCTGTAGTCTACACTGGTCTCTGTGGTCAAGTGGTGAAAGTCCCTCACTACATATCTCTTACCTCTCACTGATGGATGGTCATTGGTTTGAGCCCCACTGCCGACCATTTTCATGTATGTGAGAGAGCTGGCAGTTTTTGTAACAGAGAATGGGATTTTAGTACTGGTCTGTTGGAGCAACAGTGGTCAGTTAAACTGCCCACCTTGTATGACTTTGACTGTTAAAAGGCGTTACAAGTTTGTTCAGTTAAGCTAAACTCAACTGATTCTGTGGTCTAGAGGTTTAGATTGCTGTTTCGTAATTCATCAAACCTCTCATTTGACGGTAATGGCTTGAGCCTACTAACTATGATGTGGACATGAGAAAGTTAGGGAAAGGGTCTAGTGATGACCTTTCTCAGGAATGCTGGCTGAGAATCTTTCCCCTGATTGCTGTGACTGTTAAGAGGGGGTTTACCTCATGCAGAAGTACTTTACAGCAGTGGTGACAAGTAGTTTTGCAATCAACATCACTTCTGTCAAAATCCAGTAGCTGTTGATTAATGTATGCCATAGGTTTAATTGGAATATTTGTGTCAAGTGGTAGTCGACAGTTAGCATGTCATATACTATTTTGGCATAAATGTTGCAAGTAAAGCAACCATGAACTGTAAATTACGTGTGATGTTTAAATTAGTAACCATGTTTAAAAGTGATCTCCACATGCCTGTATATGGATGGGACATGTACCTCAGAAACATTTACTTTTGGGATTCAAATCATTTCAGTAAGAAATAAAAAAAATCTTACACTTCTCTTAAAATTGGAGAAGTGCATTTTAACAAACACAAGAAATAGACAAAATTATAGGTTATCCCAAGAACAGGGTAGTGAAGTCGTAGACTACATACGGTAATTGATTTGTTAAGAACATCTATTGGATTAACTACCTGCATTTTTATTGTTGTTTGATGAAGTCTTACTTGTTTTCCCCTGATTGTAGAGCTTAATAAGAGAAATACTATAATGGAAATATTACCATAAACTTGCCCTAAAGGTATGGAAGAGTAACCTTTATTTTTCGGGTGATACATTTTCAAGGGATGAATGTGTATAAATGCCATCAGCTTTTTTGTCATGTAGCACATAGAGATCTTTTCTGTATTCACCTAAGGGATTATTGTTAAAACAAAACAAAAAATTACAAAACAAGGTTTAATAAAAAATTGATTTAAAGGCAGATTGAGGGGTTGGCGCAGGCCTGCCTAAGTCAAACTGAATTATGAAAGCACTTCGTCCAGTCTTGCGTACAACCCTTGATAAAGAATTTCAAGTAAAATACAGTTGATACTAATTGTCAGAATTGTTAAAGAAGGATATTTTAAGGTACAGTGAAAATATTCTGTGCTAGAAATAAAAGTTTTGATACAACAAAAAAAGACATTTCTACTGAAAAATGTGATCAGGTCTTTGGCTGAGGTGAGGATATTATTATTGTGGTATGTGATTGTTGCTTATGAAGTGGTAACAAAAAGTTTAATAGAAAACAGTAAATATGGGATTGATTGTTCTGCCACTTGGATCCTAAATTCATCTTGTCAGATAGGAGGAGGCATTTACAATCAGAAATAAAATGGCTTGGTTTCACTTGCTCTGAATTCAACTTAGGAGAAAGGAGATATATGTCTGCAGCTCCCATGATGGTACGAAACATTCATGGGGGAATTTAACGTAGGAGTACTTGTTTTAGAAAAAAGTAAAAAAATAGTTTTCTTGTTTGTATTTTCAGAATACACAAAATACGACTTTGAGGATGTATTGAGTTGTGAAGCAGTGGAACACACATTACCAAGGTTACTGTATACGCTTGTTGCTGTGTACGGATTGGTCTTTCTCTTGTGTATAGGCTCGGCGATACTGGCACTCCTTGTTTTAAGAGCGGAAAGAATCAAACAGAGATTTTTAGGGGTTTGTACAAGTTTCTTAATTTTTATCTTGTAATTTAACCCTAAAAAATTATAAAGATATGTAAGTTACGATTTACATATACATTAATGCCCCGCTAATAAGACCAATGAAAAGAGTGGTCTGTATAATGTATTTGTGGCCGATTGATTAACACGTCGGACTAGTAGTCAATGGATTGCTAGCCGCATGGGTTCAAACCCAGTTAGGGGCAAGCCGTTGTTTCCTTGAGCAAGAAACTTTACACTCGTTGCTTAGTACTGGTTAGTTCCAGGAACGGATTTGAGAGTGTGTCTATAAGCTAAAAGCTTCCCACACAATCAAACTAAAATAAATTTGGTATATAGACAGTGCATTTGTCTGAACAGTAGATGATAGTTATTATAGAACATAGACCTCTCTTCCTTCAGAATGCTGAATTTGTTGTGGTTTTGACATAATCAAAGTTTAAAACACTAAAGCTTTTTGTCAGTTAAACCTGGATTGTTTTGGAAACTATTCCTACTGGATTCGCAATTTTCACAGCATTTTTATAAGTTTGGGAAATTTTTCTGCAGAATTCACAAAAAAATCAGCCATATTGCTTTATACATTTGAATACTTTTTCAGTGATTTCAGAGTATAACAAAATAATTCATACTTGTAACGCTTTTTATGTAAGAATATTTATCAACAAGTGAAATTTGTCAACTAGCTGTGTATTTTTGTGCATGTTTATCCAATACAAGTAAGAGTTACAGCCCTTATTTCAGTGAAAGTCGCCAAATTATATTTTAGACTCCCATTCACAAATGCAGTAACTTAAGAATATTTATCAGCATGTGAAATAATTCACCTCTGTATACTGTTGCAAATAGATCCAGTATTAGCAGAGTTATGGCTCCTGTTTGAGTGAAAATTGATTTTCTTTACTAGTTTTCTGTCATTAATAATAATCTTTGGTCTTTCACCTACAGGAAATTCTAATGATTAAATGATATGTTGACTAAAATCAATTTTTAGCTTGTCTGTTTTGAAGAAAAAGTCGAGCTATTATGTTTGCTGCATTGTAGTTGTCATGCAAAAACTTTATTGTAGCCCATTATTTAACTGGAACGTCAGAGGTATATAGACCTCATTCAGGAGTAGTGCACAAGAACCATAACTATGGCCCCGATTGTTGACATGTAAAACACATGAGCGTTTGCGCCATACCGCAGAGCTCTTGTTTCATATTCCTGTGACTTAAGTTCTCAAGAAAACACACAAAAAAAAACCACACCTATATTTTCTCACAGGATGAAAACAAATTTCTTGAAGCGACTGACTCACAAAATTTTGCTGAAATTTTTTATTCTTTCAAATTTAAGAGGATTTAATATACTATGGAAAAAATATAATATTATGCTTCTATACACCATGAAAATTGAAAAAAAAAGTTTTCACTTAACCAGGATTCGAACCCACGACCTTTCGGTCAGTAAAATACAGAGCGACGACTTAGTCCACTGAGCCACGGCATCTCATTAGATTGCCTCAAAATTAATGTTATAACTATAGTATTTACCCCGTGACTAACGGGGTAAATTATTTACTGATAAAAGTGTGTAAAACTTTATGTTTTGATGTTTTTTTGTAACAAAAACTGAGTCAGTTACTTAGTTTAAATATGTTCTTCACGATTACAGCAAGAATTTCAAGAAGTATAAACATTTTCTTTTTATCATCGTTTGTGAGTCAGTCGCTTTAAATACACAGTCATGTTCTCTGGTGTATTTTTCTAACATGTATAATTTCTATGCAACAACTGTATATTTTATTTTTTAAAAAAAAAACAGCCTATTTTAATGCTGTGGCTTTGATGATAATACTTATTTCAAAATTATTTATATTTGTAGTATTAAAACCTATACATGTAATATTGAAACATAAACTCAACCTATACATGTATTCAAACCCATACATGTAGTATTAAAACCTACACATGTAGTATTGAAACATATAATTGTATTATTAAAACCTATACATGTTTCATAAGAACATGTACCTGTAGTATAAACCAATATTTTTTCTTCTTTTTTTCCCCAGGATGAGTCATATGAGGAGGTGTACACCGTGAGTGGAAGTTCATCCCAGGACCAGTCAGATAGTGAACCAGAGGTCGCAACAGAGGTTATCGCCCCACAGAGGGGTCAAAATACAGCTGTAAAAAGTGCATTTGGTGCAAAAACTAGTTTGCCATCTCAGAATGTTTCCAGGGAGAATTCATGTTTGAGTGTTTCTCAGGGTATTTCATCCACGACCAGTAGCAATAAAATTGGACCAGTAAGTTCACAGAGACTGTCACCACAGCCTGTTAGTTCAAATTCAGGTCTAAATATTCAGAGGTCCAAAACACCTGCGCTTAATGATTTTACCAAAGATAGCCTGACAGATAGGTATAAAATAAATAAAACACCAGATAAAGACGTAACTGTACGACAGCGTCTGTCAAAAACTCCTGATCGGGAAATTGGTGCATGCAGACGTCATAGTTTCGCTGCTTCAAAACGTTTAAGCAAATCGTGTGACTCATTAGATTCATCTGGTAACGTAAGCAGGGATATCGATAGTAACTACGGACCTGAAATAACTCGGACTAAAAAGAAAGGAAAATTGAAGGAACACAGGCGCAAAGGAAAAAGGGCAGCAACTGTTCATACATTAGATACCGACCAATTGTTGCTCATTCTGAACTTGCAGATGCGTTATCTGCAAGAAACTCGGGACCAGCAACAAAATAATTCAAATACAATTCAGCCAGGATCCAGGAGAGCAATAACCCCTCAGCCAGTTTCGCAGCGACCAATCATACCTCAGAAAATACGTTCGCATACACCCCAGCCTCCAAGAGCAAACCAAAGAGATAGGGACCAAGGAAATTTTAACACGTATCCACAGAATTACAATTGGAACCTGACTTCACAAGGTGGTGATTATAACACTCACAGTGAAAATAGTTCCAGAAGAACATCAGAGTCAAGTGAAAGAAATTTTGAAGTTCCAAATGGACACAAAAGTAGCAACATTGTATATAAAGGCAGTGCTACTGAGTCAGAAAGTTACTTATTAACACAGCAAATGCACAGGACTGCACCACATATTCGTGAAGGATATAATCCATATATTCATGCGCAGTTTCAAAATAGTTCTGTGGATAATGTGCATTTTGTCACATATTCAGACAGCATGCTGAATAATCCACCAAACAAACCAAAGTCGCGTGCATCAGTTCAAAATTACTTTCTACCTCCACAGCCAATTCGTCGGGGAACTGGGAGTCAGCTTCCTCCTCAACCAGTTTCACGCATGAAATCTTCCGAACGTCAGTTGCCGGTTCAGCCGGTACAAAGAGGAAGCTCTGCCTTTCATATTGTTGATCGAAATGGTAAATGCAGAAGTCCTTCAGTACCGAATGAAAGATTTCCAGAAAAAATTGTTTCTACCCCAAAGCGTAAACTACGAAAAGACAATGTAGACATTGCAATACGAGAAAATTTCAGTCTGAATCCTAAACCCTTTATTCTAATGGATGCCAAAGATATGGAATCCGGTTCAAGAACAAGAAATGGTAATACAAATCAAAATCAGCCGAAAGGAACGCTCATGATGAGAAACGAAAAGTATTTTCCAACTGATAACCTTCCGCCATATTCCGGTCCCCCTTCCTATAAGGAGCATGTGTCATCTTGTAATACATCAGTTACTTCTTCTCTGTCATCTAACCCTGATGATGTCTACAGTTTACCTAAACGACGGGTTGTGACGGAACAAGAAACATCTATGGGAACAAGCACCTCTATATATAGAAACTATAATACGGACAGCAACATTTATGAAAATGCTGAAATTAATCAGAGTGATAACTTTCAGCATCAGTCCAGAGGTCAAAGTCAGGAAATGATTTATAGTTGTCCAGCAAAAAGTAAAGTTAAGCAGTGCATTGTACCGGAAGACTACTACACGCAGATTGGTAACGTGAGTCGTGATGTTACTTACACAAACCATAGAAATGATGGTCTTCAAGACCAAGAGATGATTCAGAAGCAGGTAATGAGAAACGTATATGGAAATTCCAGCAGCATTCGAGGTGAACCAGATCAGGTTAATGTGGCAGATTTTAATGGACAGATTGCCCCAGATGCACAATATCACGAATATGAAGACGTATATGACACACCCGGAAATGTTCAAGAAAATCTACCTCTGAACTCGGGGTCAAGTGTTGTCAAAACTTCATTCTCGGTAAATACTCAAGGAATTGCTAAGACTGTGCGAAAGTACAAATCAAATCCAAGAAGTCCCAAAAAGAACAGTAAGTCCCCATATCCTGTTTCAAATGTACATGTAAATACTCACCGTTTAGATTTTGTAAGTAGCGACAATATTCATCGAAATAAGCAGATATCTGACAGTGTAGAAAATGTTCATGCTGAAAATGTCAGTAGAATCCCGCAGATTAAATTGAATGACTTGGATGTTGAACCCACTGATAATTCAGATGATGATGTTTTTTTTAATGAGAGTCCGAATGTTGGTAAAGGTTACGGAAATCGAGAAAAATCCAGTGGAGAATGTAGTGTAATACAAATAAGTGAGAATGGAAATGAAGTGAGAAAAAATGCTGTTGTAGTAGAAAATCAAAATTACCAGGAAATTTCAGACTTTGATATTCTGTCTGAAGGTAATCAAGAACTTGGTCACATGGTGTCTGATTTTAGCAGTGAGGAAACTGAGAGAGGTTATATGAAAATGTCATTACCTGGAGGGAACATGGGTATACCAAATTTTACTCAGGTTCCAAACCAAGCAGCTCCTGTATCATCCAGTCAGAGAGAACTTCAGGGTCATGTGACTGAAGTGGCCAATCAGAACTTGAGGCAAATGCCTGATGGAATTGAAAATGCCTCTGGTGAGGAAAATGAAGATTTTGAAGAAACAGGAGTGTAGCAATGGTCAAATAAGAAGTGAATAGTCAGTAATGTGCAACAAAAATTGCTTTTGACAGTGTGTTCTGGGTATAAGTATTGTACTCAAAGATGTGTTCATATTGCAGTTGTCTGCAGATCAAAGGTGAGGTTGAAACTAGGGTATCAGCATATGAACAAAGGTATTGCATGTTTCATGCTAAAACTTTGAAATAATCACTGAGTTCAGAGCTGTAGTTGAAATTTGTAGACAAAAATATCTGCAGCAGTAACTCATGAAATCTTGATCTCAGAAGGAATTTTAGTTCATATACTAGTATAGAAGTATATAGTAACCTTAGAAGATACAAATTATATTCTGTATTACTTTTCAGCTGTATCAGGAAAATTTTTGACAGCTAACATTATAAACTAAATGGAAAACAAGTAAATTTTGGAATGTTTTTGACAAGTTCTAGTTTAGCTGTATGTTCCATGCACTTCCCGTGATCAAGCTGCTTATGGGTTATTTTTTTGTTACTTGTATATACATACAAGTTAGTTACCAAGAAAAAATGTTAGAAATGTACGTTTATTAGGAAGTAAATGTGCCAAAGGAGTCTTAGAATAATGCAGTTGACATTGTATTAAGTATAATCTACAATATTATTATCGAGTGGTATTAAACGGACATGCTGTAAATTTGTAACTGATAATATAAAGAAGTACATTATGTTTAAAGCATAGAGACCCATAGAAAGTGTTCATTTGTAATAAAATGATGTCCACCCATGTATAAATACAGCTATGTAGAAGAAGAAGAATATTGATGTATTTAGTTAACCTCCTGCACTGTTAAAGTTTTGTCTGACACATTGACATACCATAATGATATTTTTAATGCTTTTCACATTTATATGGTTGTGAAGGAAAAGGAATGCTGAAGGAAAGGAATGCTGTAAAAAGTAAGTGTTTACACCTTGAATGACTCAAAATATTTTGCTTGAGGTTGGTGCCGATTAATACAGCCATGCTCAAATTTTGAAGAAAAAAATCCATACATGTAGCTCTTTGTTAGTACACGTTCACCAGTATGACTAGCTGTAACAGTGCACATACGCTGTGTGCTAGGGTAATTGGTTAGTATCAAAAGCAAAGTAGTAACAGTAAGTAGAATTTTGGTCAGTTATATTTCTGTTAGTCTGATCCTTGTGAAACTTGGAGAGAATTGTCTTCAGTCCAGAAATAAGATTATGTACAGATTAACCCTTAACCTGCTGGAACCGAAAGTGATTAGCCTTTGCCACCAGTATAGAGCCAGGCCAGCCTGCACATCCGTGCAGTCTGACCAGGCTCTATACTGTTGGTAGCTCCATTTTTGTATTTTGATATTGAAATCCCTTAAACATTGAATGGACTGTTCCAAATTCAAAGCTGGGCAAATCCATTACAAAATTTCAGCATGTTCAGGGTTAAATCATTTGCTTTTATTAAGTTACTCTTGCCTTTCTCGATTAAGTTTTTGAACTTAGAAGTGTTAGATACTGGCCAGTGTTCAAAATGGTTTTTTTTTTTTTTTTTCTTTCTAGATTTAGATTTTATTTTGTTAATATGAACTTTTTCGCATCTTGTTTAAAGATTATGGAAGAACTATAATGGTTGATTATATAAATATTGATGAACAATTAATTGATAATAAATATTGTATCCTTGATTGTGTAAATGTTTTATTTTAGGGTCGGCTTTTACAGGTATCAAGTATGTCGTAGTTTATCATCAGTACAATTTCTCAAATGACCGTCAACCCCTCCAGAGCTTAGTATTGTTTGGCTGTGGGAGGTAGTACATAAATATTACGTCTGACAGGGTGACAGTAAAATTGTCAACTTGAGAAATACAGAAAGCATCCAATTCCAGACACCCATGGTACTTTTGCATGCAGTTTGGTTTGAACTGAAGTACTTGAGTGAGGGATTAAACTCGACTACCCAGGATAACGTGTCCTGTGCATTATCACTGGATCACCCCTAATAGTAACATCTGTGAACGACACCAAATTTTTGTCATTGGTTGAAAACTGATTTATGGTCTTGTCAGATAGTCAGTGTGCCATTCTTAAGTTCCAGTGTGGTTAGATTTCGTTGGAGATTAACTCTGCACTGGTAAAATCCCTTTCTGCAGAACAGAAGCTCTACAGCCAGTCTTAAAAAAAATAGCTGAATATTGGTGTAAAATCAAGCTATTTGTCACAGCGACTTTTTGCAAGTGATATTTTAAATATGGCATTTTGCACATTCCAGTTTCAAGGCGGATAACTTAATGACATTAATATCTTGATAATTTTATGAGCCAGTTAACTTGGACATAACCAAGTAAAGTAATAAAACCATAAAAGTGTTAATAAAATCTGTGTAATTCATTAAAAAAATAAACCTCGACAAGAATAGTTTCAGTATTTTTATTTACAATTTTACTCATAACAAATATGTCATAACTTTTTCTAATACACAATAACTGATTCAAGAAGCAAATAGTTTGACAATATTCAGAATCACAAATACTACCACAATTTCTCGCATGTCGCTAGTTTTATAACAAATGTCTAATTATATCATACTTTTTGATAATAACGGTATCACTTAACAGTGTTTGAAACGAATGACTACAAACTGTAAATTGATGCATCTATTGTCTAGATGTGAGATGCAATTAAGATATTTGTTACAAAATCAGTGACCCTGTGAGAAAATGTGGAGGTATTTGTGTTTTTGCATACCGTCAACAGACTGAGAACCAACAGATTTAACAAATGTGCTGCCTCACAAACCTGTCTATAACACAAAGTCGCATACACACCAGACCACCCTTATGTGGGATTTGAACCCACGCGTGCTTCATCATGAGTAACTTGGAAAAATCAAAAACGCTCAAGACCTCTGCACCAACATGTCAATAACCGGACGCAGTTACCACAGGTTCAATTTATCTGACTCCCAGGCAGACGCACTCTGGTCTATTACAGTTGAAAAGAAATGGATTTATATGTACATCTTAAATTTTCTAATAAATATTCTGTTATGTTATCAAAGCATTTGCTAAGGATGAAAATATGTAATGGCCATTCCAGTAAAACATTATCCCTCCCCAGGAAGGCAAAATAAATACTGTTGGGGTCGTCTTCTTTTTTTTATATGGGGTGGCTTGTCAAATTTCTAAAGAGGGTTGGTCCATTTTAAAAACGCCTTTTACTGGAATGGTCTTAATACAGTGATTTACATGAAAATTCTTGCAACATGTATGGCCTCATTGACATGTTCCTGAAACAGCATAAGTAATAAAAACTTACACATGCAAATTAAAGTCTTTTCTGGGCACCCAATACCACACTGGACAAAAGAGGAGAACCACATCTATAAACATGCATCACCTTGGTAGAAGCATGTATCTGACCCTAGTAAGGCAAAATAAATTCTGTTGGTTAAGTGGTGGGGAGATCTTTTTATACAGGAGGTCTTTTCTTGTCAAACCTTTGAAGGCAATTAGTCCATTTTGGAAGTACCTTTTTGGGGTGGGATATTTGTTTCACTGGCTTTTATACATGTGTTAGAAAAAAAGAATGAAAACGTTCAAACTACAGTAACAACATTAAAATATTTACTGTCAAGACAATGGAACTAGTATTGGGAAATCGTATTTTTTTCAAGAACCCATTTAAAACACAGCTCTGAACAGGCTGCTGTCATTTCTTGTTGCCATGGTGATCGATGCACTGACCCAGATCTGAACTTGTATTATTCGCCTTTCAGTAAGTTTTCAATAAATACCCCTATCAAAAATAAATAGGCCAGGCCAAATCGATGGAAAAGTCTATTTTAAGAACTTTATCTGGCTATGAGTTAAGCTCAAGTTATCTTTACAATACTCTTGTTTTAGCTAGTTATACAAAACGAGACCAAAAAATATCGAAAATGTGATACCTAAAACTACAGATGAAGACCGGCTTCATTTATTGCAACCTGAGATAACAAGGTGCAAAATATTCTATACCAGCTTTGAATAGTATTCTGAGAATACTACAACCATTTTAGAAATAGATGACTTGTCTACACATTCAAGATGCGTTAAAGCAATGTGAGGGTTGAATGAAAAAAGGGCTGCTTCTTAAATAATAGCACTTAAATTTTTTTCTCAGGCCTAAAATAAAATACTGTTTCCCGTCTCATAACCCATGTCAGTTTAGGTAGGTTAGGTAGGTAAGTAAAATACTTTTTTTTAATCTAAAATATTTTTTATTGATTATATAATTTATATTTCTGAATTAAATGGCTTTCAAAGGAACAGCAATTGTGAGTGCTTAGCATCTGTTCAAAGTTTAGAACCAAAGTTTCAAAGTTTTATTCAATATATACATCCCAATTTGTATATTTACAATGCAATGAGTCAAATATAAAGATGTGATTATCATTGACATACTTAGCTTCCATGTGCAATAAAAAATACTATTGTTTTGCAATAAAGTTTTTGCTATGATTTTTGTGGGTAGGTAGCTGTAGGGGAAACAAACAATATTTTATTTTAAGCCTCATTCACCCCTTGATTGGTACAGCTGGCTTTGTCTACAAGAAACTAACTTACATGCAAACATTTTTTTTAATACTAAAATTAATTTAAATAGCTGAATATATACATTTATAAATTCGTAACATGTGCACCTACTGTCCAGAAATATGAAGAATGAAGAAATTTTAATAACTTTTCCATCCCAAAAATGCCTTTCTAATGCTTGTTTAATGAACAGATATTCAAAATAGCTTATACATTCGTACCTTGAATACCTCTAACATGAGCAGTTGATACCTTTAACAGAATAAATCACAATGTACTACTTGGAAACTTTGGACTGAACACAAGTCTTGTGGTTTTTTTAACAAAACAAAAAAAATCTTTAACTTCTTGTGACATGATTTGTTGAAAATAATTATTCAGTAACAAAAAAGAAATTCAAACTCTATAATGAAGCAGTAACTAACAACATGTATCTTCAAATAAAAATGAGCCACGAGTTTTCACATACACACTTCTGAATCACATGATGAAGTCTTCATTACTGAAGTACTGAGTCTTCAAATTCAATCATGTCATCATTAAAGAACTATTGAGACTTCACAGGCAATCATGTCATGATTTAAAAAGTACTGAATATTGACATATGTAATTATGTCTTCAATCATAAATGTTGAGTCTTCACATATACACATGTTTTCAATTATCCAGAACTGAGACTTCACATATGATCTTCACATATCAACCTGTCTATATTTTAAGCCTACATGTATCTAGTTTTCACATAAAATCATGTCTTCATTTAGGAATGCAGAGTCTTCACATATAAACATGTCTTCATTTAGAACTACCATGTATGTCTTCACCTATATTCAAATCTTTATTTATAATCTATCAAACCTGCACATATAATCTTTGAGTTATTCACATATAGAATAGCCATTCACACACCTTTTACCAGATCCCTTCTCCATTTAATCAATTATGTGAACAGTATCAAAAAATACCAAAAACCTAAATAGAAAATAGAATAACAACAAATCAAGAAAAATGTTCCACAAAAATTGCAACTACTTTGGCAGAATTTTGTTTTAATTAGGTACTGTATTGCAAGAATTCTTTAAAAAAATATTGAAAAATATATCGTAACCATATCAAAGTATACCAGATGAATGATGAACGGTTCTGATTTAACAAATATTACTTCAAATTTTTAGTTCATTCATAAGCATTTTTTCATTATAACAAATATAACTTCAAATTTTCAGTCTGTTAAGAAATATGTCTCATGAATGTTTATATCTTTAATACGGCAAAAAAACCCAAAAACACTGCAACTCTGACAAACTAATATTTAGTAAATGGACCACAAAGTTGTCTCCCTTCTTTCATGATCAGAGTTACCAAAACATGACTGATGCCTGTTGCAAAAACTATGACAAGTACAGATGATCATTTTGATGTGTACGCAGTGAAGATCCTAAGACAGTCTTTGGTTATTCTCGATGTATCAATACAAACAGTCCTAAACAGGCTAGAATAGCATACTGAAAAATAAAAACAGAAATACGTTAATATCAGGATGTAAGTTTTCAAATACCATAGAATTTGTTTAACACCGTCTCCGTGGCCTAGTGGTTAAGGTGTCTCCTTACAGAGCGGAAGATCGAAGGTTCTAGTCCTTTCAGGGGCTTGTTCTGACATGGCCAATTGGTGACCTGCCAGCTAATTAAGAATGGTTACCAACTGCATGTTTGCCAGGCATGTAGAATAAAAAATCGGGGAGTAAATGTGTACATAAATAGAGATGTCTAATAAGCCCGGTAGGCTGACCCTTTTCAGTAGGCGTGACACTAAAATAAACAAGCACTTTATATAAACAAGAAATGTTTGTAAAACATAAATGCCCCCTGGCAGCACCTAATTGCTTGTGGTTGGGCCAAAGCGTTCTCTAGTTATTGATCAGAAACCGTTTTTAGGATCAAGGTCCCTGTGGCCTTGACCTTTGATCTAATGACCTCAAAATCAATAGGAGTCATTTACTGGTCATGACCAACCAGCACACCAAGTTTGGTGAACCTATGTCAAAGCATTCTCTAGTTATTGATCGGAAACCGTTTTTTAGAGTCAAAGTCTCTGTGAGCTTGACCTTTGACCTAATGAGCTCAAAATCAATAGAGTGTCATCTACTGGTGATGACCAACCAGCATACCAAGTTTGGTGAACCTAGGTCAAAGCGTTCTCTAGTTATTGATCGGAAACCGTTTTTAAGATGAAAGTCTCTGTGATCTTGACCTTTGACCTAATGACCTCAAAGTCAATAGGGGTCATCTACTGGTGATGACCAACCAGCATACCAAGTTTGGTGAACCTAGGTCAAAGCATTCTCTAGTTATTGATCGGAAACCGTTTTAAGGATGAAAGTCTCTGTGATCTTGACCTTTGACCTAATGACCTCAAAGTCAAAAGAGGGTCATCTACTGGTGATGACCAAAAAGCATACCAAGTTTGGTGAACCTAGGTCAAAGCGTGCTCTAGTTATTGATCGGAAACCGTTTTTAGGATGAAGGTCCCTGTGATCTTGAACTTTGACCTAATGACCTCAAAATCAATAGGTGTCATCTACTGGTGATGACCAACCAGCATACCAAGTTTGGTGAACCTAGGTCAAAGCGTTCTCTAGTTATTGGTCGGTAACGTTTCTACCTACAAGGTCAATGTGACCTTGACTTTTGACCCCTTGACCCAAAAATCAATAGGGGTCATCTACTGGTGATGGACAATCATCCTACCAAGTTTGAAGTTCTTAGGCCTGAGCGTTCTTTAGTTATTGGTCGGAAACCGTTTCTACCTACAAGGTCAATGTGACCTTGACCTTTGACCCCTTGACCCCAAAATCAATAGGGGTCATCTACTGGTGATGGACAATCATCCTACCAAGTTTGAAGTTCCTAGGACTAAGCATTCTTTAGTTATTTGTTGGAAACCATTTGGTCTACGGACCGACCAACAGACAGACAAATGCAAAGCAATATACCCCCACTTCTTTGAAGAGGGAGCATAATAAATGCATATATTTTTCAGTGATTCTTATTGCTTTCAAGGAAACGTCTTTTGAATATTTTTCCAGCCTGAAGTGAGCTCGTTAAAAAAGAAATAGTTGCACAAATTTTCCTAATCATTGTTCTTCATTGAGCATATCATAATAGTTAATGCCATTTTCTGTTGTTTTTTTTGTCTCTTGGTCATCCATGCATAATACAAAAAAATAAAACAGTTTGAGGAAAAGCTGTTCATTTGTCTTTTAATGTAGAACAGAAATTAATGAACAAACTAAGTAAATTCATGAACAAACAATACAAATTCATAAACAAACTATGTAAATTCATGAACAATCTATGTAAATTCATGAACAAACAATACAAATTCATAAACAAACTATGTAAATTCATGAACAATCTATGTAAATTCATGAACAATTTATGTAAATTCATGAACAAACTATGTAAATTCATGAACAAACTATGTAAATCCATGAACAAACTATGTAAATTCACAAACAATGTAAATACACCAACCTTAAACTTGGGATAATCATTCATCAATATAGTGACAATTCCAACATAAGGCACAAACCTGTGAATAAAAAGACCACAAAATGGTAAAAATTTACATAGCAACTGTCATCAATTTTGAAATTCCTTATAACACAGGTATTTGTAACAGAAACCACCTATTTTTTTGGTCATTTTTATCATTCTCAATTCTCATCTTTTTTCAAGTTTCTGGAATCTCTTCTATGTTAATAAAGTGACATTTGTGTTCAAAGTTACTATCACTGTTTTGAAATATACATTAACCATTTGTTTCTAATCACAGAAAAACAAAAATTGCTTAGGTTATAGCTAAATTAAATGATTGCATATAACAGTTTCATTCCTACAGAACATAGTTGCAAAATGATAAAATCTTTTTTGACTAGCCCAGTCTTTTATAAATTTTTAGTTAAACTTTGTATGATAATGCTTTGTATACTTTGAAGAAAACAATAGTATGTTATTATATCGAGAAAGTTACAATATTTCTAAACATATATAATGTTTCAAACATTTTTCATGACCATAAAATTTCCATTCTTTTTGAACACATATGTCACTTTAATTTTTCTAGGGGAGAATGCCAAAAAGGGCTGTCTGTTTCTTAATTTTACAGCAATTAAAACAATTATTTTTCTTGCATTTATTGTTGTACTTTTCTCAAACCATCGAGTCTTCTTGCACAATTTAGCATGTTTTTCATTTTGCTGTTAATCACTTTTTCTTGACAATGCCATTCTAGAAAGATATCATTGTGAAAAAAATTCTGTAATCAGATTTTTTCAAGATTCTTAGGTTAAAATAATTAAACAGAACTGACTTGATTTTTGTATTATTATTCTGCTTACTACAACTTGTACATTTACCCAATAAAGCTAAGTACAAATTTAGCATACTCTCACAGTAGGCAAGCTGAAGCACCTGTCAATGCTTTGCTTCATAAAAAGGCAAACTAAGGCACATCAATGGTTTGTCCTCCATGAAGGCAGTAAATAGACTGAAGCACCTGTTAGTGTTTAGCAACTTCAAAGGCAGACTGTGACACCTGGTAACGTTTTGCCCCACCAGGTGCAATAAGCAACATGAGGACCAAAGATTGCAGAAAACTTCCAATAGGTAATATATATGTGATAGCTGCATTTGAAAGGGAGAGAACTCTTACCCTCTTGCTCTTCCGACAACCTCTTTCTTTTCAAGCCACAACTGTCCAGGGGCATATAATCCTCTATCATCTACTGAGTTATTATCTCCCTTCGTCAGAAATTTTACGGTACCATTTTCTCTGAAAAATAAATATGAGCAAAGTGATAGGCTTGAAATACAGAGCACAAAAAAATGGACACAGTGGTTTTAAAAAAAAAATCTTCAATCAATTAAAAGTCTGAAATAAAGAAGTCCTTCAACAAACGAAACCTGCTTGGGTCAAGACAAACTGTTCAGAAGTGTAAACATAGGATTCCTGTTTTTGATATACAAATGTCCATGTTTCTTATCCATCTAAAAAAACCATAAATGCAGCTTATATCTTTTAACCCTTAATTTTTGTAATGGATTTGTCCAGATTTGAATTTGGAACAGTCCATTCAAAGTTTAAGGGATTTCAATATCAAAATACAAAAGTTGAGCTACCAACAGTATAGAGCCTGGTCTGACTGCATGGATGTGCTGGCTGGCCTGGCTCTATACTGGTGGCAAAGGCTAATCACATTCAGTTCCAGCAGGTTAAGGGCTAAACCACAAAGTAATGTATAGACACTGGCTATTCGTTAGCTGCACATCTGTCAAAACTTGAATTCCACTGTTATTAAGGCTAGTAAAATAAACTTGCATTTTTTTTTTGACAGAGTTTCTGACACCTGATGAAGACCAAAAAATGCTTTCTCTCTGCCATTAATCCTCCTGAAATTTTTTTTCTAACAAAATCTTAATATCCATTTTCTGAATTTGACTTCTATTTCTTCTTACTTTTCATGAACCTTCAGTACTCTGTGTACAATAGGTATTTCCCTTCCCTCAATCTTGAACACAACAATTTCCCCTGCTCTGATTGGTTCCTCTCGATAATTGGTCAAAAACAACAGGTCTCCACGATAGAAGGCTGGTTCCATACTGCCACTGAAAATTAAAGTGGAAATTTATCCAAGGTTTATACAGTAAGATTGACAAGTAAAACCAAGTTAAAAGCATTTAAAATAGAAATATATCCAAGCCTTATACCTTAACTTTAAGAACCTTAAACCTTAACTTTAACAAAAACACCAAATTCATAGCATTTAATGTGGAAATATATCAACACTTTATACCCTAAGATAAATTTGAGCTTTAAACAGTACAATTTGACAAATAATTATATATGAGCTTTACAATGAAAGAATCAATAAATGTACCAATTTCAAATGGAAATAAAGTGGAAATATACCTCAGCTTTGCATCTTGTGATATTACAAATAAATACATCAGAGCTGCACAATGAAAGTATCAACAAATACATCAAGTTTCTTAAATAATGACAGTAAAATACAGTTATCTTCTTGAAAGGTCTTTTTAGAAGGTCTCCATTACACACTAAGATTGCAACAGACATCTTGTAAATAAAGAACTGTTTCCTAAAACATTAAATATTTGAAGAACAAAAATCATGGCAAACTATGGTTCAATTACTGTCACAGTAATTACCCTAAAAGAATGAATTCTAGGCCCAGAATAATTCCTTGCCTTGACCACACAAGAAATTTCTCATTGTCATTTTAAGTAGTGATAGCCTGCAATGACTACAGATGTGACTTATCCTTCATACAGTAAACATTGTACTTATGACATCTGATTTTTACTATACTTACCTAAGCACCACAACAATCGGACTTTCACTGCCTGTTACTACCATTAAACCTTTCCATATCATCAGGGCTGACGATACTATCATACCAAAGTTGAGAAATTGGTAGTACAACTGAAAATAGAAAGAAAAAAAATGTCTATCTGAATTGTTTATCATTTGTACTGACAGCCAGTATGACCGAGGCCTGAAAGATTGATTTATTTCAGGCAGTCAAAAAGAAGAGTGATCGGCAGTGAAGAATCCTGAACCAGAGACTCCCTTAATATGTCTGCAAACTAAGTATATAAAATCAATACAGTACACGCAGCGCGGACTTTGACAACGAACACCTATCCCCGCGGTTTAACTGTCCGTGTTGAGGACCAAAATGACCACTGCGTAAAGTGTTCATTTGTATAAAACATGGTGGTCAGCGCAGCCGTTCCAAATATTTTTTTGCCATTTGCGGAATAGGCAAACTGCAGCGGAAACCCTGCCTTTGTTTCTCCTTGGAACATAGTTTAACTTCTTTAAAATTCTGAAACTGTGGCGGTTGCAATTTTGTCCGTAATTCATTTATCCAGTAAACCCGAAGAGAAGTGTTGAAACTTAAGATCATTGCTCCATTATCTGTGATAGCAGTGTCTGTTTTTAATAATCACATACATTTATGCTCTAATCTAATCTGCCTAGTATAGTGGACACGAATTACGGAGGTTTCGTCACACTACCGGTTCGTCACACTTATTCATATAGTAACAAAAAAGAGGTTTCGTCACACTGATATTATAGAATAATTCACACCTATTGTATATTAAATGCACCGCCAATTATTGATTGTTAAAGTAAAGGGTAAACAGTAATTAAGGATCGCTTTTGATTAAATTAAGGATGAAACAAACAATTAATTAGCGGCATATTGGTAACGTATTTTATAATGACTTTATGATAATTAATGTGAACTGTCTTAACTTTAATTAATTGTTTGGTTTTAATGACATTGCAGTTTGTTTTGAAAGTGATGACTGCCATTCCAGAAAAAATGTATATAATCGGCAAAAACAGGTTTGTTCCTCACTCCCAATCATGGATGAGTTTTACTGCATAGGTTGCTCGTTGATTGTGACTGCTAGGATGCATGCTATTTCATGCGACGGGTGTGGAAATTGGCAGCATAGGCAATGTAAAAATGGTATGTTCATGTAGATTAGATTGTCCGATCTGTTTAATTGATAATTAAATTGTTTAATTGATAATTAATTGTTTATTGATTTTGTGATATTTTGTACATTTTATTCAATGCAGCTTACCTTGCGACACAATCTGTCTTATTAAAATTACTCCTACTATTATAAAATTAAATTATCTGAAATATTGGAATCCTTAATCGCCGTAGGATGATTATTGAAAGCGCCGCGAAGCGCCAAATAAAATACATTTTGTTAGTAAACCTTGTTTTTTTATGATTGCAGGTAAATCAACAGGGGTTACGTCGAAGCAGTACAAGCTGATGAAAAAAGGCAGATTATCACTGGAATGGAAGTGTGAAGGTTGTAGTGCCGCATATGTCGATTCAGACGACATGCCTCCCGCCGAACTGGACGTCACAGCATCGCCAATTAGAATCCTGTCAACAACATTCACTATTAGGACCGTAGATGCAGAGGACATCGCCGACGCCGACAACATCGTCGAACCGAAGATATCACCGACACTGACAACACCGCCGAAGATATCACCGATACCGACAACATCGCCGACACTGACACCATTACCGACATCGACACTAACATCACTGACACCATCGAAGATCGCACCTTCGACACTGACATACCAGTAGCACCCCTGGACACATCTCTTCCGGATAGAGCTCTAGACGAAGACATTCCAGAAGATAGACCCGTTACATAGGAAATCGTTGAGACTGGAACTAAGCGAGGCGGGAGAAAACTCATCAGTAGCGATGAATACACCTACACATCAAGGGTAAGCAAAAATAACGTTTAAATTCTTCATGAATTGATAAAGAGCTAGGATAGATTTAGTGTGATTAGATTCAATATATAGTATAGTATTTGTTCTATTAGTATTAAAATATCCTATAAATATCATTTCAGCGCA
The DNA here is from genome assembly GCA_012932295.1 of Cyclina sinensis. NCBI lineage: Eukaryota > Metazoa > Mollusca > Bivalvia > Venerida > Veneridae > Cyclina > Cyclina sinensis. The sequence goes on from JAAONU010000010.1 coordinate 21,464,915, forward strand.
CAAATGGCTCGAGAACATACTGGACATGCAGCATCAGGGGCAAGACACGCACATGCCATGCAAATGTAAAGCAGTTCGGCGACATATTTACACCCAGCATCAATGGTCATGAGCATCTGGCAGATCCAGGAGCTGCACATAAAGTGAAAATCGCTGCTAAGGGAAGTCAGTAGTACATGTATCCCGCCCGATTCATTATAAATTCTTCCAGTTTTCCTCATGCTTGATTAAATTGTATTTCAGTGGAAATGAATTTTATTGACACTTATGCTTGTATATTCACAGGTTAAGACAGTGGCCAGAGAAAATGTATTCCGTCTGGCTGGTGACATAGTTGAAACAGTAATGAAAGAGATGACGACATCAGATGAGTGGGACTGCCGAAACCAGACAATCTTTCACGGGCCGCAAATCTTCATCGCCAGAAGTTCAGACCAAAGGACCCAGTCACATTAGACTTCGAGGTAAGTACAATATATACATCTTCTATTGTACAGTACACCAATTTAGATCACAAGAGTTGCATTTTAATGCATGAGATTCGATAATCAACTTCATGATGGCGCAAAACAACAAAAAAAAAAAATTAATTGAAATATTATTAGTTAATTACTAACTTTCTGATACATACCTTAACGTGTATCATAGGTATCAACCGTTTGTTTTACATTACAGATTGAACGTGACTTCATAGGCGAAGACTTCTTACTTGATGACATCCGAATCGACGGTCAACGCCATATAATTTTCGGCACATCAGAACAGCTTCAGCAACTCCGGCAAGCAAAGAGGTGGTTTATGGACGGAACGTTCAAGCTTGTAAGAAAGCTATTCTATCAACTGTCTACGATACATGCATTTGTTAAGAAAGGAGATGATGTAAAGCAGGTGCCTCTAGTCTACGTTTTGATGTCAAGACGATCTAAGCCAGACTATGTAGCGGTAAGTGAATATGAATTTTGTGTATATGTGTGCATGCGTGTGTGACAGATGGACAGAAAGAGAGAGAGAGAGAGAGAGAGAAAGAGAGACAGACAGACAGACAGACATGTGCGATATTATTCTGTTCAATGCCTTTAGTTTTATGATTTCACTTGTTCTCGTCTTACACATGTTTACTGAATGCATTTCT